>LPNX010143409.1:70371-166670 GCA_001517045.1 Pseudotsuga menziesii | reverse complement strand
CCAAGATTGCTCATGGAGGAGCGTTTCAGCAGGCCCCTATTCATGCTCATGCTAATCCTCATTCTCATCTGTCTTCCCATCACAATCAATTGCCCTACTAGCAGCAGATTCACTAGCACCAACGCCAGCTCCATCACCACCACCAGCCCCAGATTACGGTTTTCTGGGCCAATCAGATGCAGGAATTCGAGCAAGTTGTTGATTTCAGAAATCAGTCTCCCTGCTGCAGGTGCTAATTCTTTTTCTTACTATTATTTACCCAACCAGCATTATGTGACTCATGGTCTGTTTGTTGGAAAACATATGGATCCCACTTTCTATATGCAGCTGCCACATTCTCACATGACTTACATGCCGAGCATATTTTAATGGAGACATGTGCAGGCAAACCAATCCAAGGCGCCTAACTCTGGAAGTTGAGCTCTAATACAAGCTAACTTCTAAAGTCGTAATGTTTTAAGGACATGCCTGTATGATTTATTTATTTATTTTAGCTTTCCATCAGAGATTGTACTTCTAAATTAAGTTTGGTTGTTCTCCAACAGTTTCGAGATTACTATGCAGTTCTGTATTTGACTATTCTCTATATATGTTTTAAATCTGCGTTGCAAATATATAGTTTTCAATTCTAATCCACCATTAAAATTGATTAGTTTTTCTATATATATGAAACATTCAATTGCTTGCTAATGTATGAAATATTCAATTGCTTTCAATAAGTATATTTGGCGGACCTGGTTAATGATGTATATTTGCCTTGGATTCTAGCGACCTTGAAGACTGTACAATAAATCGGGTTTCACATTTTTTTCCCCTTACAATCCAACTGGTTAAATGATTTGAGACTTGTGTACATAAGTTAAGTATAACTAATTTCATGTATAAATTGCTAATGTATTTAAATAACTGCGAATTCAACAGAATGTTTTGAGACATGTGTGCATAAGTTAGGTATGACTAATTTTATGTATAAATAGATAATGTATTTAAATAATTGCAAAGTCAACAGACATGGACAGAATTGAAGTTTTGTGGGGAAATCTGAGGATCAAATGGCCTAAGTATATTTGGCGGACCTGGTTAATGATGAATATTTGTCTCCGATTCCAGCCATTTTGAAGACTGTATAATAAACTTGGTTTCACATTTGTTACCTTTTACAATCCAACTGTTCAAATGCAACTGTCCATTTTTTTGAGACTTGTGTGCATAAGTTAGCTATAACTAGCTATGTAGCAGGCTCTCCATGGCGGTCTCTACTACTCGACCGGTTCTTCTGGTCACCCTTTCTGTGATGGCTGTTCTCTTCCCTCTCGGGCTCTCTGGTCCGCCTCTCCCTGTGTTTTTGTGGGTTGGTGGGTCTTACTGTCTTCTCTTTTTGTGGGTTTCTGGGCTTCTGGGTCAGTCTCATCCTTATTTTGTGGGCTGGTGCTTCTTAGATTTATTTGCTCTCTTCGGCCGGTTTTTGGTGTGGTTCTGTTTATGCAGGGTGGTATTCTCCACATTGTGTGGCAATCTTGGAGTCCCTCCCCTTAGCTGGGGGACTAGTACCAACCAAGGAAAAAAAGTGGGAAGGAAGCGCATTTTTGCTGCCTCGGTGGGTTTTGGGTTTTGTCGGGTTCGCCACCCTTGCATGGGCTTCTTGTTGTTTGTATTTGGTTTTATGCTATCCTTGTCGGCACGGATTTGGTTGACTTCTGTGGTTTTCTTAGCCGTCTCCAGGGATTTAGGGTTCTTTTTCGGTTTTTGTGTCTCTCCACCCCACTTTTTCTTTCACGTGGTTTCTCCACTGGATTTCTTGTCTAACCGGCGGTATCTTGGGTATCTTTATTTTTTCCTTCTGTCTCTTGGGTTTTTTTCGGTTCTTGTTTTTTGTGGGTTGACCTTGGTTTTGCCAGCACTGGGTCTGGTTTTGCCTCCTTGGTCAGTTTGGGTCGAGTGGATAGGCACTCTTCTTCCCCTTAGCTGGTTTCCGGCGACCATTGTCGGGCGTTCGTAGATTTTGGCACTTGGCTGTCTGTCTCGGCTGTTTCGGGTTGACTTGTGGGTTTCCATCAAGGTAGACTTTTCAATACCCACGAGCTTCCGTCGCAAACGACATGCCAAATGCATAAAATCACAGGAGGGGCGCTTTTGTTTTGTGCTTGGTCATGATATCTTTATGGATAGGGTTTCTTCGTTATGCTCTCGTGCCTTAGTCGGGCGTTTGGAGTATTGTAGGTTGGGGAAGTCGGCTTGGGTCGACTGGGCCATTGACCACTGGAAGCCCCTTTTCAACTACATCCCCACCATTAGTCTTTTATCGAATGGGTGGATTGTTTTTGTCTTCTTGGAGGAAGCTCACTGCACTTGTATTCTTGATGGTATTTGGTGCATTAGAAAAGGTTCCTTAGTGCTGAAATGATGGCACACCCATTTCGACTCCTTCGGGAAAGGATTTCTAAACGACACCTCTAGGTGTTGCTCCCACATCTGCCTTTCCCTCTCTGGAATAAGCATGTCTTAGAAGGCATTGCCAACACTATAGGCAGGTTCGTGGCGGTGGACGATGACTTCCATCTTGCTTTCGACAAAAGGATTGCGCGGGTCTTGGTCGAATTGGACATTTCACTCGGGTTGCCTGCTGAGGTCGAGATTTTATGCAATGAACGTTTAATGATCCAGAAACTGGATTACCTACATGTTTCGTTCCACTTGTCACGAAACTGGACACCTTCGAAGATCCTGTCCTGTGTTGCGGTCTGCGAGCACATCCTCGAGTCTTGTAGGCTCACCGACTGTCATCGATCGGGCTGCCACTGAAGCATGGGAACCTATCTCACCAGGTATTTTTCCCCATTCTCAAGCCCTCTCGGATGACGTCACGGATTCTTTTCTGGATGCCATTGATGATTTAGTATAGTTTCGTGCAATTGTTCCTCCTTTTGATTCTTCCTCGGCTCCCTCTCCTCCCTCGGTCTTGATGTCGGTCCCCATTCGATCTTCTCTTGATTTTAACCATGCCCCTTTACTAGACCCTTTACCACATGACATACCGGTCTCAAGCTCCTCTCCGTCTTTACCTTTACTGACTCTTGTGGTATCTCCACTCCTTATCAACTAGTCTCATCCTCATGCTCCTCCGCCTCCTACACACTCTTCCCCCTCACGATCCCAGACATTACCATCATTAATATCTCTCGTGGATTTTCCACCTCTCACAAACTTGAACACTCCTTCGGCTGTGGTCCCTTCGCCTCTCAGCCCTGCTTCATCCCCATCTTTTTCTAACCCCTTCCTCCAGAAGTCACTGTCCATATTCTTTGCCACTACTCCTACCTCTCCCTCCACCTTGCATTTGAATTCTATCAGATTTGCCAATGTGACTGTTTGGAAGAAGAAAAAGGACTAATTGATGGGGGACCTCACCACTGCTTCACCTCCCTATATACCCTTATCTGTATGCATCAAAAATGCTGCCCGTGGTTTACCCTCTCAGGGACTTAGAGCGTTGTCGCCCCAGCAGGATGTTCCTTAATGAAGATTCTGTCCCTCAATGTCAGGGGTCTTGGAGGTAAGACCAAACATATTTGCCTCCGCCATCTATTCCTATCTTTGGGTCTGGATATGATCCTCCTTCAGGAGACCATGTGCAGCACATATCCTGCGTTGCATTCTCCAAACTCTTACCCTCTTGGGAATTTTGTGCAATCGATGCATCTGGCCTCTCGGGTGGGCTCCTCACAGCCTGGAATCCTCTGCGTGTCAAATGCCGGGCTTTTGAGACATGTGTTGGCATCCTGGTTCATGCTTCTTTTCGGGGTTTACCATTCCCTTTGGCCATTCTTAATGTGTATGGTCCCTATCGGGACTGGGATTTTTTTCTGGGAAAAGGCTCACAGAGGTGGTATTCTCAGTATTTCGAATCTGGTCTTGGGGGCTGATTTTAATATGATTTTTAACTCCTCCGAGATTTGGGGAAAGAAAGCCTCACCTGATCCCCTTTCCTCACACTTTCGGTCCCTGTTCAACTCTGTGGGACTGGTGGATATTGATCCGCGGTGGCTGGGTTGACATGGCAGAATGGTCGTTCTGGTAATGAGGGCATTAGCAAGAGATTAGACAAATTTTTGATTTCTTCGTCCCTGACCCCATCCCTTGGGGTTTATAGGGTGTGGACCCATGTGTCTGATATCTCGGATCACCATCCGATTTGTCTGGAGTGGAATTTGCAAAGGCGGTCATGCAATTACCCATTTAAGTTCAACCGATCTTGGCTCGAAGACCTTGAATTCAATTGGTGGCTCCTGCAGGAATGGTCTGTACTTAACCCTGGGGGTACCTCTTATGACATTGCAACCTTTTATCACAGGTTACGTTCTCTCAAGCAAGAAGTAAAGGTATTGATCAGGGACAAAAATACTCAGATGGATTCTGAGGTGACCCGTCTTGACTGTGCTATAGTCTCACTCCTCTCGGGCTCCTCTGCGGGTATTCTTTCACATGAAGACCAGGAGTTCTTAACTCTTCTTCGAGCAGAGAAAAAGAAGATGCTGGAGCACTATCTTCTAACTTGGCAATTGAAAAGCTGCACCAAATGGGCCCATTTGGGTGTTTCTAACACCAAATATTTCCACACTTTGGCTTCGGGGAGGAGGAACCAGAACTTGATTTGGTCTCTGTGTGATGAGAATGGTGTTGTCTATGAAGATGAGTCTGCCCTTAAGGAGTTGGGACAACTACATTTTGCTCATATTTTTCATGATGATAAAAATACTTGCCTATTGGAGCAACTTAAGGTTGTGATGCTTTATCCTCACATGATCTCCAATGAAGGTGCCCTCTGTCTCTCTGACCCTATATCACTGAAGGAAATTGAGTCAGCACTGAAATCTTTCAAAAAAGACAGAAGCCCGGGCCCGGATGGCTGGCCTGTTGAGTTTTACCTGCACTTTTTTGATATATTGGGACTTGACCTAGTGAATGCTGTTGATTTAGCTAGGGTTTCAGGCTTTATCCCTCCCTCCCTGAATTCCACCTTCCTTGCTCTGATCCCCAAAAAAGATAAGCCGCCATCCTTTGTTGACTTCAGGCCCATTTCCTTATGTAATTTGCTATATAAATTGATCTCCAAAGTTATTGTTGTTCGGCTTAAGCCCTCCTTGGATTCTTGTATCTCTCAGGAACAATATGGCTTTCTTAAGGACCAACAGATCGTTGAGCCTATTGGTATTGTTCATGAGACTGTCTATTCAGTTAAGACTAAGAATATCTGTGCCTTCATTCTCAAGTTGGATCTGATCAAGGATTTTGATCGTGTTAATTGGTCTTTTGTCCGTCTCATCTTGATACAGATTGGGGCTCCTCTCCTGGTCGTTAACTAGATCATGGGATGCCTCACCTCTGCAAATTTTGTTGTCCTTGTCAATGGCACCCCTTCAAAGTTTTTCTCTGCTTCTTGTGGCATCAGACAGAGCTGCCCTTTGTCCTCACTACTCTTTATCCTTGTCATTGAAGGTCTCAGTCTCTTAATATCTGATGCCAGGGACCATGGCCTCATTCGTAGTATACAGATCACTTCCTCACTCACTCTTACCCACCTCCTATTTGTTGATGATGTTATCTTATTGGGTACAGGTACTTTACAGGAATGGATTGCCTTTGATGTTATACTGAGTACCTTTTGCAAGGCCTCAGGGATGAGCATTAGTCTGGACAAATCGTGCTTACTGTACAATAATATTGCAGATGAAATGTTCTAGGACATTGCTAGGGTCATCCCATATCAGATGGAGCCCCTTGTTTCGGGTTTTAAATACCTGGGTTATTTCTTGAAACCATTGGGTTACAGGGTAAGTGATTGGATTTGGCTGGTACAGAAATTCGAGAAAAGGATTTGTCATTGGTCTCATAAGTTACTCTCTTTGGGAGGTCATTTGATATTGGTTCAAGCTGTGCTATCCAGTATTTCAGTGTATTGGTTGGGATTAGCGCCCATCCCTTTGTCCATTCTCCACAAGCTTAGAAGCATAATGTTTGCTTTTTTATGGGGCTCGACTGGTAATAACCGTAAGTACCATTTGACGAATTGGCAGAGTCTCTCTTAGCCAAAAGAGAATGAGGGTTGGGGTATTGAAAGTTTATACTGGTTTAGCACTGCTCTTCATCTTAAGAACCTATGGATGGTACTGATGAATAATAGTCTCTGGCATCGGGTTCTTACCAACAAGTATTTAAAAGGTCTCTCGGTGGTTGATTGGCTTAGGAGAAAAGCTTTTGGCACTCGCGGGGTCTCTGTCATTTGGAAGGGTTTCCTCCAGACTTTTCCCTGGCTGGGTTGCCAGCTTGCATGGCAGGTGGGGAATGGTTCAGATGTACTTATCGGTATTGATCCTGTCATTGGTGTACACACTTCCAACTCGCTCCCGGATGTATTAAGATCCTACCTTGAGGATTTGAATATCACTACCCTATCACAAGCACATAATACATTACCTGACTCTCAACGTTACTGGTACACGACTGATGAATTATGTATTGATGGTGCTTGGAAAGATGCTTGGGATAAATATACTCGGGGACTGGAACTCTGTGGCATTTGTCTCTTTTCTCAGTTCGATACTCTATTATGGGCATTTAACAAGCATGATGGCTCCATCTCGGCCAATTTGGTATATGAATGCATCGTGAATTCGAGGCCCCTCCTTTGGGCAGTAGGATACATACTTTCTTATGGTCAGGCTCTATTCCAAAGAAGATTGGTTGTTTCATATGGCTCGTCTTGAGGAATAGAATCCTCACCTGGGATAACCTCCAGAAACGAGGGTGGCACGGACCTGGTATATGTGCACTATGCAATTTAAATGAGGAGTCTGTCTTGCATATTTTCTTCCACTGCTCTTTCTGGAAGAATGTCTTATCCCAAATCTGTGATCAGCTCCATATTTCACTCCCTCCTCGAGCAGCTACTCTTGGCCTGTACATTGAACAATGGATCTCTCGGTACTCAAGGCACTCTATGCACTGGACTATACCCATATTCACGACGTGGTCCATCTGGAAAGCTCGGAATATGATTATTTTCGAGGAGAAGAAATTGTCTGTCCTGAACATTTTGCACCAGATCAATTCTTTCATACAACTGTGTAGTCCTCCAGTTGTTACTTGTAAAAAGATCAGGGTGATTGGGCCTTCTACATGCTTGGTCTTCCCCTGTGGTTTTTTTTATGGGGCTTCTACCAACAATCTGGGTGGTGTTGGTTTCTGCCTATACCTGAATGTGTCACATCATTTCGAATTTGCGATGGGGGTTGGAGATAGTACCAACACTAAAGCCGAACTTCTCGGCTTGTGGGCTCTTTTACATACGTCCCATATGATGGGGATTCCTTTATCCCATATTTTCGGTGACCCCTCAGTCATCATCAACTGGGCAAAGGGATTCACTGATCTCTCCCCACCCGAACTTTTTCACTGGTGCAGGAAAACTAGAAAGCTTATTAATTGCTTTCCTGATTTGTCACTTTGTCATATCTACCGTGAACACAATCAGATTGCAGACCGCCTTTCTAAACCTACCCTTTCCTTGGCTCCGGGATCGGGCTGCTTCTTTGAATTTACTAAGGACCATTTGGTCACTCATGGGACTTATCATGTCACGTCTCCATGCCTCCGACCGGCAAAGAGGACGCGACCCAAGCTTCGACCACCCGGGCTAAGAGCCCATGAACATGTTCATGCATAAAAATTGCATAAACAGAATGCTGCAAGGATATGTATTACTGTGAAACATGCACGGATGCTATTGTTTATCATACACAGATGCATTCATTTGTCATACACAGCGGAAACATCATACATTCAAACAAGCATTCAACATGTTCATCATTTTCATAGACAGAAATTATGGTTGCTGAAGTAAAATGAACAAGATTACTTATCTTATGATGAATTCGTTCCGCAACCAGCTACGTCGCTGCAACGTTGCACCCAACCATAGGCCAGCGTGCTCCTTAATCTCTCAGCAACGCTGCCACCCTCGAGCTGGGCATGATTCTCCAAGGAATAAGGGAACAAGCAGGCTTACACATAGCCAGGGATACACAAGACACAGCCAAGCCAACATAGTTGGGTTTATCAGGCCCTCCAAGAGTTGGGGAAAGGCTCAATGCTAAGCCGGTGAGCTCATTACAGAGCTAGGAACACCTACACCAAAACTAGCCTGACTTCTAACACACCCACACACACCCAACACAAGGAATCAGTCCCTTCTCTGCTACACAGTCCCTCAGGCCCTACATTCCCTTCCAGTGCTATTCAGGGGTTGTGGAGAAGAAAGCTAGCCCTCTAGCTCTGTCTGTGTGGTTTCCAACACCAGGTTTATCAAGCAAACCAAGCCAACATCCCTGCTCCTTACACAGTCCGAAGACCAACCATTGCACGCATGCAATCAATTAGCTATCACAGCTTACGCAGGGAAAACAATTCCTAAGTGAATCCCAACCGTTCCAACGTAACAGCAACACAATCACAACAGGGGAAAAACCACAGCCCGTCCTGGGCAACAAAATCACTGGGAAAAACATACACAGACCATGCTGGGAAATAACTTATAGTCTCCCGACCTGTGCGTGAGCAACAAACAACGCAGACCCCACGAACTAGCCCGTGAGGAAAGGATACGGCCACACTATGCACAAATCCGCAGAAGAAAACCACGTGGGTAAAACCAGGAAATTCCTGTGCATGAGGATGAACACGAATTCCACTCCTTCATGAGTGCGGGCAGCTTACAGAGAGGACGCGGATAGGAAGTGCGTGAGACCAAAACAAGAAAGAATCCTGTGCGTGGAAAAACCATCAGACCCCGTGAGGAATGAACAGACCTCTGCTCCTGTGTGAGGATGAACAAAATGACAGGCAATGGAGAATGCAGATCGGAAGTGCGTGAGAGCTTTAACACTACCGTGGAGAGAGTGGAAGACCTGCGTGAGTGTGGACGGTGGTTTCTTCCATTGTGAAGTCAACCACTGTGGTGGAGTGTGCGTGTGGGTGAGGACTGACAGTCATGTCACCCCACTCCCAAAATAATTAACTGCCTCAACCACCAGCAACAATTCTTCAATGAAAGTGGTTGGGTAAAGTAAAGAAAGAAGACACATGGGTATTTTACCCTATTGGCCAAGGTTTGACAAATTTCCCCACATCCTTATCCTTGTGAAAATCATGCCCCTTTCTCATTTTAGTTACCGCGGTCGTAGCTAGTCGGGTTCATTTAATTAATTATAGATGCATATTTACATGATGACAAGCATAATATATGCTGCATGCCTCGATATACCATCGGTGACAAATTTGAATCCAAAACATAGCATAACTGATCTATGGTGGGGCCTTGGCCTTTAGCTCCACACCGTGATCATTTACAATATATACATCATGTACATTTAATGCAACAGGGTCAAAACCGAGGGTGTGACATATCAGCTCTTTTGATTTTTGCTTGGAGAGCTTACTCCCTATTTTCTTTATTATTGTATGTATATGAGGCACATGATCGGGCTCTTTTAGCATGCTACTCTGATCTCTTTGGCCCATGGTAGATATGATTTACCTGACAGATCTGCTATATGATGAGACAGTTTACTGATGGGACCACTTTTTTCCAGCTATTCCCCTTGGTAGCTTTTGACTGTGAGGTGACTCTTCAGGTATATGTTGTATTCTTCACCTGATTGTAACCCATTCATGGGTAGGCACTATAGATGCCCTTTGATTCTTAATAGAATATCAAGGACATGCTTTTTTCTTCTTGAAAAAAAGTTAGCTATAACTAATTTCATGTATAAATAAATAATGTATTTAAATAATTGCAAAGTTGACAGACATGGACAAAATTCCGGATCATTGTTGGAATCGGAGGATCAAATGGATTTTTATTTTTATTTTTGTAAGTTGAGAGCTATTCTATTAAAAAAAGAAAATAGTGATACATATGTGTTTAGAGGCAGACTCATGATGAGCTGATATAGAGGTTCAAAATAAGATTGGGCCTTTCCTCCAGGAGGGAAAATAGGTCTACAGAACTAGGAACCTCCCAGGAGGGAAACAAACAACCCAAATGAACAGAAACAAAAACCTTCTTAATTCTTCGAGAAACAAGACAATGGGCCAACAAGTTAATAGTATGAAAGACAAAAACTTGACAGTATCATGCATAAGGACACGTGGCTGAGGTTAAACCTGTTCAAAAAACCTTGTTGCTGGCACGCAAACCGACATGTAGCCATGGTGATATCTGTTCACGGTTTGTAGTATGGTTCCTCCAAGATGGGGCAGTTGTATCTTGGTGAGGCTGGCTAAGTAGGCTTGCCTGGCTTGGCTTCTGAATTTTTGCTGGATGTCGCCATTTCTTCGTCACTGAAGGGGAACGGAGCAATCGTTTTTGCAACGACAAGGTTGGACGTGAACTTGCTCGTTGAGAGAGTGGAGGGTCGGCACTGTGGTGGGGCAATGGTGTAGGATGAAGGAACAAGAATGGTGGCCGAGGCAATATAGGAGCGTGGAGGAGAAGAAGGTGAAGCTTCTTGGGGAGCCAGCTGGGGGCGAATTGAAGGCTTTGAGAGGGGAGGAACCAGAGGATTGAATTGAAGGACCAAACAAATGAGCAAATTCTTAAAAATCCAGTAATTGTCTTCTCTCCATTGTTTTTCTAGCCACATTGAAAGCCCTGGACAGGTCATCTTCCCAGTCATTGACAATCTGCTGCGCTTCTTTAGGAATCTCCAGGTCGAAACCATTGCCACTGGCTTCAGTTGAGAGAGGGATATGGCGGTCCTCCTGAGTGTCACGACCATGGCCTCTACGAGGGACACCTCTTTGTTTTTTGGGCATGGTGGGAGAGGAGGTGAGAGTAGAGCAAGATGGTAACAGACCATAGCTAAGCGTTGAGGTAACCGACCAGAGTAGTGGAGGATGGCATCTGAGCGCAGAGCAAGGTGATGGAGCAGGCACCTCAGGTTCAAATGCGCCAGCCCAACACCCAATGTCGGCCATATTGAATGGCTTTGCTGCGAGTTATGGCATTCAGGAGTGCAAGTAATGGCGATTGGTCGTTGAATTGATGGCCTAGTTTGTCTGCATCCCTGGATGTAGCGACGTTTCCCATGGTATTGAAGGCTTGCATTGAAGGCAAAGGTGGTGAGGTCACGCATGGCGGGGGGGGGAAGGTCTCGTCAGTCTTCCTCGTGTCCATGTGGACTTGATTGACACCTGCATGGGGGAAAATGGATTAGGTTTGTTGTTATCGATGTGAAATATAATTAAATATTTTTTTATTTAAATAATTTTTTTTTAAATTTTATATAAATAAAAATATAATAATAATAAATTTTACTTTTAGCTGTGGTGGATATTTTCATTTGAAAGTTATTCATCAAAATCAAAACTAGTTAAAATAAATTAAAATATATATTATTGGTTTTGAATTATTTTAAATTACAATTATATTATAATGTTTTTCAAATAAAAAATTGGTAAGTGCAAGTACTAAAACTAATATTAGTAAGGAAATAAACTATAATACATATTTGAATTGGCAAAAAATCACTAATTCTGAATATATAGGTTGTTAAATTTTTGTTAGGTATTATATATATTAAGATATATATTATTGGATTTGAATTATTTCAAATTCAGTGATATTATAATGATTTTTTTCAAGTTTTCTTTTAAGATGGGAGATTAGTCTACAAGTGTTGATTTAATCATGGAAATAAATTGTAATACAAGTTTCAACTGACTAAAACTCACTGATTCTAAATAGACCCTTTGTTAAATTCATACCAGGTATTATATAAATGTTAACCTATATTTTATTGCATTTGAATTGTTTTAAATTCAATCATATTATAATGTTTTTTTCAAGTGTTAGTAGCTGAAGAAGACAGACTCAAAACTACATTCAAAACAAGATGGGGGACTTTTGCTTACAAAAGGATGCCCTTTGGACTCATAAACGCTGGAGATACTTTCCAGAGGGCTATGGATATAGCTTTCCATGGTCTGATTGGCCGCAGTGTTGTGGTATACATCGATGACATCACAATATTTTCGAAGAAGAGAGAAGAACACGCATTCCATCTAAAACAGATTTTCAAGCGTTGCCGAAAATATGGTATCTCGCTAAACCCCAAGAAGTGTGTGTTTGCTGTTACAGAAGGAAAGCTACTGGGTCACGTGGTTTCTAAGAAGGGTATCTCCATAGACCCGGAAAGGATCAAAGCTATCGAACGGATCCCCTTACCCCATAACAAAAAAGGCATGCAATCATTTATGGGGACAATAAATTTCGTGTGAAGGTTTGTGCCGGATTTCGCACAAATTGTTAAGCCTTTGCAGCAAATGGTGAAACAAAGTGTGCAATTCAAGTGGACTGATGTAGAGGAGAATGCATTCAGTAAAATAAAGACATTTGTTGCTCATGCACCCTCTCTCAAAAGTCCAAATTATGAGAAGGATTTTATTTTGTACACTTTCGCATCTGACAATTCACTAACAACGGTGCTTACTCAGAAGAAAGATGGGGGAGATGAGTTCCCCATATCATTTATGAGCACTGGTCTGCAGAGGGCCAAATTAAATTACCCAGCTGTGGACAAACAAGCTTATGCAGTCTTCAAAGCGGTAAAACAATTCAGGTCGTGCATACTTAAGAACCGGACAAAGGTAATAGTTCCACACCTAGCGGTGAGGTCTCTTTTTGTGCAAAAAGAATTAGGAGAAAGAAGATGCAATTGGGTAACAGCTTTACAAGAGTATGACCTCGAATTCAAGCCAGCCTCCATAGTTAGAGGGCAAGGACTGTGCAAATTAATGGCTGAAGGTAATAGTAATGAAGAAAACAATTGGGAAAATGAAGCAGAGTTACATAAGATGGATGTATGTCCTCTTTTCACAGCTCCAGATTCCTTGTACCGAGACATTGTTCATTACCTTCACAAAGGTGTGTTGCCTGAGCATTGGAATTCCAAGCAGCGAAGAGCGTTGCGCCTTAAATCAGCGGCATATCAGATCATTGATGGGATTTTATTCAGGAAGAATTATGATGGAGTCCTTCTTAGATGTTTAGAGAAGGAAGACGCAAAAAGGGTCATAACTGAGTTACCTGATGGGCCGGCTAGAGGCCATTTTTCCAGAGATACGACAACCCACAAGATTCTCAGAGCCGGGTACTATTGGCCCACGCTGTTCAAGGATGCTCATGCCCATGTTAGAAAGTGCGATATCTGCCAGAGGTGTGGGGGAAGACAAGCCAAAGCAGCAGGTCCATTGAAGCCGGTTATGATAGTGGAACCATTTGAGCAGTGGGGAATTGATATCATTGGAGAAATAAAACCAAAATTATTCCTTGCAGCACAAATATATTTTAACGGCAAGTGACTACTTCACTAGATGGGTCGAGGCCATTCCGTTACGTAAGGTCAATGAAGATGCGGTCATGGATTTCTTGCAGGATCATATTATGACCGGGTTTGGGGTTCCAATTTCCCTGGTTTTCAATAATGCCACTTATTTTTCTTCCATTAGATTAACTGCATTTGCTCATGAAAAAGGAATTTAGTTGCATTATTCTGCCAACTACTACCCACAAGGAAATGGTTTGCCAGAATCTACGAACAAGATTTTGATTAGGATCTTAAAAAAGACTGTCATAGAAAACCAGAGAAGTTGGCGTTTAGCGCTACCAAATGCTCTTTGGGTTGATAGGGTCACACCCAAGAATTCCTTAGGTGTGTCACCATATACCCTTGTTTATGGAAAAGAAGCTTACTTCCTCATAACATTATGCTACCATCTTCCATAATAGCCCAAGAGTCTAGAGGCACAGACAACGAAATCCTACAACTTAGAATTTATAATCTTTTGAAGGTGGAAGAGTCTAGATCCAGAGCCAAAGAACATTTTAAGCAACAACAGGAAGTAGTGAAAAGGTGCTTTGATAAGCACAAAGCTGGAACAAGGAAATTTGAAGTGGGAGATTTGGTTCTTAAGTGGGATCACCCGCATGATGAAAAGAGAAAGCACATGAAGTTTCAACAGTTATGGATAGTTCCTTTTCAGATTACAGCAAAACTTGGCCCCTCAACTTACAAATTGCAAGATTTACAAGGGTGGGAAGAGAACTTACCAGTTAATGGTTTAGTTCTCAAACCTTATTTTTCCTGATTTTTGTTTGTTTGTTGTTTGTACATAAATAAATTGATTTGTTGTTTTACTTTGGTTTATTTCATTCCTGTTTTGTTCAGTTTAGTTTTTGTTTGGTTTCAATAAAAAGAAGCAAACTTTTGGTTGCGTGGAGGACATCAGAGTTCTGGATAAACTAAATCCTTGATTATAACACTGTGTATTATTGTTTATCTGATAGAATTTCTTGTAGTTTAGCAGTTTTGTTAAATGGCTATGAACACATTGAAGTCCTGCTTAATCCCCGTAAAATAACTCAAGATTAAAAGGTCCAGAATACTATTTCGAGGCTCCATCCATTTCACATTTAAAAAATGTCCTAAGGTGTGACAACAAAAGACCCACGGAAAGGAAGCAGGGTAAACAATATATTATATATAAATGATCCCATGCCAAGAATTGAAAGCCAAAAGGCTAATAAGAGTCAAAACTCCTAAGAAAGCAGTATGTATCAAACAAAGTACTGAATCTTATAAGTACAAAATTGCCAAAAGTTCTTCTCCGTCTGTTAGCTGAAAATTAAATACATTTCTCACACAAAATGACACTATGGATAAAGGAGCCTAGATAACAAATTCAGAAAGAAAGGCATGAGGAGGACTCAAAAAGACAAAAAAGTCCAGAAGCACAAAAAGTGCAAAATGGCATGGGAATGCGGAACAAATGAATATTTCTGTTTACCATATGTTACAATCATGTGGTGTCCAAACTGAGGCTACCCGAAGACAGAGGTGTAAAAAAAAAAAACTCATATCCTTGGCCTCGAAAGAGTTATCTTGACTTTGAAGTCTTAGTTTCCATCTCCTAAACATGACTATCATCAATGATTTAAAAGTACATATATTTGCCATTATGGAAATCTAAACATCTAGAAGAATTCAACATGTTGGTTTTTATTGTCAAAACAGTCTGTTACTTACGGAAGAAATTGTCCAGAGATCTGGGTTCACCAGGTAGTCGCCAATTGTTGCAGCTGCAACTTTTTCCCAAATTTTTTAAAATTTTGGGCCCTCCTTTTAAAGTTTGTCTTGCTTGGATTTGTTTTGGAAGCCTGAACTATATTGTTTTTGCTACGAATTTGGATCATAAGGTTGATTGTTTTTCTTTCAGTTCGATCTAGAATCATCAATGCTTTCGACTATGAGACTTAGCATTTTATTTTTTCTTTCGATAGTTGTTTTTATCACTGTTAGAGCGGTGATGAAGATCGAATCTGGGTTTTAGCTCTATATGCCGTCGCTGTTCGAAGATGAAATGAATTGTTTTAACCGCTGCATAACTTTAAAGTCTCCCGAGCACTTATTATTTTCATGATTTTCGCGTATTATTGATTTGTTCTGATCGCTATCGGGAATCCATTGATGTGTGAATCAGGGCACTAGTCCTTTGCATTGTTCCCATTTCAGATGGCAGATTGCAAGCACTCCGATGGAAGCTCCTTTCTTTGCCGATCCCGCAGGTTTATTGCTTTTCATTTGTTTTTCTTCATCGGAGCAGTTATGACTTTGGGTGGAAATAGTGTCTCTTTGATTCCCGCCATTGCGGTTCCTTAGCAAACTAGCCGTTCGATGCTATAACAGTTCCGACCTCCGCTTTATTTCGCCAACGATTTCTTTTGCTCTAGAATCCTTAGACCACGGGTCACCCGCCATTGCGGCGTTTTAGTGAACTAACCATCCGACGTTATGTGTTCCGTTTCACCGATAAGGATTTTATCTGCGCGATGCTTAGTTTTTCTCGTTGGTGGGGTTTTCCCGCCGTCGTTGTGAGTTTTTAACTTATTTCATAGGCGACGGAAAGTTCTCTGTTTTTTATCAGGTTAAGGTTTTCACGTTGAAAACGCAGTACCATTTTTCACCTTTAACGCTTATTTTTTGGTAGTATGGTGTATGTTATTTGGATAAATGATGAGTTTTTCGTTTTAATTGCAAAATAAACCTAGGAGATTTTGCAGATTCAGTTGATGATTACTGCTGTAAAGAAGACATAGCAGAAGGGAGTTGGCTGAAGAAAGGAGAAGCTAAAGCATAAAGAAGCAGAGATGCTGCTCAAGGAAAAGAGGAGAGCGAAAATCTGAGACCCACAAAGTCTCAAAAGGACCAACGGATTACTAAGCATAATCATTAAGAGCAATGTCTCAGGCTTGGGAAGTTCGTCAGTTACCAAGCCAGTCCCTTTTTACAAAGCGCCTATAAATCTTAATCTTAATTTGAAATATAACGTTTGTATGAATCATGAGCACTCATAAAAGACAAAATTGTAAGACTAAAACGTTTGGGGGAGCCCAAATGTCACGGGGTGGGGGCAACCCAAAGGTTTTGCTATTTTTGTATAAATATAGGAAAGTTCGAGAGAACTAGGACTTTTTCCCAGTTAGACTTGTGAGAATACATTGTAAGAGGAACTATTTCGTTTTGCAATAGATAATTACAATTTTGCATGTTGGAGAAAGCTTTGGTGGAATGTTCAAATGATGTGCAATGGATGTTGTTGAAGGGGAATTATTTCGTTTTCAGCTTTTATTCATTAACTGTGAGATCGTTCTAACTTGTTGAACCTATGTTCTTGTATGAATGTTCTCTGGTTTACTTTATGATAATTTCCACTATGAGTAATGAATGTTTTCACAAACAATGAGCTATCTTGTTGTTCATCTATCTATTCATGTTTATGTGTTTTGAAATAAGAACAACTTCCTGTGATTTCTCTTAATACATGAACAGTAATACATTACTGATTAAATGATAATCTCGCTCCCTAGGGACAGCTTAGTTAGTTAGTTAGTTTTATTTCTGGCTATGTGTGATTTAGATGCGAGAGAGCTTAAGACGAGAGATAAGAACCTGCGCATCACATTGTGACTGCTCCTCGTACTCTTGATCAATTTGCATTTTTAGATAGGCACTTGCATATCACACTTAAAGCTAAAAAATACAAAAGTATACACGGTGGACCGGGCCGCAACCGGTAAAACCTTTTATTTTTGTTACCTGACCTACGGTAGCCGGACCGTAAACTGGATGGATTCCCCATACCAAACAGTCACGGGCTAGTTGGGAACGTTGACTCGGGAGAATCCCTTCCTGTTGTTGCCTGCGATTTTCCAGGCCTCAACAAATTCAAAGATCTACGTCCAAATATCTACGTAGAAACCGAAAAAGAACCAGTTATGTGGACGTAATTTTCGATTTAAACTAGGGTTGTTGATATAAATTTCTCGTTGAGCAAATTAGATAATTGATTGAAAATCCGTATATGTGACCCCGACTGTCCGATGTTGACCTTCTTACTATTATGATTTTGACGTTGGAAGCCGGAACTAGCAATGCAACTTCCCCAACTATTCTCCCAACTCCCAACTACCGACCTTCCGATGTCGTAAGTCAAAAATCGGTAGTCGGCATGGGCTTAGCACAATTGTCATTTCTTTTCTCAACTTCCCATCACGACCTAATTTGATTCAGAAATCGGTGATAGACCCTGCTTCCGCATGCCACATGTCGAAAGATAATTGGTCAAAGTGTCAAAAGTTCAAAATGTGATAACTTCCACATTCGAAGTCCAAATTTGACAAAATGGGTATCCCCAGGAAGCTCTCGGTGATATTTATACAATTGTACCTTTCCTTATGGATTTGAAGAGTTTGAAATTTTAGTCGTTCAGGATATCCTCTTGGATTAATTATATAAGTTAGGACCATGTGAGATATCAAGGCAATTTGTCTTGGAACATGAGCATCCTATGATTTTGACCGAAGCACATGATGGTGTTTTCGGAGGCCACTACGCAAGGAAATATGCAACACATAAATGTCGTTCCCAGGTTTCAATGCTCTCGAGTTTAATTGAGGGACCAAGGGACTCACTTTGTAAATAGGACAATTGAAGCAATTACACAGGAATTCCAAATCTATCATTGCAAGAATACCCCATATCATCCCCATGATATTGGAACTGTCGAAGGTTTTAGTAAGATTTTGGAACATGATTTAACTAAAATTTGTAATGTGAATCGTGAAAATTGGGATTTGAAGGTCCTTGCAATTTTATGGGCTTATAGAACAACTTGTAAGAATTTGATAGGTCAGGCATCTTTCAGGATGGTGTATGGAGAAGAGGATGTAATTCCAATGGAGTATACTGTGCCAAGTTTGAGAATTGTTGTGTTCACACGTATGTTAGATACCGGTACAGTTGATGAAAGATTATTGCAGTTGCTGAACTTAGAAGAAGACATATTTATCACGGGATTTCAACAAGTTTAAAAGGAAAGGGAGAAGGCATGGAATGATCGACACATTACCAAGAAGTAGTTCCAGCAAGGGTATTTAGTATCCTCTACGACAATAAGTTCTTCAAACATCCAAGTAAACTAAGAATGCACTGGCTATGACCTTATGTAATTAATTATGTTGCAGAGGGAGGTGTTGTACAATTGCAAAAAATAAATGGGGAGCCTCTAAATGGGTTAGTTAATGGAAGTTAGTTGAAACCCTACAAGGATAGTCGTGTGTTCCCTCACTGAGTCTGTATGATTGTAAAACAAAATATCCAAAAACATTTATGTTGTGTCAAAGTATTTTTTAGTTTGCAATGACAGGCACCTGAGAAGCAACCTTAAAGTGGCTTGAGATGAGTCATGAGTCACATGTGAGTGTTGGAGGCATGTTGGCCCTAGAAAGTTTCAATATATTTTTTAAAAGCATTTTTGGTGTGAATAAGGACAAGACGAACTGGTCCAAGGAAGAGAGACCAACCCCAACGTTGCAACCAAGAAATAAGGAAATGGGACATTTTGACAATGTCATCAATGAAGTCAATGGAAACAGTTACAATTTTTGTTCAATTGTAATCATGAGTCTAGGTAGTGGGAGCCTGAGGGATGTGATTAAGTCCTATAAATATGTAATGGGTCAGGAAGTTTTGGGTTAGTTAATTTGGAAGAGATTACTTAGTTTTTGGGTTTTGAGTACTGAAAAAGGCCCCCTTTTGGATATACGAATGAAGTTATTGTAGGAGTGAGTCACAAGGAGTTGTAATGATCTATAGGACTAGTGCACATATCTATTGTAAAAAGAAGAAGAGAGAAATTTTGTAGGCTATGTGTGTAGACATGAAGTGCTTATTTATTGTGACTCATGAATAAGAAAAGCGCTTCCCATGGTTTTCTCCTGTTTCGGGTTTCCACGTAAAATCATGGTGTTCAATATGTGTGATTGATGATTGTGTGTGTTCTAATATCTTGTTTTATTATGCAATGTCAATCTAATGCTATCTCTTGGGAATTAATACAAATGGTTGTGAAGGACATGTAGTTCATGGATGTATGTCGTAGATCATTTCTTTACTTTATCAGGAATATAAATGTCAAGCCGAAGTTCTGTTATGTTGAATGATACAATCTTAGAATACTCCCCCTTCACTACTCCATAAATATGGTTCCTATAGTTCCCATAGGTACCTTGGGTGAGGCTTCACTTTCTTCGCAGGTGATGCTGAAAGGGTCGATATATTGGGGTTTGTTGGTGAATGACTTAGTGAACCTAGGTTAAACTAGATTTGAGTCAATAAACAATATAAATTTTTAATTATAGTTGCATTGTGTGCAATCAAATAGGGCCACACATAAAATTTGATGTTTGCCACTGTGTGATCATAATATGAGTTTTACAAACCACATTTTGAACATGATTACTATAATGTTCAATATAATTATTATTGGAAGTTATTATGTGGTAAGAACATGGCCACGGGAAGTAAAGGGATAACCAACCATGAAAGGGAAAAGAAAGGGTGGCTTTTAATGCTACTTGTTGTATGAATGCATGGCATTATGTCAACATCATGAGTTTGAACATTCCCATTGGCCACTTCTTAACAAAGGTAACATACCTTAGCTCCTTCCATGGAGTTGCAATGGGAAAATTAAAGGTTCTTTCTTTTAATGCTACATGATTATGGAGTAGTCTAAATATTCTATGTTTTTAATCTTTTCCAAATATATTTGTTGGTTTGTTTTGTTCCGACCCCAATTGGAAATCTTAAAAAAATATTAGAGTAATATATATTAGTTGTGGAAATTGCATAATCAGAGTGCCTTAGAGGTATTTGAGGGTGCTGGATCCATTTATGCATTCAAAACACAATTTAAATGCTTCCAAAATCGGATTTTACAAAAAATACCAAATTCTGACAAAAAACTAGTGTAAAGTAAAAAATGTAGAATAAATAGACCACTACCATAATTATTCTTACGGATCTTACACACCTTTCAATTGGGTCATATTATATTTCTTGTTTTTTCTCTCACAAAAACAATTAACAACTTTTATATTAAAACGATTGTGGGTTTCCACACACAGTGAGAGTACGGTGGTTTCATGAAGGCCAGAAATTCCAAACTATTAAAGCCTAGCCTTTACTATCTTCCTACCGAGTTGTATATGAGAGCATTGCAAAATCTTTCTTCTCAATTGCAAAAACCAAAACCGTGACAAAGACTACAAACTTTTCGGACCTCGTCTGTCCTAACTAATATCTCAAAAAATAGACCCTTGACAAAGGATTTTACCAGACTTTCGACTTGCATAAAAACTCTAGAGACCTTAACAAAATCTAAATGTTTCCAAACTTCTATAGGACGTAAATTCTTGTTAATGCCGAATAGAATGTATTGAACTTGGTTATCTTCTAGTTGACAAACCATAAATTATGGTTTAGGCTATGTGAATTCTAGAGGCACAAACTCGGAATTGGCTTCCCAGAGAGGATTGGATTATAAAAAGCCGATGGATTCAAGATTGGATACCATCTCTAAGTTCCTAAAATGTAACTATATAAAAACCAGGAGGTCTTCTAGTGCATTAATTTTTACCTCCAATTGAGTGTTCTTGTCCTTCTCCTTGGCTAATTCTTCTTTCAACTTTGTCTCCTTTTGTAGTTCCTCCTCACTCTCATGTTCTCTAATATGTTCCTCTTGGTCCAAGTGCCTCTCTAAAATGTCTAGATCTCGACTGAACTCTCTGGCAAATCTTCTCAATGGCTGATACAGGTCCCCTTGGAGAGTCTTTCCTCTTGTATTTGCGTGATTCCTTGCTTTTCTTTATCTTTAGTCACATTTTTTTCAGTCTTGCACCAACATTCCGACTTCAAGGAGGAAGAACGAGAAATGTGGTGGGATTGGGATACATTCCATCGGATTTTTAGTCGCAAAGCTCCATAAATTTTCATGATTTTTTGTGGTGCAAAAGTATACTTTTGATTGTCGACTGTGCAAACATTCTAATGGGTAGTGTGAATGAACCAAATTCTTCCATGCAATAGTTAATGACCATTAATTCCCCATCCATTTGCATGACACCTTCCTTCCACAATATGGCATTTGTGCCCATTTTGCATACAGTGATAAGATAATCGAGACTCACATGTCCCTTCTTCTGGCTATCTTATTCGATGGGATCAGGTACCACTCGAATTCCCTCATGTTTAGTCCTAACAGTTGCTTCGTTAGCCCAACTTCTGAGTTGGCTTTCTAATCGACGAATCCATTCAATTCCCAAAGGATGTGCCACCAAAGTGTTGGATCTATTGCCTAATTCAAACTATTTGCCTTTGAAGACTTATAAATTTGTACTATGATTTAAAAACGAAGAGCTTGAATATCAAGGAGGAGTCCCCAAGGATTATTAGGGAAGATATTCTAGGTCTCTGGGCTAGTTGATGTCCTTGCAACAGTGCATAGGCTTCATCTTGGTTGTTTGTCTTTCTCCCAAGTCCCCAAGCAAATTTTATAACATTTTGTCCCTCGGGCTCATAGATAACCCCACCCTTGCCTACTTCCCCTGATCATATAATATTTCTAGTCCAAGGAAAGTGGGTGATTTTGATATGTGTGAAGTGTATGTCTCAAGATTTGTTGGAACATCTAGTATCTCACCATGTGGTGCCATAGGGAATTACTACACCAACCCTGGATGCCATTAATGACAATAGGGAGCAATGTTGGGCAATATGACCTTGTCAAGTGTGCATGACCCATCAATAGATGCATAAGGCTCTAAGAATGCCACATCACATTGACACACTAGGTACTTGAATGTTTTTTTTAAAAACCAATCAAGTACTATACATTGATCTTAAAATTCTATTAAATTTATAAGACTTTTGGAACCATAATCTCAAACGAATAAATTTAACTTGTGAACATTATAGATTTAAGCACATATTCGACTTTTGAATTAATACTATTATGTAGCCCTTTAATGTTTGCTACTACTGTAAAAAAATTCAACACCTTGCAGACCCAAAAAATTATGCAACATATTGCAATCAAACATCTCGTTCATGAAATGCTTTATACAATCATAAAATTACAAGGGGCAAGATCCACCAAAATTTTCTATACCCAAAAATTAATATAGTACACTTAAATTCTTGCTCCAAATCCATACTCAAAGCTTAGCAAAATTTAAAGGAATATTTCCCTTATCGTTATATTGTCATGTGAAATGCAATAATAAAAGCAAACTCTTTCTATCCATGTTGAACCTATCCATTTCAAACAAATTGCAAGCCTTGGGATCTAAATTCATCGATATTCATTGAAATCGAGTATGTGAATTGTGAAATAATCTTACATCAATGGACATTTACTCCAAGAAATGCTCTTACGCCAACAAACATTTACTTCAAGAGATGCTCTTCAATCACCCATCCCAAGACTCCTTTGGCTCAAGCACGCTTAACTATGGATTTTTCCCACAACCAAACCCACTTAATTTGTTACCCCATTTACAAAACCTTAGCAAGTATTGTGCCTTATGAACTATTCATTTAGAGTTCCCTTGGCTCTTTTGTTTTAAGTATGAGGGTTTTTTTGTAATCCAACATATTATACATCATTTTAGGATTATTTGCATAGTGTAAGTCATTAATCTATGACTCATTCCATGAGTATAGTTGCAACAAACTAATTATATACATTTTTGGGATTTTTTTTTCACTCAAAAGAAAAATCTATCTTCCTTGCTATTCATAATGAGAATCAAAGAGAAGAAGGCCATTATAAAATGAGTAGATGATACATCTACAAGATGGAGATGCATACAATACTTTTAACAGAG
This sequence comes from Pseudotsuga menziesii, assembly GCA_001517045.1. Taxonomy (NCBI): domain Eukaryota; kingdom Viridiplantae; phylum Streptophyta; class Pinopsida; order Pinales; family Pinaceae; genus Pseudotsuga; species Pseudotsuga menziesii. The sequence goes on along the minus strand of LPNX010143409.1, from coordinate 143,326 downwards.
TAGTCATTCACATGACACAAGGAAAGAGCATTATCATTAAAAAAAAACTCAATCAAGGCCAGTCTGACATTCAAGAAACTTGCAAGAAAAGAGATGCTATAGGAGCAGGGAAAAGAGAACATTGCTACCCAAACAGATGGGTTCCCAAACAACTATAACATATGACTAGTATAATTTCACCTTCGCTTCGTTGGAAAGATTCCCATTTATGAATTCCTAATAAAGTAGGCAACCTTCATCACAATGTAGAGCTTTTTTTAGATAAAGAGTCTGCCACCTTGTTGAACTCCCTACGAACATGGTTTATCGATAATTTCCAAAACTGAGAATGAAGTTCATCTGTTCTCTTTAACGAGTGTGCCAATGAGAGAGTACCAAGCTTTGAACAACCCTTAAACCAGTTGACAACCACCAAAAAGTCCCCAACGGACTGTAAAGAAACAATCCCATTCAACCACGCAAACTGAATAAGCCACCACAAAGAAAGAAGTTCAACTTTGGTATTTGTCGCCTTTCCACATCCCAACATAACATGGAAGTAATGGCCAGTGTTTATTTTGAAGAAGACCCTGCACCCACCAATACCCCTTTGAGTTGCACCATCAAAGTAACCGATGGCACTCCCCTCTGCAATATTAGGCCCCATTAGTACTCTGTTCTTTGACAAGATTTTATCCACACAATACTCCTTATACAACCCAATATATTTCAATGAATTGATACTAGAACAAGGGGATATATCATAAAATATAACAAAGTTCCTCATAATCCATACATGCCAACATATGAAGACAGGTAAGAACATGCGAGCTTTGTTATTATGACACCATTCAACCAAGTTTTGTTCAAGAGATCTAGAACCCCAACTCATCTCAACTTGTAAAATGTAGTACGTCTCAACCCAGACATGTATGTAGAAAGCACAAGAGACAAAAATGTGCTTGATGGTTTCACTTGCTTGACCACAGAGAACACATAGACGAGGGCCCGACCACCCCCTTTTTTCTGCAAATTATCCTAGGAGAGTATCCGGTTCTCCAAACAGAGCCAAGCAAAACATTTGAGTTTCGTTGGAATCTACCATTTCCAAATCTATGTCACCCACCATGAGGGACTAGTGAAATCCTAAGACAAGCCAATGCATTGATACGCTATTTTAGCAGTGAAATCTCTCTTTGATTTGTGGTAATCCCAAACAAATGAGTCTACACTCGTGGAAAGTCTAATACCTCCGATATCTAGGTGGTGAACATAGGCCTCCTACTCCACCTTTTTGGGATTATCTACTTACTATAAGTAATTAATATATAACCCATAGCTCATAAAAACAATTAAGAGTAACTATGGCATACGGTAGTTTTGGTGGATCATTATAAATGGATCTTTTTGAAAGGGGATTTTTAGGAGTAACTACGGGTACGATAGTTTTACTCGATCATTACATTGTGCCAATCGATCTTTTGAAAGGGGGTTTTTGTTAAGTGAAGTGCGAGGGTTTAGGGTTTAGGGTGAAGTGCGAGGGTTTAGGGTTTAAACACAAGTGAATTGAGGATTTAGGGTTTTGAGCGGACGCGTAGGAAAACACAAATGGATCATTATATTGTGCAAATGGATCTTTTTGAAAGGGGATTTTTAGGAGTAACTACGGGGTACGATAGTTTTACTCGATCATTACATTGTGGCAATCGATCTTTTGAAAGGGGATTTTTTTTAAGTGAAGCGCGAGGGTTGAGGGTTTAAAACACAAGTGAAGTGCGAGGATTTAGGGTTTTGAGCGGTCGCGTAGGAAAACTTAACGTGGTTTATTAGGTTTTCCATGCCGACAATCCCTTGCCTATCCGATAATATAAAAGGAGAAGATTATCAGTGCAAGCAACGGTGGAGGCGTCTCTGGGCGCGGAACGTAGTCGTATGGAGTTGGCCGATTACACTCACGCCATGGTTTGTTTGCATTATTGTGTTTATCTGTGTATAATGGAGGCGAGCAGGGGGGAAATGATGAGATAACTTTCCCCGTATGATCGACTATGATTCCACCCACTGCTTTTTGCTCTTCGGAGCTCAAGCCAGTCGATTCTGATCCCCTTCTGCTCTCTTTTTCTTCATCTGTATCCATGTAATAGAGCTTAGCATAAGAAAGATTGTTCTCGTTCTGATTTTGTTTCTCTTTTCATCTTTTGCCTTTCAGTTTTTTGTTTGGAAAATCTGATGAGGACGATCTGTTCCTTCTATGTGGGTTTTCTTTTTATTTATTTATTTGTCTCTGGTTTACTTTGTGGAATTTATATTAAAACAGAAGATTACATCACCAAACTGCATCATATCAAAGCTTTCATCCAGGTGGAGGTCGCTTGTGCAATATTTCGTCTTGTCTATCTATTAAAATCCTAACAAGATCTGAAATGACTTAACAAAATTTTCTAACCTTAGCTTCATTTTTTGCATTAGGAATCCTTTGTTTCGTGCGATTGGGCAAGTGTTACTTGTATCACTAAGTGTTTTAAACAGGTTGATGGGCTAGATAAACCCAATTAGTATTATTTGAACTTCTACTGAGTTGGTTGTATGAATATCTTTGTTTGCTGTGAAGCATGCCCGAAGGTAAACCCTCTACGAGTCATGCTTCGGTTTCCCCCGTGAGGCGCCGTCACACGTTTTAAAACAATTAATGCAGTGAAGGTCTCCAGTTTGTGAAGATCGGGAAATTGTTTTCTTTTGAATTTTATTTTTTAGAATCCCTATTACCTGGCAGTTTGCCCTTAGCAACGGTTTCATGATCCTAAGTCATTTGGTAAAATAGGGTTTTAAACATTTTTGCAACCGTGCTTTGAATCGGTGTTCTACTTTCGGTTCATTCACTTAGGGTAGTTGCAATTCCATCCCAAAATGTTTGTTCTTACCGATCAAAATATAAGTAGTTTGTTCTTTGTGATTTGGTTATCATGGTACGTTATGGCTTCACTTCAGAATGCACCTTAGCATAACTTTGTACACCTGCAGTAATGACATCTTGAATTTATTGCAATCTTGGACCAATATGAAGGTTGAACAAACAGTGGTGGGAGGTTGAACAAACAGTAGTGAGAGTTTGCATCTTGATCTTTGTATCTTGGGTCAAGAGGCAGACTCTCACTACCGTTTGATCAAGATGCAGACTCCATCAGTGCAATCAAGGTGCTGGTTTATAGTCAAATGAAGCAGCTGTTTATCTAACCCATTCAGTTTCAGTTCAGTTAATGACGTTGGATTGAAGGTTGCAAAGAATTTCCTGTACTAACAAAAATGACATTCTTTCTGTTTTGCAGAAATGACATTCATTCTGTTTTGCAGTTGTTCAGATGTCTGAAATTCGCATGTGGAAGCATTTGTTAAAGTCAAACAATCGACTCTAAGTAGCTGCCAGTCTCTTTCATTGAAGTTGAACAGTATTATATTGAATAAATTGGCTTCGGATTGAAAACTTCTAAACTCAAAAAAGTGATCTCAGATTAATTTTATGGAAATTGACAGCTAGAAGCTAAATAATAAAATTGTGTCTCTTCATTATAGGTTTATGCTTCAGCCAAGTTATGCATGTTTAGCTCATTGGATGGATAGTTCATCCATATGACTTCTGCAAAAATTATTTTGGCATTTGATTTCTTTCAAATTATACATATACTTTGGATTAATAAAACACAGGGACATTGATCCCACAAATTGTAAGATTATTTAATCTGTTTAAGGATAAAAGATAGTGTAATAAAATTATTAAATGCTCATCTTAATCTCAAACTGCTTGTTTCGATCCTTTATTCCTTTTACCATCCCACCTTATTCATTTCAAACAGGAGATTGTTGAAGTCCAATACCTCACCCCATAATATCCTTTACCCATTTCTACTCTTGTTACTGCTGTTGGAAGCAGAAAACCTGAAAAACAATATATATATATCCCATAAAAGAGGGATACTCACCAGAACAGAAGGAACCCTAGAGTAAACCATAGTGGAAAAATATGTTCTAGATATGGAGGTGTAGAGAAAGGATTCAATAAGAGGTTTGATGGACTATACAAAGGGGCTCCAAAGCAGCTCAAGCTTAAGGCCATGAGTGTAAATCCAGTAAGTACTATTTGTTATGTACATGTTATCATTTTCATTGTTCACTCCTTTTTTATTGTTCTTATTGATAGAATGATTTTCAGTATTGTCAATTCATGTTGGCTACATGTTTCTAAAGAAATTCATGTTGGCTACATTTTCAGTATTTTTCTAAGAGATACATCGGAAAATTGAAATTTGGGAACTTTTGAAAATTTTAGATGGACCCATAAGTGCCACATGGATGGTGTGATGTAGAGGTTTTGCTGAGTGCCACATGGATGGTGTGATGTGGCTACATGTTTCTAAAGAAATTCATGTTGGCTACATTTTCAGTATTTTTCTAAGAGATACATCGGAAAATTGAAATTTGGGAACTTTTGAAAATTTTAGATGGACCCATAAGTGCTAGGGCTCCTTTGTGGTTATTCTTTCACATGAAGACTAGGAGTCCTTAACTCTTCTTCGAGCAGAGAAAAAGAAGATACTGGAGCACTATCTTTTGACTTGGAAATTGAAAAGCCGCACCAAATGGGCCCATTTGGGTGATTCTAACACCAAAAGTTTCCACACTTTGGCTTCGGGGAGGAGGAACCAGAACTTGATTTGGTCTCTGTGTGATGAGAATGGTGTTGTCTATGAAGATGAGTCTACCCTTAAGGAGTTGGGACAGCTACATTTTGCTCATATTTTTCGTGATGATAAAAATACTTGCCTATTGGAGCAACCTAAGATTGTGATGCTTTATCCTCACATGATCTCCAATGAAAGGTCCCCTCTGTCTCTTTGACCCTGTATCACTGAAGGAAATTGAGTCAACACTGAAATCTTTCAAAAAAGCCAGAGGCCTTGGCTCGGATGGCTGGCCTGTTGAGTTTTACTTGCACTTTTTTGATATATTGGGACTTGACCTAGTGAATGCTGTTGATTCAGCTAGGGTTTTAGGCTTTATCCCTCCCTCCCTGAATTCCACCTTCCTTGCTCTGATTCCCAAAAAAGATAAGTCGTCATCCTTTACTGACTTCAGGTCCATTTCCTTATGTAATCTGCTGTATAAATTGATCTCCAAAGTTATTATTGTTCGGCTTAAGCCCTCCCTGGATTCCTGTACCTCTCAGGAACAATATGGCTTTCTTAAGAATCGACAGATCGTTGAGCCTATTGGTATTGTTTAGGAGACTCTCCATTCTGTTAAGACTAAGAATATTTGTGCCTTCATTCTCAAGTTGGATTTGATCAAGGCTTTTGATCGTGTTAATTGGTCTTTTGTCCGTCTCATCTTGATACAGATTGGGGCTCCTCTCTTGGTCGTTAACTAGATCATGGGATGCCTCACCTCTGCAAATTTTGCTGTCCTTGTCAATGGCACCCCTTCAAAGTTTTTTTCTGCTTCTCGTGGCATCAAACAGGGCTGCCCTCTGTCCCCATTGCTCTTTATCTTTGTCATTGAAGGTCTTAGTCTCTTAATATCTGATGCCAGGGACCATGGCCTCATTCGTCGTATACAGATCACTTCCTCACTCACTCTTACCCACCTCCTATTTGTTGATGATGTTATCTTATTGGGTACAGGTACTTTACAGGAATGGATTGCCTTTGATGTTATACTGAGTACCTTTTGCAAGGCCTCAGGGATGAGCATTAGTTTGGACAAATCGTGCTTACTGTACAATAATATTGCAGATGAAATGTTTCAAGACATTGCTAGGGTCATCCCATATCAGAAGGAGCCTCTTGTTTCGGGTTTTAAAAACCTGGGTTATTTCTTGAAACCATTGGGTTACAGGGTAAGTGATTGGATTTGGCTTGTACAGAAATTCAAGAAAATGATTTGTCACTGGTCTCATAAGTTACTCTCTTTGGGAGGCCGTTTGATATTGGTCCAAGTTGTGCTATCCAGTATTCAATTGTATTGGTTGGGATTAGCGCCCATCCCTTTGTCCATTCTCCACAGGCTGAGAAGCATAATGTTTGTAATAACCGTAAGTACCATTTGACTAATTGGCAGAGTCTCTTTGCCGAAAGAGAATGAGGGTTGGGGTATTAAAAATTTATACTGGTTTAGCATTGCTCTTTGTCTTAAGAACCTATGGATGGTATTGATGAACAATAGTCTCTGCAATCAGGTTCTTACCAGCAAGTATTTAAAAGGTCTCTCGGTGGTTGATTGGCTTAGGAGAAAAACTTTTGGCACTTGTGGGGTCTCTGTCATTTGGAAGGGTTTTCTCTAGACTCTTCCGTGGCTGGGTTGCCAGCTTGCATGGTAAGTGGGGAATGGTTTAGATGTACTTATTGGTATTGATCTTGTCATTGGTGTACACACTTCCAGCTCGCTCTCGGATGGATTAAGATCCTACCTTGAGGATTTGAATATCACTACCCTATCACAAGCACACAATACATTACTTGACTCTCAACGTTACTGGTACACGACTGATAAATTATGTATTGATGGTGCTTGGAAAGATGCTTGGGATAAATATACTCGGGGACTAGAACTCAGTGGCATTCGTCTCTCTTCTCAGTTTGATACTCTATTATGGGCATTTAACAAGCATGATGGCTCCATCTCGGCCAATTTGGTATATGAATGCATCGTGAATTCAAGGCCCCCTCCTTTAGGCAGCAGGATACATACTTTCTTATGGTCAGGCTCTATTCCGAAGAAGATTGGTTGTTTCATATGGCTCGTCTTGAGGAACAGAATCCTCACCTGGGATAACCTCCAGAAACGAGGGTGGCACGGACCTGGGATATGTGCACTATGCAATTTAAATGAGGAGTCTGTCTTGCATATTTTCTCCCACTGCTCTTTCTGGAAGAATGTCTTATCCCAAATCTGTGATCAACTCCATATTTCACTCCCTCCTCGAGCAGCTACTCTTGGCCTGTACATTGAACAATGGATCTCTCGGTACTCGAGGCACTCTATGCATTGGACTATACCCATATTCACGATGTGGTCCATCTGGAAAGCTCAGAACTTGATTATTTTTGAGGAGAAGAAATTGTCTGTCCTGAACATTCTGCACCAGATCAATTCTTTCATACAACTGTGTAGTCCTCCAGTTGTTACTTGTAAAAAGATCAAGGTGATTGGGCCTTCTCCATGCTTGGTCTTTCCCTGTGGTTTTTTTGATGGGGCTTCTACCAACACTCTGGGTGGTGTTGGTTTCTGCCTATACCTGAATGTGTCACATCATTTTCAATTTGCGCTGGGGGTTGGAGATAGTACCAACACTAAAGCTGAACTTCTCGGCTTGTGGGCTCTTTTACATACCTCCCATATGATGGGTATTCCTTTATCCCATATTTTCGGTGACTCCTTAGTCATCATCAACTGGGCAAAGGGATCCACTGATCTCTCCCCATCTGAACTTTTTCATTGGTGCGGGAAAACTAGAAAGCTTATTAATTGCTTTCCTGATTTGTCACTTTGTCATATCTACCGTGAACACAATCAGATTGTAGACCACCTTTCTAAAACTGCCCTTTCTTTGGCTCCGGGATCGGGCTGCTTCTCTGAATTTACTGAGGACCATTTGGTCACTCATGGGACTTATCAACTCTTTTGATTTTTGCTTGGGGAGCTTACTCCCTATTTTCTTTATTATTGTATGTATATGAGGCACATGATCGGGCTCTTTTAGCATGCTGCTCTGATCTCTTTGGCCCATGGTAGATATGATTTGCCTGACAGATCTGCTATATGATGAGACAGTTTACTGATGGGACCACTTTTTTCCAGCTATTCCCCTTGGTAGCTTATGACTGTGAGGTGACTCTTCAGGTATATGTTGTATTCTTCTCCTGATTGTAACCCATTCATGGGTAGGCACTATAGATGCCTTTTGATTCTTAATAGAATATCAAGGACATGCTTTTTTCTTACTGAAAAAAAAAGTTAGCTATAACTAATTTCATGTATAAATAAATAATGTATTTAAATAATTGCAAAGTTGACAGACATGGACAAAATTCCGGATCATTGTTGGAATCATAGGATCAAATGGATTAGGTTTTTTTATTTTTTATTTTTGTAAGTTGAGAGCTATTCTATTAAAACAAGAAAATAGTGATACATATGTGTTTAGAGGTAGACTCATGATGAGCTGATATAGAGGTTCAAAATAAGATTGGGCCTTTCCTCCAGGAGGGAAAATAGGTCTACAGAACTAGGAATCTCCCAGGAGGGAAACAAACCATCCAAATGAATAGAAACAAAACCCTCCTTAATTCTTCGAGAAACCAGACAATGGGCTAACAAGTTAACAGTATGAAAGGCAAAAACTTGACAGTATCATGCAGAAGGACACATGGCTGAGGTGAAACCTGTTCAAAAAACCTTGTTGCTGGCATGTAGACCGACATGTAGCCATGGTGATACCTGTTCACGGTTTGTAGTATGGTTCCTCCAAGATGGGGTAGTTGTATCTTGGTGAGGCTGGCTAAGTAGGCTTGCTGGGCTTGGCTTCTGAATTTTTGCTGGATGTTGCCATTTCTTTGTCACTGGAGGGGAACGGAGCAATCTTTTTTGCAACGACAAGGTTGGACGTGAACTTGCTCGTTGAGAGAGTGGAGGGTCGGCACTGTGGTGGGGGAATGGTGCAGGATGAAGGAACAAGAATGGTGGCCGAGGCAATAGAGGAGTGTGGAGGAGCAGAAGGTGAAGCTTCTTGGGGAGCTAGCTGGGGGCGAACTGAAGGCTTTGAGGGGAGATGAACCAGAGGATTGAACCGAAGGACCAGGCGAATGAGCAAATTCTTAAAAATCCAGTAATTGTCTTCTCTCCATCGTTTTTCTAGCCGCATTGAAATCCCTAGACAGGTCATCTTTCCAGTCATTGACAATCCGCTGCACTTCTTCAGGAATCTCTAGGTCGAAACCATTGCCATTGGCTTGAGTTGAGAGAGGGATATGGCGGTCCTCCTGAGTGCCACGACCATGGCCTCTACGAGGGACACCTCTTTGTTTTCTGGGCATGGCGGGAGAGGAGGTGAGAGCAGAGCAAGATGGTAACAGACCATAGCTAAGCGTTGAGGTAACAGACCAGAGTAGAGGAGGATGGCATTTGAGCACGGAGGAAGGTGATGGAGCAGGCACCTCAAGTTCAAATGCACTAGCCCAACACCCAACGTCGGCCATATTAAATGGCTCTGCTGCGAGTTATGGCGTTCAAGAGTACGAGTAATGGCGATTGGTCTTTGAAGTGATGGCCTAGTTTATCTGCATGCCTGGATGTAGCCATGTTTCCCATGGTATTGAAGGCTTGCATTAAAGGCAAAGGTGGTGAGGTCATGCATGTGGGGGGAAAGGTCTCGTCAGTCTTCCTTGTGTCCATGTGGACTTGATTGACACCTGCATCCGTGGAAATGGATTAGGTTTGTTGTTATCGATGTGAAATATAATTAAATATTTTTTTATTTAAACAATTATTTTTAAAATTTTATATAAATAAAAATATAATAATAATAAATTTTACATTTAGTTGTGGTGGATATTTTCATTTGAAAGTTATTCATCAAAATCAAAACTAGTTAAAATAAATTAAAATATATATTATTGGTTTTGAATTATTTTAAATTTCAATAATATTATAATGTTTTTCAAATAAAAAATGGGTAAGTGCAAGTACTAAAACTAATTTTCGTAAGGATATAAACTATAATACATATTTGAATTGGCAAAAAATCACTAATTTTGAATATATAGGTTGTTAAATTTTTGTTAGGTATTATATATATTAAGATATATATTATTGGATTTGAATTATTTCAAATTTAGTGATATTATAATGATTTTTTTCAAGTTTTATTTTAAGATGGGAGATTAGTCTACAAATGCTGATTTAATCATGGAAATAAATTGTAATATAAGTTTCAATTGACTAAAACTCAATGATTCTAAATAGACCCTTTGTTAAATTCATATTAGGTATTATATACATGTTAACCTATCTTTTATTGCATTTGAATTATTTTAAATTCAATCATATTATAATGTTTCTTTCAAGTTTTATTTTCAAATGTGAAATTGGTAAATACAAATACCGATGTCAACCATAAAATAAACTGTAATACATGTTTCAATATTGATGTTAACAAGGAAATATATTGTAATACATGTTTCAATTGACAAAAACTCACTGGTTCTGAATAGACAATTTGTTAAATTAATTCATGAGGTATTATATACATGTTGAGATTTATTTTAACATGTATATATCTCATAGAAGAGGGATGGGCATCACAAGCAACCTGCTTCACAAAAGTGCTCTTTCCGGGTGAACCATTCAACTTAAACATGAGGAAATTCTTGGCTAAGCTGACATTACATGGGTTCATTATAGGATAAATTGTCATATCATGGGGTGATTGTTCTATCAAAATCAGTGACCATAGACTTGCATCTGGTCAAACCACTTATGCATACCTCCATATGAGTGGCCTGATATGCAATGGTCTTCACTGTTGAACCATGCCTTCATCAAGATTTTGACTTGCTTTTGAATTTCATTTTATTGGCTTTAGGTTTTTGAGTTTATTGTGATTGCTATCTTTGTTACAAATTCTTGGGATTGGGATGGATACCCAAGATACATCCCCATTTGTTTTGTTGTTTTTTCATTAACAATGCTTCATAATCAATGTTGGAGAGGTGAGTTCAAGTTCAACTAAAACATCATAGATTTACTACACCATTTAAAAACATAGAGCTTTCCATACATGTTTAGTATCCACGATGATGTGGATATATGGTGGTTGGATCAGGGTTAGAATTACTGCTAAAACCCATGTTATAAGGCAATTGAAGGACTTGGTGGGTTTTGAAATTAGGATTGCTAGTTCCCAATCCACAATGAACTGTTGATGGCAAATGCAAACACTTCAGTTTTGGTTCTTAGCTCAAATAAAAATGGTGGTGACCTCCTTTACTCTCGAACCTCTTCACTCTATTTTGAAAATGAGACAGTAAAATCAAAATTTTCTTATGCTAGTGAATTTATCATATTTTAAAATTTGCAAGTTGTGTTCTATCAATAGGTTAACATCTGGGGTCCATATGAGTTAGAATATTTAACTGGTGCAATGGGCCATTGATTCCAAATTTTGTTGTTGTTTCCACCAATAGTTTTGGTACAAGGCATGTCTCAGAATAGACGGAAGGGGCACACAATTTAAATGGAAGCATATCAAGAGACCCAATCGTACTTGTTCAACAACCCAATCGAAAACACCTGCAGAGTAGATGAAGTCTCACCCGAGATGTTCGAGGGAGAACTGTCGGAACCAAGTTTTCACAGTGTGAAGGAGGATCGTGCATCTACTTGTTAACTTAACGCAACATTATTCAACAAATCTAATTATTCAGATTATGCATTAACAGAGTTGTATCATCATTCAATGGATCAGATCAACATACTTATATCGTAGCAGATACATCGAAGCATAAACAAATCTATCAGTATATCATTATTCTTAGCAGAGAAGCATCGCATCATTCATAGATACACATCGCATTCATATTGAGATCGCAGAAAAAAGGAAAACAAAAAGATAGAAAAAGACACAGTGGTTCTGCTCAATCTTCGTAATGTCATATGAACCTTCACAACAAAAAATAGAATCTCCAGAAAAGTTCATCAATTCACATACACAGATAGAAGGATCTCAATTCATACCCAGATCTTAATCCTCCAACAAGCATCCTAGTAAAAAGCCAAGAGGAAGCCCCTGACATTTGCAATTCTACATCTATTTATAGGCTTGCGCCTTTACATAATCTACAAAATAATGAACACAATTCGTATAATGCTGTCCAAATCCACAAAATATGGTTAATTCACCTTGCGCAGCATCTGCGATGCTGCACAACTAACTTACCCCAAAATTGCTTGCCAACAGGCCCCCAACACAATTGTGACTTGCCCTCGAGTCACGTCGACAAGAAATGGTGTATCTATTGATCTTCACCTTGAAATCTTCATACTGTTGGGTGATCTCCTTGCCCCGTTCTTTGATTTTCTCAGTAGTCTCTCGACTTTCTGTCACTTCTTGCGCCAATGGGTGCTCAATGATCTTTGCTGTGACATACTTTTTTCCCTCCTGAACTTCTTGCAGCACTGAAACCGCCTTCATTGAGAGCCGCACACCAACATCTTGAAATTCATCTAACTGTGTTGTGCGGCTTTGGTGATGATCCGTTGCTTTTGCGACACGTTGTTGTAACGCCTTCAGTTCAGCTGCCTTCGTGACCTGCACAACTGGTGGCATCCCTTTAAGTGATGTTTTCAATGTTGCCAATTGCCCCTCGGCCTCTTGCAATTGCATGGTCAGTTGCTCCAACTACGCGTCTTGGACTATATTGCCCAAAAATTGTGTAGTTGCGTCAATGACTCTCTTTGCTTCTTGCTCCATTTCCTCCAGTTGTGTTGTGAGGTCCTCAATGTTGTTTTTCCTTTCTGCAGCTTCCTCCGCTGGTGTGCCTGGATCCACTATTGCGTGTAGATCATCATTGTCGCGCTTCAACTATGCAGTTATGGCTCCAAGTCACTTTGCCTTTGCCTTTGCGTCCAAGTCCTCAGTGTTTTTCGACACTTGTTAACAAGCAACCGAAACTACGTTCTCTAAGCGGATTATGTTGTCTCTGAGTTGCGCTTTCTCCACTTTCAAGCGATCTTGCTCCTATTTTAGTACCTCATTTGCCTTTGTGTTCTCCTCGATCAGTCGCCTTCTTCAGTGCCTCAATCTCTCTTCACGCATCAACCTCTTTCTCTCGCGACCGCAAAAGGGGGTCTCCAATTATCTGTTCTCTGTCCGCCAACTCCTAATTGGAAACCCTTTGCAACTGCACCAATGTCTGCATCGACAATGCATTGATGTCTACTGAAAGATCCTGCGATTGTTGGAGTGAGGTGTTGACAACGAAACCAATTGTTGACACAAAACCCGTTGATAGGGGTTCAATTCTCCGTCGACACCCAAACCGCCGCGATCTCCCTGAGCACCAACCCAGGCAGGTTTTACCCCGTTCGACAACACCTGCAAAGCAGATGAAGTCTCACCCGAGATGTTCCAGAGATAACCGTTGGAACCAAGTTTCCGCAGTGTGAAGGAGGACCATGCATCTACTTGTCAACTCATCGCAACATTATTCAACAAATCTAATTATTCAGATTATGGATTAACAGAGTCATATCATCATTCAATGGATTAGATCAACACACTTAGATCGTAGCAGCTACATCGAAGGATAAACATATCTATCAATATATCACCATTCATAGCAGAGAAGCATCACATCATTCATAGATACAGACCGCATTCATATTGAGATCGCATAAAATAGGAAAATAAAAAGATAGAAAAAGACACAATGGTTTTGCTCAATCTTCGTCATGTCATATTAATCTTCACAACAAAACACAGATTCTCCAAAATAGTTCCCGAATTCACATACCCAGATTGAAGGATATCAATTCATAGCCAGATCTTAATCCTCCAACAAGCATCCTAGTAAAAAACCAAGAGGAAGCCCATAACATTTGCAATTCTACATCTATTTATAAGCTTGCGCCTTTACATTAGTGGTCCACTTAAGTCAATTTTCTAACTACTTCTTTACATAATCTACAAAAAAAATGACCACAATCCACATAATGCGGTCCAAATCTACAAAATATGACCAAAATACATAAAATATGGTTAATCCACCTTGCAAACCATTTTCCACCTTGCATAACATCTTTGACCTTGCGTAGCATCCACGATGCTGCACAACTAACTTACCCCAAAACTGCCTGCCAACAGTGTATTGCGATTGTGGAAATTGAAGATCAAAAAAATTGTTACAACTCAGCTCTACATTTTGTTTTCTCACACAAATTTAAACAATCGATTTTCTCGAAATCTACGATGCATATTTATTCTGTCGTTAACGCTTGGTGTATTTAAATCACTTGAAGTTATGAATTATTCACCATTTTTACTTGCGATTTTTACTGTGCTTGAGATTTGTACTACGATTTTCTCATTGAGCTCACCAATCCTCTAGTTCCCAAGTTGTCCACGAGTAAGTTTTTCAACTCTCAGTGGTTATATTCTCTTGTTTTTATCGTGGGTAAATTTTAATCATGGTTGCTAAATTTGTATCAGAATTTACCTTCAAATATGCCAACATGTCTAGAAACACAAGATCCAAAACCGCTTTCAATGAGCAGAAGAGCAAAGACACAAATGTCGACATCTTCTTTGACACCAGTGGATCAGTGTCGAAAACCCTCCAGCATCTGGACTGGTCCAGAATTTACCTATTATTTGATAATGAAAACTTCTCCACTATCACCCATGACCAGCAAGACTTCGTCAATATCAACAAATCACAACTCCGTTGCATTTCAGCTAGGCCTCCATTCATGCCTTACACAGACTCGATCAAGTGGGAACTTGACCATGCGTGCCCTAAGGAACAATATTTTGATGACCATGCTCACACCTATGTGGCCTCTTTCCACCTAGATGTCTTTGCAAGAGCATATGCTCTCAAACCACCCCAACAAGTCCTGTCTGCCCAATTCCTTGACGCAGCCGTGACCCAGTTTGATTTTGACGAATTGATAAAATCCTGGAAGGACAACCATGTAAAGTTCGTCCCTAAAACATACAAGTCCTATCCTATTTCCTGGTTTAGGGAGCTTTTTTCCCTGTTAGCGACCATGCTTCGTAGGTTGTACAGGTTGACCAACTACATAGTGTTGAAAGTCGAATGGGATCTTATAGCCCACCATATATTGACAACCGATGAATCATTCAATTAGGAACAGATCTTGTCAATTGTTTTGAAAGAAGAAATTGAGAAGTACCAAAAGACCTTGACATCCAAGAAGCCCACATTCTACTTGTCAGGGTATGTGATGGACATTTTCTACGCGATGTCTTCATTCCCTCACATTTATGAAATCTGTGACCACTTCATAGGGTCATTGCACCAATTTTTTTTCAAAGGGGATGCCCCCACTTTCTCAGAGAGGGCCAAGGCATTGATTTCAGTGATGGATGATTGGTAAGTAGGGGAATATTTCTCCTATATCCTGGTTTGGGGCAACAACACAATGCGTTTGCTGCCGAAGGCATTACATAATGGAGACATAGTCTCAAGAGATTCCTCATCGCTCTATCTAATTGCAAATCGATACTTGTGTCGTCGATTTAGCGAAGGGTAGTTAAACACGTGTCTCGCGATCCATCTGGGGTTTTTCTTGCATTGAGGAATCTTTTGCCTCATCTCTTATTGTCGCCCGCCGGATTCTTCAATCTCCATATTTCAGTAGAACACCCGACGGGGGGCCTCTGTCTCCTTGCTTTGACAAATGGTAGCTGGACAAGTCTTACCTGTCTTTGTCAGAGAAGTTGTGGTCCTAGTTCATTTGTCATTAATGCAGGATTTTGTTAGTGATGTAGTCCCCGTTCTGTAGGAAGCAATAGACGAATACAAACAACAAGACTAATACACCATACAAATCGAAGGATTCTCCTTTCATCATCTCAGCTGTCATAGGATCGATGGTTTTTGCGGCGTCCGGAACTAAGTAGTGCCTATATGACAAAATCGCTTTGATCGTTTTTCATCGCAATGGAAGGAGACCAGGTAGAGACCAGGCTATCCACAACCTTGTTGTTTCCATAGATTACCCTTTCTCAAGCTCCTTTCCATAAGATCCTTTTCCGCAAATCTCTTTCCGTAGTTTTGGTTCCACAACTCTATTTCTGCAAATTTCCCTTTTGCAATTCTTTTTTTGCAATTGCCTTCCCACAATAGTCTTTCTGCAATTGCGCATGGCGGGTTTGCAATCCTCAGTTTTCAAAAATGGACTTCCGCAAAATTTTGGACGCAACGGTGCTTTCTGCAATCAGATTGCAGATTGCGGATTATGGATTGTGGATCCTCCTTGCCACTTTTCCAAATACAGGCTTCCACAATTTTCCTCTCACAACTTTTCTTTCGCAATTCCACTTTCTGTAGCTTTAAAAAGCTTGCAACTTCACATTGCGGAACTCATCCTCGACTGTTGGCCTTTGCGACTTCTTCTTTGTCCGTTGATCTTATATCAAGTGTGGATCTTCACCTTGTCATTGCAAATCTATTAATTTCCTTACATCTTTCTCATGCGGATCTATTAATTTTCATGTTAACTAGTTTTTGCTGCTCATGCGGGTTGACAGGTGTATTGGGTGTTTTGCTGATAGGTGGCTTGCGTGTTTTGACTAGAATTTTATTTGTGGCCCTAAACAGTCAGTCTTGCGCATGAATGGATTGATTGTCTTATGTCCTGATAGATGTTTTGATGCACTTTGGTGGTCAATTTCATTTTTTAAGCAAATGTCTGGATTGACAGGCCCATGGTTCATGCCATTGTCCTTCACTGCAGTTCATTTCTTTGAATTTGGCATAGCCTTTTCCAAGATTTGAGGACGAGAGTTTTGCGAAAGTTTTAGTCCTAGGGCTTTTGTGGGTTTAGGCTCAGAGTTTGTGGGGTCAATTTGATCGCGGTTTGGTTTCACTGCTGCTCGAGTCGATGAAAAGCACTTCGTCGATGTCCCATCATCGACATGAATGCTCTTTTTTAATGCTTCATCAATGCATTGTTTCTCCATTAATACAATAAAGCTTGTCATTTGCTTCAGACATGGGCGTATATATTAATTGTGGCTCAGCTTATGAGGATCTCGAATATGTTGTCACAATTCTCGATTTATCAGGTTTGCTACTGCACGGCTTTTGCTTTGCACATATATACAAAGCTTGAGGTACCAATATTTGGTAATGTTTGGATTTGGTTTGCTTGTATTGCTTTTGGTGCCCTTCGTTTACACTAGAGGTTTTGCAACATAGGTTTTGCCACTTTGTCAAATTTGCAGGTATTCCTCGACTCTGCTTAACTGCTTTCAACATTCATTGTGGTAGCAAAAGATTTTCTTATTATTTATGTGGCTCTGAATTTATTTTCTTCTTGCAATTCAAATTTTAATCTTGAATGTTTAAAAATTTAGTATTTACTTACAAGTTGCTTAGTTGTGATTTATACAATGTCTATTATTATTTTACAACAAATATACGTTGTCTTGCATAGATTTGACAGTGGTATTATTGCTGATCTGAATTACTATATATTTCTTGTTAAATTGAGGGTTTCATTTTGCAAACTGTTTGTAAATGTTATTTTTGAAGTCTAATTCTAGACTCTAGGGAGTCCCAACATATGCCTACTACAACCCTTACAATAGAGTATCCAATCAACTAGTGGTTATGAGATGGGATTAAAGAGACATTTAGAAATATGATATTGTTGTATGTATCAGTATTTGTAGGTTTATACAGATCAGAAATAATATAGAAATATTTTTGGAGTTGCATTAGTAAAATTATCTCTTAGGACAACTCATTAGGTTCGTCTTTTGGTCTTTCCAAACAGGTGATGGGGGGTACTAATTATCTATTTTAAGAATTGGATCCTTATATAAGTATGTTAAGGACATGTTAGAACAAAAATTACTGGAATTAGTGACTGAGAGGTCGACTTATGCATAATACAGTAAAAATAGTCAATTCTAGGTGCAAATATAGACAAGGTTAAATTAAATCATGTGAAACTCATTCATTCTGATTCAGATTGTTATAAAATTTGTAGAGAGTATTATTAACATAAATAAAATCCATGGGAGGTCGAAATAACTCTAAAAAATGGCTTACAGAACATTCTTTAGCAATATACATCTATACAATGCATTGGGAAGCCACAATAACTTAAAAACTTGGAGATTCGAACCCTCAGGCTTCTTCATGAATTGGGAAACCTCCAAATCTGATAGGTCCACCTGCAAAAATTTCATTAATGGATGAAATCCACTAATCCCCACTCATGACTCCAAATCCAAGATATTATCTAGGACTTCAAGATTTGAATGGGAGATCTCCAAGATCTGGACTCCAAATCCAAGAGAATATTATCCAGGACTAATGAACCTTGATTACATGTTGGGATTGAGCAATTTTGAGACCCAAGAATTGACTCAACAATCCCAAATCTGTCATAGAAAAGGCGTGGTTCATTGCATCATTCAAGGAGGCAATCTCTTTCTTTGAACTTCCTGTAATCAGTAGGTCATCCACACAGAGAACAATAATCATTAAAGAACCATGAATCAACTTCAAATAGACATTAGGATCAGACTTGCATCGAACAAAACTCAGTGACAACAAAAATCCATCAATCTTGGCATACCAAGCCCTGGGGGCTTGCTGGAGCCCATACAATGATTTCTTTAACCTGCACACTAAAGATTGATTAGATACAAAACCTTCTGGTTGCTGCATATAAATCTCTTCATTCAGATCTCCATTTAGAAATGCATACTTCACATCCATGTGATGTACCTCCCATTGCCTTGAAGCTGCAATGGCTAGAGTTAGCCTTATGGAGTCCATCTTTTCCACTGGTGCAAAGGTCTCCTTGTAATAAGTACCATGTACCTGAGAGTAGCCCTTGGATACCAATATTGCCTTATATTTCAAAGGTGAACCATTAGCAACAAACTTAGTTTAAAGACCCACTTACACTTCACTAGCTTTCTCCCTAGGGGGAGATCAACCAATTCCCTTGTGTTGTTCTTTTGAAACGAGCTGAATTATTCTTTCATGGCTATTTTCCATCTTGGATCATGTGATGCATATTCATATGTCTGTGGATCAAAATATATCATCAAATAACACCTCTCAGCAAAGAGTGGATATTGCACACAAAGGGCACTCTCAAATTGAGATCTAGTCCTCCTAGTGCCATTAGGATTTCCAACTAGTTCCCCAGCTGCATGAATAGTCCTTGTTTCCCACTTTGGTCTTGTAGCACTATTAGGATTTTCAATTAATTCATCATTTTATCAAACATATCAGAATCAGAAAACTCATTAGTCTCTTCACTTATGATCAATGGCTGTGGTGGTGAAGAGGACTCTCCAACTTCAACTGCTGCTAAAGGCTCTTCTTCGAATTGAACCCTTCTTTCAATGAAATATTTGTTAGTGCTCAATTTAATCCGCTTGTACCCTTTTGAATCTTCAGAATACCCAAAAAATAGGCACTCTTGTCTTTGGGGTTGCAAATCCTTCCTCTTTTCAGTTGGAATTCTAGCCCAATCCTTTGAGCCAAAAATTCTTAAATGGGTCACATCTGGCTTGTGTCCTCTCCAAGATTCGAAAGGAGTCATACCATCAAGCTGCTTATGTGGCACCGTATTCTGGATATAGGATGCACAGTTTATAGCCTTGGCCCAAAACTTTGGTGGCAAAGTTTTAGCCTCCATCATGCAAGTTGCCATCTCCTTCAGTGATCTGTTCTTTCTCTCAGCAACACCATTTTGTTGTGGTGTGTAAGGAATAGAATGCTGCATTTGGATTCCTGCATCTTTGCAATACTGGATGAACTCATACTTGACATACTCACCACCATTTTCAGATCTGAGGATCTTGAGTTTCCTCAGAGACTGGTTTTCAACCAAGGCTCTCATTAGAGGAAATTTCAATTTAAAATGGGCCTTCCAAAAATAATTCAAATTCCATGTCATCATGTATTAGCCAATCAAAACTCTTTAAAATTAAAAAAGGGAGCACCTCTTAAACAATTTTTTAATATAAATTTGGGGATAGGTATCATAAAAAAACTATTTTTTTGTTCGTATTTTTACTCAAATTTCAATCGGGAGAGCTCGTTGGATGCGTAATTAAATTCCGCATCCAACGATTACCGATTCGACATACTTTTGACGGGCCTTGCTACCCCAAAAACAAGAAATACCTGAAAAAAACTTTATGGTGATGTCATCATCACGTTTTTTTAGGTATTTCCTGTTTTTGGGGTAGTGGGGCCCATCAAAAGTATGTCAAGTGGGTACTCTTTGGATGTGGAGTTTAATTCCGCATCCAATGAGCTCTCCCGATCTAAATTTGAGTAAAAATACAGGGAGATATGTCGAAAATACGAACGAAAAAGTAGTTTTTTCTTTTCTTCCTCCAAAATTAATAAATATTATTTTATTATTTTAACTATTATTTTATCAATTTTCCTTAGGAGGCCCATTTTGAGTTGAAATTTCCCCTAATGAAAGACTTTGAAGAGGTAAAAAACTTTAGACTTATGCTTTAGGAAGTAAACCCAACAATACCTGGAAAATTCATCTATGAAGGTGAGTGCATATTTGTCTTGACTCATGGACATATGAGGGAATGAACCAGCAATGTCACTGTGGATCAAATCAAGGGGTGCAGAGGTTCTCTCATACTTGTGCTCTGGGTGTTTTTCTGGGATACAACCTTGACAGACTCTCTTAGAAAACTTGATCTTTGGTAATCCTATGACCATATCTTTGTCACTCAAATTAGTAAAAAACTTGTAGTTAAGATGGCCAAATATTTCATGCCAAAGCTTGCTTGCTTTATTAGCATGAGTAAGAAGAGCAGAGGGGTTTGAGTAGGGTATAAAATGGGAAAACTTGTATACCTTCGAAGTGTGATCAACAACACCTTTTGCAATGAGTTTAACATTCAAAATCTCTGTGATTTCAACTTCATTGGGGGAGAAGATGACTTTCTTTGGAGACCCAGTGTGAGTCATCTGATACACTGACAACAGATTAGAGGCAAGACCTGGACCATACAACGCATTATTGAAATTACCATGGTCAAGATCAATCCTTCCCTTTCCCATACTGTTAGTCGGAGAGTTATCTCCCAAAACTATTGGTGGACCATTCGACATGTCAAGAGAGGAAAATATCTCCCTTGTCGAAACCATATGTCTGGAAGCTCTAGAATCAATGATGAAGGTAGGTGAGCTTGAGGTGCCAGCAACCAAGGCATGCACTCTCTCTTTGTCTTCTGAATTTGATCCTCCTTCCCTCTTCTTTGAACATTCAGGAAGGGAGATGTTGTTCTTCTCCAAGATTTGGGTCAACATGTTAATTTTTTTTTTCATACAAGATCTCTCAGGATTATAGGCCTTACTACAGTATGCGCACTTGCTCATTTCTCCTTTGTTCTTGTTCTTCTCGGGGTTCTTTTTGGAGCCTGAGGACTCCTCTCGAGACTTTGCCTTGTCTCTCTTTTGCTCAGGTGGATTTTTATCTTTTTTCTTGCTTTTTGAATCCACCTTCGAATCTCCAGCAACCAAAGCTTGGTCTTTGGAAGGTTTGATGGTGCCCATCATCACCAATTTATCTTTCTCCTGAGTGAGGGATTCCATGAACTCAACAAGCTTAGGCATATTTCAGGTTCGAGCTATCAATTTAGTGGCATAGAAGGTCGAAATAAACACTGAATAGTCAGGACCAAGCTTTGAGAGAATGGTAAAAACTAGTTTCTCCTCCTTTCCAATCCCACATTGTTTTAAATGCAGAAGAAGGGCCTTAAACTTAGTAAAATAGAGTTGCAATGATTCGAAGCTACTGGGAATCAAGGATATCAATTCATTCTCGATTTGATGTCCTCTCATCTCATTTGTCTTTCCAAAAATATCTTCAAGCTTCTCCCACACCTCATTAGGATATGTCAATGAATCAAGATGGAAGAGGAGGTCTCTTGAAATACTCAGACACAAAAGGCCATAGACCTCATCCCTCCTGTTGTGCCATTTGATTTTCTCTAAAACTGCATTAGGATCTGCCTTAGTAGCCATGGTAACCCTGTAGAGACCTTTTGCTCTCAATAACATCTCCATCTCATATTTACATTCGAAGAAATTGAATGGAGTCAAGATGATCCTTTGAGATTGGTCCATATCTCAACTCTTGTGCCCTTCAGTCAGCAGAATGCACTCCTAGTCAGTGATGTCGAACCTGCAATAACAATTTGGAAGGATAGAAATTAATCTACAAAGCATATGATACCATGTGGAAATTGAACCCAAGTGATAGATCAATTACACTCACAAAATTGCTAATCAAACATTCAAAATTCACACAAAAGGAGATTGCAATTGGAGCATAACTTAATCCTGTATTGAATAAGTGTAAATTAGCCAACCATATGAAGTAATAGGCTTCTCAAATATATAATTACATGAGAGATTCGAAAGCACTAGGTTGCTATTCGAATTGGTCAAAAAACAGGCTTACTAAATCAAGTCAAATCCCCCATAGGTGCAAAAAGGACTTTCCAAATCTATGAAGATCCTCACGAATTAGATAAAGCAAGTGGGAAAGATAATAAGTGGTGGAAAGACAACTCATTCATGCTTTTGTTTGGAGAAAACGAAGGAGGATGGTGTGTTAAAAAAACAAGGCAAGTTCCCCTAGACTAGCTTTTCCTTTATGCCTTAAAATTGTTGTAAAACAAGGCAACTTTCAGAAAAAGCAGATATGCACTTTAAGGAACCAAGAATAAATCAGACTTGCTAAATATGTTTCCAGGATAATTCCAAAGCACTCCATGACCCAGTTTAGCAAGTATTGACTTCTAGGAACATGTGGAAGTCAACTAGCATAGAGAGAGAATCTAGGAATAAGACACAAATGATTTAATTAATGTCAAATATGGGTAACTATGGGTCGATTATTCTAACAAAATATTATAAGGTTAAAATGTTGCGTTAATGGTGTAATTAAAATTGTGACATTCTAGTTTTCAATTAAAAGATGTGTTTTTATTAAGGAGATTAATTTTTGATTAAAAGATAACAATAGACTCATTGCTCATGTTTTTCGTTGATCATGCACTCTGAAAATCAAGGGTGAAAAAAACAAACTACTAATAGTGGCACACACAACTCAATAGTAAATGTGTTGACATTATGTATTTGACTCGCATTAAGTGATAAACATAGGAAACAAACAAAAGTGGGTACGTAGAATCCTTTCCCATGAGTAATATCAAATAAATCTTTTTCAAAAAAATGTGAATAGATAATTAATTTTTTTTTAGGAACAAGACCTATAAATTGTAACTTGGAGGTATTAGAAGTGTACAAGGTGGGTTTGGGAGCCTCCCATAACAAAATTCTGTTTTTATGCCTTTGTCAATCACGAGTCTAAACTCGTGCCTTTGTCATTCACAAGTGTTAAAACCTAGCTCAATACCAAAATAACAAAAACAATTTCAAGTTTAAGAAAAAACACGGGAGAGTTTCATTAAAATTTGTTTTTAGATTATTATCCAATTTATGAAAAAATGAAAATAATATCTTACTAAAATTAGTAGCTCTGAGTATCTGATAGCCATAGGAGAGAACTTTCAAATTGCCTAGAGAAATGGGTATCTAAATTCAGCACATGTTTCTAACTTTTGAGGCTAAAATGCCATATGTGATGCTTGGTAAATTCAGTAGATGAGAAATTGTTGATGGTAGGGAACCATTGAAGATGATCAATGATGACCTAGGTAGGTAGGGAGGAAAGAATGTTTACTTATTATATGTGGATAGAAGTATCAAGTAAAAACTCAATAGGGTGGTATAGAATTATAGATAGACTTAGGTTGAATCCAAATTTAGATTTCATTGAGGGATGGCGTTGGCAATTAGTATGGTACCTGTATCTAGAATTAAAGAATAACTCTCAAGCAAATCCTTTAGAATCCTCAATAACTCGGGTGCAAAGGACAAGGAGGAAATTAACCATTGATATTAATGGGATGGCCACCATCAACAAGAAGTAGTAGAGTGACATTTAGGATGAGGGGTTCTTAAAGTTCAAAAGTGTACCTTTGAAGGAGACAAATTTCTCAAGTCATGATCCAAGATCTATACTATACAATGGATGGGTTCAAAATCTAGACTATGAGAATATCCCTTTTCACTAACATAAAATGGAATTATCATTTCCATTAACTATGGGACAACCCCCTTAATGTTAAACATGTGCAAGTGGAGGAGAATGGAAATAGGACCTATGATGGTTGTGTAGTAGTTTAGAGGAAAGGGAAGGTGGTGCCACTCAGAAACCCAAACCAAGGTCCATTGCTTCATTAAATTCACTCATGAGGTGAATAACCATAAGAATATGGAGAAGGAGGGATATAAATATCGAGGAATAAATAAAGAAGACAATCAATATCATAATGAAACTAAAGAGAAATTAATAATGAAGGATACAATACACACTAACGAAACAACAGATCAAAGTCATATCCAAGGAGGGGAGGAGGAAGAAAAAGTAACTAGGATACTAAATAAGAGGATATATACATGAAACTAAATGAATTCAAGATAGAAACCACACTGAAGAAATGGAATCAACAGAGGATAAGGAATGAGATTGTGGCAATGGCAAAATTACTGAAAAAGGAAAAGAGAGCATAAAGAATATATATATAAAGTAGAATTGAATGCAAGAGGAGGAGGAGGATGTGGACATTGAGTTATTATCCTTGCATTATAACAAAACATTTATTATTTCCCTTTCAAGTTAGCAACTGGTGAATCTACACTAGCACATGATAAATGGAAATGCGAGGATAGAAATGTTAAAGGATTGTCAAGTTCCCATAAGAAATGATCATGAAAAGACACAAATCCCACAAAGTTGACAAAGTCTAAGTTGGGATGAGACGATAAACTTGTCAATGATAACTTGAAGGAGAAAAGGGAGCAATTAATTAACCCAAGACAAACAACCTCACTTAAGGAGACATTTCTTCAAACTCCTAGGCCTTCTAAATGAAAATTCTCTGGTGGAACATAAGTGGAAATAATGCACCTAAGAAATAAATCATTTTGAAAAACAAAATAAGAGTAGAAAAACTAGACTTAGTCTTTATTCAATAAACAAAATGCAAAATGTATAACATGTATAAATTCACCGAAATGATATGGGGAGGATGTGATTGATCAACTAGAGGATATAGAGGATTTTCAAGAATTATGGTAATGATGTAGGATCCCATAAACATGGATCTAGAAAACCAACTCTCCACCTATTGATAGATTACTGGTGATTTATACTTTAGACTCAAGGGTAAAGGGAAATATAACTAATGTATATGGGCTCATTGATCCCTGCCAAATTCTAGATTAGTGGTTGGAAAGCTTAAGTAGGATTAAGGTCCTCCCCAATTAGCAACAATGAATCATTAGAGAATACCTAACCACAACAAAGTCCCTCTTTGAAAAGAAAGGATGAGTGTAAAGGCTGGATGTGGCAAGCTAGATTCTCCAGGACCTTTTAGAGCATTGATAATTTGTGGATGTATTTCCAAAGAATGCCATCTTCACTTGGAACTATTGGTGGGGAGGGTCGATTATAATATGCCCATCACATGGATTATAGAATGTCTCAATGAGACACCACTTTTTGGACTATAATGCTTATGAAATATGCCCATAATGGTAGGATGGACAAAGCTAAACAATATTTAATAACATGATTGAGAATAATGTTGTCTTGTGGAATGTTGTGATTTGGGATTTCATATAAAATGGGAAAATAAAGTAGGCTCACAAATTGTTTACAAGAATGCTACAATGGAGATATGCATTGTTTCAAGCATGGAGAGATGTTCTTACATTGGTCTTGTTGCTTATTTATGTGGACCTAATAGATACTTGGAGTGGATTTAACATACCAATTACAATTACCAACAAAAATTTCCAAAAGGTGAGGGCATTCCATCATGGTACCTTTTAACATTATCGACGTAGCTTGGGCATTGACCTTCATTTGTCTAAGACATGACTAGTGAGGAATTTGAGGGAGTAAAAGAATGTAATATGTGATTAATGTGTTGAGGAAAAGGGACAAATACAAGGCATAAAATGGTCATTTACAAGGTGGGAGGACACATTAATTAAACTCAAAACCCCACACATCCAAATAAGCCATGTAAGTAAGGATAATTTATTTGCATCAATATTACCTTAGGCCATTTTGTCTCTAGGGATCATGTGACATTAATAGGACTATGTCCACCATACAAGCCCTATAAAGGGAATACTTATCATGTAAGTGCAATATAGTGTTCATTTCAAGTTTGTCACACTAAGGATGGCTCTGATGGCCTAGTCCATGTTCTAGGGTAAGCATATAAAGTCCTAGGCCATAACATTTTCCTCGAGGGATCGGGGCCCATAGATGGGGCCCTAGTCCATAACGCCATCTCTATGTGGGAAATATTTGGCTTACAAGCAAGAATTGTCTATTTCAAAATCTATGCGATGAAGAATGGTTATCATTGATTGGGTCATATTATTAAGTCAAAACATAATGTCTAAGGGTAAGGGGCTCATGGGTCATGTGTCATTCCCTAGACCACCTCAAAGGCCCCATATACTACATAGGTAATATTTAGCCAATGACTAAGATATGTTGGCAATTTTGAGGTTTGGCACACCAAGTATGGCTTTCAATCCCTAGGCCATGGACCAAGGTCTAAATTTAGGGTACATGCCCATATGAGTTACTGTAACACCCTGGTTTTGACCCCGTTGCATTAAATGTACATGATGTATATATTGTAATGATCATGGTGTGGAGCTAAAGGCCAAGGCCCCGCCATTGATCGGTTATGCTATGTTTTGGATTTAAATTTGTCACCAATGGTATATTGGGGCATGCGGCATACACATTAAGTTTTAGCATCATGTAAATATGCATCTTTAATTAAAATGAACCTGACCAGCTATGATCGTGGCAACTAAATTGAGAAGGGGCATGCTTTTCGCAAGGATAAGGGTAGGGAAATTGTCAAACCTTGGCCAATGGGGTAAAAATCCATGTGTCACCTTTCTTTGTTTACCCAACCACCTCCATTGAAGAATTGCTGCTGGTGGTTGAGGCAGTTATTATTTTGGGAGTGGGATGGCAGGACTGTCAGTCCTCACCCACACGCACACTCCACCACTGTTGGCTTCATGATGACAAAGAAACCGCTACCATCTCTTCTGCGGACATTCCACTCTCTTTCTCCACAATTGTGCCAAACCGCGCACGCCTTCATTCGTTCTCTGCACTGCGCATCCCCACGACGTCTGTCTGCTCACATCCACGCACAAGCTTACCTGGTTTCACTCACGTAGAGATACCACTCTTTCCACGACGAGCTGAAGCACTCACGCATTTCCCTTTCACGCACTTCTGGTTTTCTGTTCATCAGTGGGCATAGGCCTCATTCATCCTCACGCAGAAGCCATCGCCTATCGTTTTGTTCACCCTCACGCACAGGCAGTTGTTCTACTGGATCCCACACAGCCAAGAGGGGAGCTGCTTATCGGTGGTCATTCATGTTTTTCCACAGAGTGGAATCGGGTATGTTTTTCCTCTGTGTTTTGGGGTCGGGTGCAAGCTTTCCTCACGCATAAGCTGAAAGTATGTAGTTCCTTCCCCAGTGAGGGACTGTGTAAGTCTTTTCCGTTTTCTTAATTGTCCAGGATGGACTGCTGTCTGCCTTATGTGGTGATTGTGTATGCTGATACGTTTCTTGTTGAGACTGTTGTTTTCCCATGTCATGAGCTGTGTTGTTGTTACATTTGGGGACTGTTGTAATTCATTTGGCAGTTGTTTTGGCCACGATAAGGCCAAGAACGACTCAAGAATCATTTCCCCTGCTAAGCTGTAACAGCTGATTGATTGCATACGTGCAAGGGTTGGTTTTCGGACTGTGTAAGGAGCAGGGATGGGGGCTTAGTTTGCTTGATAAACCTGGTGGCTGGAAACCACACAGACAGAGCTAGAGGGCTGGCTTTCTTCTCCACAACCCCTGAATAGCACTGTAAGGGAATGCAGGGCCTGAGGGACTGTGTAGCAGAGAAGGGACTGATTCCTTGTGTTGGGTGTGTGTGGGTGTTTTAGAAGTCAGGCTAGTTCTGGTGTAGGTGTTCTTGGCTCTGCAATGAGCTCACCAGCTTAGCATTTCTCCTTTCCCAACTCCTTGGTGGCTTGATAAACCCAACTGTGTTGGCTTGGCCATGTTTGTGTATCCTTGGCTATGTGTAAGCCTGCTTGTTCCCCTATTCCTTGGAGAATCATGCCCAGCTCAGGGGTGGCAGCGCTGCTGAGAGATTAAGGAGCACGCTGGCCTATGGTTGGGTGGAGCGTTGCAGCGACGTAGCTGGTTGCGGATTGAGTTCCTCATAAGATAAGTGATCTTGTCCATTTTTACCTTTGCAACCATATTTCCTGTTAATAAATGTTATGAACATGTTCAATGAATGCATGTATGAATGTACGTTGAATTCCACTATGTCTGATAAATAATTGTAGCTGTGTATGATAAACAATTGCAAACGTGCATGTTTTACTTCAATGAATTTCTTTCAGCATTCTGCTTCAGCAATTTTATTCATGTACATGTTCATGGGGCTCTTAGCCCGGATGGTTAACGCCATGGGTCGCGTCCTCTTCACCGGTCGGAGGCATGGGGACGTGACAGTTAGTGGTATCAGAGCTTCATGTTGCAGCATGGGCCTGAATGAGCCATGAAGGGTGCAGTGAGAGAGGTAGTATTCCTTTCTGCCCAGCAGAAATCAGACTGGGAAAAAATTCAAAAAAAAATTGTCTAAGTGTTGGAGTAGCGGAAGAGCCAATGGGAAAGACTTCCACTGTAGCGGAAGAGCTAGCGGAAAGGACTTCCGCTGTAGCGGAAGTGCTAGGCGGAAGCATGCCGACGGAGAGCCGTTGGAAGAAAATCGCGAAAATTTCTAAGTGTTGGATGACCATCGACGGAAAATAGTCGATTGAGCGTTCGCTGTTGTGGACGACGAAACAACTACGCACTCGATGGAAAAGTCCTCCGATCGCCGACGCCATCAAGAAGGTTCAAGGCTCGAAATCGTTGAATATCGAAGGAAGAAAGTGCTCGTGTGCCTGTCGTTGCGGCATCCAAAAGCACTAAGTCTTCTGACGAGAAAGACTGTCGATTCCGATTGGGCTATGCCACAACAAAGTGGGCTGCCGATCGGAGGAAGATCAAAGTTGAGGAGCCGCTATTTCGGAAGTCTAAATCACTAAGTCTTCTGATGAGAAGCGACAACCGACGCTGCAAGAAAAGTTAAAGATTTTTCTCTAAGTATAGAAAACAGCGGCTATCGGAAGAAAATAGCTGATCGTGCGTCCGCCATTACAGAAGTCTAGAGCACTAGACTTCCGATGTGAAAAGGCTGCCGATGCCGTGAAAGAAAGTTTGAAAATTCTTCTATGTAAGGAAAAACAACAGCCGATCAAAAGAAGATAGGGGTATGTGCGCCGCTGTTTCGGAAACCAAAACCACTATCCTGTCGATGAGGAAAAGACTGCTGCCGAAAGAAGATAGTGTTTTGTGTGCCGCCGTTTCGGAAGCCGAAAGCACTAAGTATTCCGACGAGAAGCGATTGCCGATGCCGATTAGGGTGTGCCATAGTAGATTTGGCCACCAATCGGGAGAATATCGGGGATGTTGGGCCGCCATTGCGGCTGCTGATGAAATTGTTTCGCCGACGCAAAGAAGGAAACAGAGCCGATCAAGCGCTGAAGAGAAAGACAGGAAGGAAAAATTCAGAAAATTTTCTAAGTCTTGGAGTCATTGGCCATCGGCGATGATTAGTGGATTGGACATCCGCCGTTGCGGCTGTCGAAATGACTAACCTTTCGAAGGGTTAGAAGATCCGATTGCCGATGATAGTGCTTAGCGGACCCGACAGCCAATGTACGTTGGAAAAATTTAGTTGTTTCAACCGCCGATACAGCGGAGAAATTAACGACTTGGGTTGCTGAAACGTCAGGTCAATAGTTGAAATGAGATCCGATTCTACAAGGAGGAAATTTTGAGTTTTCAATAGGATTTCCCCAGAAGATTGTGACTGTTGTTCAGTGAATTTTCAGGGCTGAAAAATGAGAAAGTAGCAGCGAAGATAGACATTCTTTGATGAAGAAAATTCTATGTTTTGGGAAAACTTGCTATTTTATGATTTTTCCAGGAGAAGGTAAGTAATGCTGGTTTATATTAATGTTATGTATCTAACAGTTGTGCTACTAACACGTTTGTAGAGTCATAGTCACCTTCCAGGGAAGTATTCCAGGTGGTGCAGTTTGACAAGTAAGTGGTGGTTCAGTTATGAGAACCCATGATGGGTATGATGCTCAGAATTCTAATGAGCAAGCAGAAGATGCCATGGGAGAAAATGTCTGTAATAGAAATGATGACATTGAGTCTAATGGAAGGAGATTCCAAGAGACACCGTTAGATGTTGCAGCCACCATGAGAATCCTGATCAAAGCCTAGGAAGAGCAGCATCAGTTGAATGCTGCTATGTTGCAGAGTTTAACAGACTTACATAGAAAGATAGACTCTGGACGAGGTACAACAGGACCAGAAGGCAGTAAGAGCAGTACTAGGAGAAGGAGAAGGACTTCTAGTAGATCATCTGATTCTGAAGAATCCAGCGGGGATTCAAGCTCTTCTTTTCGTAAAAGAAAAAGAAAGAGACACCATAGGGATCGTTCTCGAGATGAATTTAAGAAAGCTAAACCTCCTACGTTTGATGGTGAGGTAAAGACTGGACAAGAGGCTGAAGCTTGGCTTCTTGGGATAAAGAAGTACTTTCAAGTGCATGAGTATTTAGGAAATATGAAGGCAAGAGTTTCCATATTCAATCTGAATGGAAGGGAATCCATTTGGTGGGAACACTTCAAGCTAGTAAAGAGGATCAGTGAAAGGAGACTTAAGTGTAAACATTTCAAGAAGTATTTCAAGCAGAAATACCTCTTTGACAGGTATTATGATGACAAGATTAAGGAGTTCCATGAGCTGAGATTGGGATAGCAGACCATGGAAGAATATGAAAATACGTTTTTGGAGCTGTTGAGGTATGTCCAATACATCAGAGTTGAAAAAGTGAAGATCCAACGTTTTCTGAGTGGATTACCTCAGTCTTACAAAGATAGAATCGAGTTTTATGAACCTAGAACTCTTGAAGAAGCAATAAGGAAGGCTAAGTATTGTTATGAGCAAAGCAAAGGTAAACCCGATTACCATAAGGCATGGAAGGACAAGAAGAACGAGAAGTTTGACCAAAGGAAGAAAGGTTTCAAACCTTCTAGCCTCAGGAATCAATAGAAGCAGCCATCCCAAGCTGCGAGTAAGCCAGTTGGAGTGACCGGAGAAAAGCCTAAAGATCCACAACAGAATAGAGGACCACTCCAATGTTGGAAACGTGGAGGACCCAACATGTGCAGGAATTGTCCACTCGAGAATGAGAGTGCAAGGCCAGCTTATAACGTTCAAGAAGCAGAAATAGTGGGTCGAGTAGCAAGGGCAGTTCCTAGGATCTGTGCACCACTGGAGGACCGTCAAGCAGATCACCAATCAACTGTGGTTGAAGTAGTAGGTAAGATTGTTGAGCAATCTGTTTCTATTTTGATTGACCTTGGTTCTACGCACAGTTACATTACTCATAGAGTAGTGGAGATTGGTGCTTTTAAGAAAGTAAAGCATAGGAAGTCTTGGTTAGTTCAGCTAGCCACTGGAACTAAGAGAAAGGTTAGTGAAGTGGTAGATAAATGTCCATTGGTCATGAATGGATTGGTCACTTGTGTAGATCTGAATGTTCTACCGCTTGGTTCCAATGATGTTCTCATTGGAATGGATTGGTTAGAAGCTCACATGGTGAAGCTTGACTATTACAATAAGACTTTTGAATGCATGAATGAAGAAGGGAACCTAGTAGTTGTGAAAGGTATTCCAAAGGTGATTTCAGTACGACAGATTTCAGCAATGCAGTTAAAGAAGTTCTGTAGGAAGGGTTTCCAGTTGTATGCAGCTCATATTTTGGAGGCATCAGGAGATGAAACTCTGAGGTTGGAAGACTATCAGGTGTTACAAGAATTCAAGGATGTGTTTCCTGATGAGATTCCAGGGTTTCCTCCAAAGAGGGACATTGACTTCACGATTGAACTTGTGCCAGGAGCAGCACCAGTATCCAAGGCACCCTACAGGATGAGTACACCGGAGATGCTAGAATTGAAGATGTAATTGCAAGAGTTGTTGGAAAAGAAGTATATTCGACCGAGTGTGTCTCCTGGGGGAGCACCAGTTCTGTTTGTCAAGAAGAAAGATGGTACACTCAGGTTATGCATTGATTACAGACAGTTGAACAAGGTTACCGTGAAGAATAAATATCCTTTGCCTAGGATTGATGACCTCTTTGATCAAATGAGAGGAGCAAAGGTATTTTCCAAGATTGACTTGAGGTCTGGTTACCATCAGGTGAGAATCAAGGATGAAGACATTCATAAGACAGCCTTCAGGACAAGGTATGGGAATTGTGAGTTTGTAGTGGTACCATTTGGTCTCACGAATGCACCAGCTACATTTATGTGCCTTATGAATAGTGTCTTCAGCAGTTATTTGGACAAGTTTGTTCTCGTTTTCCTTGATGACATTCTTGTTTATTCTAAGAATGAGGAAGAACATGAAGAGCATTTGAGATTGACATTGAAATTGCTTAGGGAGCATCAGCTGTATGCGAAACTGAACAAGTGTGACTTCTATAGAGATAGAATTCAGTACTTGGGTCACATTATCTCCGAAGAGGGTATATCTGTAGACCCTGAAAAGATAGAATCCATTATGAATTGGCCTACTCCAAGAAATGTGACAGATGTAAGATCTTTCATAGGACTTGCAGGATACTACAGGAGATTCATTGAGGGATTCTCCAAAGTTGCACATGCTATCACTTCTTTGCAAAAGAAGGGGATGAAGTTCGAATGGACATCAAGGTGTGAAGAAAGTTTCCAGAGGTTGAAGAATCTTCTCACTAGTGCACCAGTATTGAAGGTTGCAGATCCAGAAAAAGATTTTGTGGTGTGTACCGATGCATGCGGACAAGGGCTTGGAGGAGTCCTTATGCAAGGCAACCACGTGATATGTTATGAGTCGAGAAAGCTGAAGGAACATGAGAAGAACTATGCCACTCATGATCTAGAGCTTGCAGCCATAGTGCATGCTCTCAAGATGTGGAGACATTACTTGATGGGTAGGAGATTTGAGCTCAGAACAGACCATTGTGGTCTGAAGTTTCTATTTGATCAGCCTACTCTAAATGCTAGGCAAGCAAGATGGCTGGAGTTTTTATGCGAGTTTGATTTTGAAATCAAGCACATAAATGGAAAAGAGAATAAGGTAGCTGATGCACTCAACATGAAGGTGTAGGAAATGCATGTGGCATCTCTTAGTATTTGCCAATCAGATTTGAGGCAGCAGATTGTTAGTCATGCTGCTGGAGATGAATTGTATGAGCAGGTAAAAGACAAATTGCAACAACAAAGTCTTGAGAAGAGGTATGCGGGATATAAACTCGAAGAAGATGGAATTCTCACTCATAAAGGTAGAATCTATATTCCGAATGTAGCAAATTTGAGGAGAGTTGTTATGGATGAAATCCATCAAGCTCCATATTCTGGTCACCTAGGATATCAGAAGACAATTGCTACAGCTAGAAAGCAATACTTTTGGCCATGAATGAAAAGGGATATGGTTGAGTACATTTCAAGGTGTATGAAATGTCAACAGGTAAAGGTTGAGCATCAACACCCTGCAGGTTTGTTGCATCCTTTGCCAGTTCCAGAATGGAAATGGGAAGTTATTTCCATGGATTTTATTACAGGATTGCCAATGACTTGGAGACAACATGATTCTATCATGGTTGCGGTGGACAAGTTGACTAAGGTAGCGCATTTTATACCGGTTAAGTCTACACATCAGACTGATGACATTGCAAAGATATTCATGAAGGAGATATTAAAATTGCATGGATTGCCTAAGGCAATAGTCTCCGACAGGGATGTCAAGTTCACTTCCAACTTTTGGAAGGGGTTGTTTGCAAATTTGGGTACAAAGCTAAACTTCAGCACTGCATACCATCCTCAGACAGATGGTTAGACAGAAAGAGTTAATCAGGTGCTTGAAGATATGCTTCGCATGTACGTAATGGACAAACCAACCAAGTGGGAAGATTAATTACACTTGGTAGAGTTTGCTTATAACAATGGACAACATGCATCCTTGGGGATGAGTCCCTATGAAGCTTTGTATGGAAGAAGGTGTAGGACACCAATGACTTGGGATAATCCAGTGAACAGGATTGTGCTTGGACTAGAATTGCTCAAGGAAATGGAGCAAGAGGTTGTAAAGATCAGGCAGAAGCTGAAAGCAGCACAAGACAGACAGAAAAGCTATGTAGATAAGCATAGGGTGAACAAGGAGTTCAGTGTTGGGGATCATGTTTACCTTAGAGTGAGGGCAAGGAAGAGTTCCTTGAAGCTTGGTAGTTGTGCCAAGTTGTCACTAAGATACTATGGGCCGTTTGAAGTGCTTGAAAGAATAGGGCCAGTTGCATATAAACTTGCATTGCCTGCTAGCACTAGAGCTCATAATGTTTTTCATATTTCTTTGCTTAAGAGATATGTACATGATCCTAACCATGTGATAAATTGGGATGTGATTCAGGTGGCACCTGAGGGAGAGTTTTGAATCGAGCCAATGCGCATCCTTGACAGGAAGGTCACAATGCTCCGGAACTGGGCCATAGGGTAGGTAAAGGTGCAATGGGAGCACTACGAACCTGAAGAGGCTACATGGGAGATAGAGGATGCCATGCGATTGGCACATCCATTTTTGTTCAATTTTGCGGAACACTGAGGCAATACCAGTGTAGTATTTTGTTCAATTTTGTAAAGCACTGAGGACAGTGCTATTGAAGGGGGAGGGGAATGTAACACCCCGGTTTTGACCCCGTTGCATTAAATGTACATGATGTATATATTGTAATGATCATGGTGTGGAGCTAAAGGCCAAGGTCCCGCAACTGATTGGTTATGCTATGTTTTGGATTTAAATTTGTCACCGATGGTATATTAGGGCATGCGGCATACACATTAAGTTTTAGCATCATGTAAATATTCATCTTTAATTAAAATGAACCCGACTAGCTACGATCGCGGCAACTAAATTGAGAAGGGGCATGATTTTCGCAAGGATAAGGGTGGGGAAATTGTCAAACCTTGGCCAATGGGGTAAAAATCCATGTGTCACCTTTCTTTATTTACCCAACCACCTCCATTGAAGAATTGCTAGTGGTGGTTGAGGCAGTTATTTTTTTGGGAGTGGGGTGGCAGGACTGTCAGTCCTCACCCACATGCACACTCCACCACTGTTGGCTTCACGATGGCAAAGAAACCGCTACCATCTCTTCCGCGGACATTCCACTCTCTTTCTCCACGACTGTGCCAAACCGCGCATGCCTTCATTCGTTCTCTGCACTGCGCATCCCCACGACTGTCTGCTCACATCCACGCACAGGCTTACCTGGTTTCACTCACGCAGAGATACCACTCTTTCCACGACGAGTTGATGCACTCACGCACTTCCCTTTCACGCACTTCTGGTTTTCTGTTCATCCGCGGGCAGAGGTCTTGTTCATCCTCACGCAGAAGCCATCCCCTGTCATTTTGTTCACCCTCACACACAGGAAGTTGTTCTACTAGATCCCATGCAGCCAGGAGGGGAGCTTCTTATCGGTGGTCATTCACGTTTTTCCACAGAGTGGAATCAGGTATGTTTTTCCTCTGTGTTTTGGGGTCGGGTGCAAGCTTTCCTCACGCACAGGCTGAAAGTATGTAGTTCCTTCCCCAGTGAGGGACTATGTAAGGCTTTTCCGTTTTCTTAATTGTCCAGGACGGACTGCTGTCTGCCTTATGTGGTGATTGTGTATGCTGATACGTTTCTTGTTGGGACTATTGTTTTCCCATGTCATGAGCTGTGTTGTTGTTACATTTGGGGACTGTTGTAATTCGTTTGGGATTTGTTTTGGCCACGATAAGGCCAAGAACGACTCAGAAATCATTTTCCTTGCTAAGTTGTAACAGCTGATTGATTGCATACGTGCAAGGGTTGGTCTTCGGACTGTGTAAGGAGCAGGGATGGGGGCTTGGTTTGCTTGATAAACTTGGTGGTTGGAAACCACACAGACAGAGCTAGAGGGCTGGATTTCTTCTCCACAACCCCTGAATAGCATTGGAAGGGAATGCAGGGCTTGAGGAACTGTGTAGCAGAGAAGGGACTGATTCCTTGTGTTTGGTGTGTGTGGGTGTTTTAGAAGTCAAGCTAGTTCTGGTGTAGGTGTTCTTGGCTCTGCAATGAGCTCACCAGCTTAGCATTTATCCTTTCCCAACTCCTTGGTGGCCTGATAAACCCAACTGTGTTGGCTTGGCTGCGTTTGTGTATCCTTGGCTATGTGTAAGCCTGCTTGTTCCCTTATTCCTTGGAGAATCATGCCCAGCTCGGGGGTGGTAGCGCTGCTGAGAGATTAAGGAGCACACTGGCCTATAGTTGGGTGGAGCGTTGCAGTGACGTAGCTGGTTGCGGTTCGAGTTCCTCATAAGATAAGTGATCTTGTCCATTTTTACCTATGCAACCATATTTCCTGTTAATAAATGTTATGAACATGTTCAATGAATGCATGTATGAATGTACGTTGAATTCCGCTGTGTCTGATAAATAATTGTAGCTGTGTATGATAAACAATTGCAAACGTGCATGTTTTACTTCAATGAATTTCTTTCAGCATTCTGCTTCAGCAATTTTATTCATGTACATGTTCATGGGGCTCTTAGCTCGGATGGTTAACGCCATGGGTCGCATCCTCTTCACCGGTCGGAGGCATGGGGATGTGACAGTTACCTTGGGGTTTATGGCCCATGAATGGAGGCCTAGATTATAACACAAGGCCTACATGGGGAATCTTAAGCCTATATGTGAGATATGTTCATGATTTTGAGGAAGGGAATGCGAGAGATGATTTTCAAGGCCCATGTTATGATATAAGGTTAATAAGGGTCTTAGGTCACAAATTTTTTCTCTAAGCTCATGGTCCATTTTCAAGCCCTCAAACCACCACACACCCTCCAAAGGGTATCATTAGCCTACAAATGATATATGATAGACATTTTCCTCTTTTTAACACCAGACATGGTTCTCAATGCATATGCCATGGTTCAACTCTAAAATCCCTAGGAATACACTATAGCATTCATATATGGGGCTTATGATCTATTTTTTGGGTCATAAACCACCACATAGACCTTACAAATGGAATATCCATCATGCCAACAAGATATGGTCCTATAATGGGGATGTAACTTCTTGGTGTCCAAGCCAAGGTTGATACAAAAATACAAGTTATTGGCCCATAAAATTTGTCTTTGAATCTCATGGTCCATACATGGGACCCTGGACCACCACACAAGTCCTATAGATGAAGTATATGGCATATGAGTGAGATGTGGTGTTTATTTCAAGGTCTATCACACCATGGATGGTCTTCAGGAATCGTAAAATGTTTGAATCGTAAAATGTTTTAGGGTTGAAATTCAAGGTCTTGAGCCATAACACATTTTTTTAGAGTTCATGGGCCATCTGTGGACCCATAACAACCACATAGGAAATTAGTAGGAAATAGAATCCAAGGAGTGCATTATGGTGGTGATTTTGATCTTTTCCACTTCAGAGGTTAATATTATCAACTAGGATTAATTGGAGCTCAATGATGGTGTTGACATGCTCTATTTGTTTTAAAAGATAGATAATTGGTTGGAAGAGGAATTCCAAGAGAGAAAGGTATAAGGGTTATTTGGTATATATGGGTTGTTAGTGCTTGATGTGAGTGCAAGACCCATTTAATACCAACTAATTAATTTCTCAACTTTGTCCCCATGAAGTATGAGGACAACTTTTGATATTTTAATTGTGGTCACAATTATATTTCTAATGGCCCATTAAATAGTTATAGTAGCATGGAATAAGATTTTTATCCCATAAGATAATTTGGGATCATTCAAAGTGAAAAAACAAGGATTTCTTATGCTCCATCTTAAAAGTAATTTCTCTTTCTTTATGACTTTGCATTGAAATATCATAAACAGGATGTATGGCATCTTAAGGTCCCATGCAATATAGTAATGAGACAAACCTTGAATACGCTACATATATTCAATTGAAACAGAATAAACTCTACATCTAAGCGGAATGGTGGTCTAGATGAGGATTTAACTTTATAATATTGACCAACAAAACAAAATTTCTTTTCCCCACATTGTGCAAATCATGGATGCTAGTTTTCACGAGGGAAAATGATATAATACTCTCAATGTAACATTTACAGAGAGTGTATGTTAGGATATATATTTTTTGACTTGTTTCACCTTAATGGTGTATATTATGACATATATACACTCTTAAATACAAAATTACAAGGTTCTTATGGTGTTACACCCACAACATCGACCTCAGTGGTGAAATCCAACCAAAAAATTGTCAACATGTATGTCGAGTTTCATATTAATGTATGTTATTTCATAATCTATTATATATTTAGATTTGTCCTTTGGGGTTGGTCAAAGGTTCAAGGCTTGTTAATATTTTTATTTTTCAAGGAAAGTCTCAATGATAGGGACTAATGGCCATTGTAGATATGTCAAATGTAAATATTTGGATCTTCAAAACTTTGAGAGGTTACAAATGCTTCTAAATATTTTGCATGTTTTACACTTTCATTACATCTTTAGTGACAATTGGAACTCTTTGTCATACACTACAAAGGTGTATAAACACATGTTGTTAAGGTATGTGCATGCAAAGTCATGAAGTGTGTATATACATTCTAGAACTTGGTATAACTAATGTTTTTTTTTATAGCAAATATGGTTGGATGCAGCCGTTAAAAATTCTATCCCTTAAACCCATCACAAACATTGCACACAATGTTGAGATGTCATACTTACTCGATTGGATGATGAAAATTTTCAACACTAGATACCCAACACCACGCTCAAATCATCGAGATTCACATAATAACATTTGTTTCCTAATCCCTTGGTAGACCCCTTCACACCAATCCACGTGGCACTTGATATTCCAAAGCATCCTACCTGAGGTTTTGGGGTCATCTTTACCAAGACATGGTAATATCCAAGGAGGTGAATGTAAAGAGGGGGGTGGTTATAAATATATAGATATCATTGGGTGGGAACTTATAGATTTAAGGAGCGAAACAAAATAAATCTAATGGACCATGGGGATAGGAATGATGTCATCATGCATACTGTATTTAGGTCACATGAGTAGCTTGTTGATAAATGGAAGTGTTTCAAGGTGATATCTATCATACATGATTCCGAGGTGGTATCTATCATATATGAAATTAAAGTAGTTTCTGAATAATTTTGTCTATAGTTCCTATGAATAACAACATAATAGGTGACTTCACAATGGGTGGCTTTTTAATTATACAATTTTGTTGACACGCTTTTCCATCTTTCATGCGATTAGTCCAAATGTTTGCAATCTTATGTTAGTCCAAATATTTTCACTCTTTTGTCCTTTTACCATGAGCTACCTTGTGGATTTGTTGTATTCACCCCATTGGTCACTTTGGTCTCCACATTACCATTGTGATTGGTATTTGACTTATTATGGGCATGCTTGAAGGCTCATGTAAGGATAGAATAATTGAACCTAACTTAGGAGGAAGGGTATCACAAATATTGAGATGGACACCATATCCTTGTTGTAGGCCAATAATTCCATATCCAAAGGCTCATTTGATGGCATGGGGACCACACATAGTCCATGAGTCCTAAAGGAAAACTCTATGGCTTCAAACTATCTATTTTGACCTTGGATTGTGTCTAAAGTTATTATAATCATCCTTAATGTACTAAACACAAAATGGACATCATATATTGATCACATGACAAAGATTCCCTTTACAATAACTTTTGTGGTGTCTAAGGGACACAATGATGTCTCATGAGCCCCATATACAAACATTATGGTATAATACCATACATTTTTGCATTGAGTCATATCACAGGCACCAAGAACCATGTATAGTGTTCTAAACTTCAAAACTAGCACCATATCCCACTTCCAAGCCAAATATTCCCTATGGAGGGCCAATATGGTGGTTTGGGACCACACACATGGACCATATCTCAATAGTAAAATTCTACAGTGTAAGGTCCTATATTTTTCATTATATGATGGAATGGTCCTCAAGTTCCATCCCTATTGTACCCCTGATCCTCAACTTGTTGTCCATATATCACATGTAGGCAAAGGATTCCCTACACAGGCCCTATGCAATGATGTAAGTTACTATGCAAAGAACATGAGTCCCATAGGAAAATGTTCTATCCCAACAACATGTTTTTTTTATCAAATGAAGGATTAGTGACCAAGAAGAATCCATGATGTGACAAATCTTAAAATAGCCACCATATCCCTATAACGGGAAAAAGGTGGACTAGGGCCTCATGGATAGCCTATGTAGAACCCAAAAGTCGCATGTTATGGACTAAAACTTTGGATATTAACCCCATAACATGAATTGGGTCATGAGAATCATCCTTGGTGTACTAAACCTTCAAATGTGATACCACATCTAATCACATGCCAAATATTTCCTATGCATGGAATATGTTATGGGATTTTCAAATGTGATATAACCACCACCCCCAAAAGTTAAAATTCTCATGACTTTTAAGGGAGGTTTTTTTAAAATTTCCTTNGGCAGCTTCGAGTCAACCCCCCCCCCCCAAAAAAAAATAAAAAAAATCATGACAAATGGACTTTTGAGGGCGGCTTGATCACAACCTCCCCTACAAGTCAAAATTCCCATGACTTTTGGGGGCGGATTTAAAACAACTACCCCCAAAATCCCAATTATCATGCCATTTGGGGGCAGCTTTCAAACAACCACCCCCAAAAGTCCAATTATTATGACTTTTGGAGGCGACTTTAAAACAACCGCCCCCAATAGTTTATTTATCATTACTTTTGGGGACGACTTTAAAACAACTGCCCCGCAAAAAAAAAGGTCCAATTCACAGGACTTTTGAGGGGGGTTTTAAGAACCGCCGCCAAAGACCTAAAAAAACTTGGGGGGGGGTTAGCAAAACCGCCTCAAGCCAAAACCGTCCCCAAAAGGATATTTTTTGTAGTGATAATTACTCGTACATCAAACATATACTTCTTTCTAACATGAATCGATGTTCAGTGCGATAACAGTCATGTATTTTTCCCATGAAATTTGTATTGGTGTTCAGGATTTGGAACATGTTACACATTTTTTAGTCTCAAGTAATAGATGACAAAAAAATGTGAATGAAGGTATAAACCCTCTCAATAGTCCATCATGTGCATTACATCAGTTATAAACTCATGGGAAAGTAAAACAAAAAACTTGAGTGACTGGCCAAAGCGTCTTCGTGTCCCGTTATCTGATGAAGTAGGTCATGTATTGAGCCATCCCTATATCAGGCGCACACCCATCTCCACATGATCTATAAAAGCACATAGCCTATCCCTTATTTACGTTATTATGGTTTCATCTTTTATGCCTATTGAAACGATTATACCTATTTCTACTAATGGTTTCACTATAATATGGATTTCAGTAGGAATAGCAGCAAATACTTCATTAATTGAACTTACTTTATTTTCCATTTTTACTTATACTCGATCTAAATCTAGAGATGGAAGGGATGGTGGCTTGGATACTGATGCTTCTAGTAGTGCTAGTGGATTCAGATCGTCAACAGATTAAACACCTCGATAAGATGCTGCTAGTGTTGATGGACTGACTTCGGCCCAAAAGATAAACCTGAAATATCATTACAAACATAAAACCAAACCAAAATCAGAGAACATGCAAAGAGATCATTATTACTAGGACAAGTTCACAAGGGTCTCATAGGATCCTTCAACTACACATAAGCTCTATTATACGAAGATCAACTTCCAAATTTATATTTTTATATATATGTATAGGAAACATAACAAAGAAACTGGTTCCCTCCGCTTGACTTCAACAGATAAGGTTCTTGGTAATAGGAAGTTATATTTTTTTTCCATTTCAAGCATCAATTGTTAGTGTTTTAATTTTAGGTTTTTCTAATTGGCTTTCATTTTAGGTTGCAATAATAAAATTCAATTTTTGGCATGAATGGAAATATGAACTATCTTTCTATAATTTATGGGTATTTTTTCACAGGTTGTGTTGCTAGTTCTAGAGGTAAGCACCATATTTTCACCATCTTATAGTTTTTGTGTTACATGACTTGCAGATGGATCAAATAAAGCGAAATCTGCAGAGAATTAGGTGTGCAATACAACCCCATCTCTGGTATGTTTTTGATAGAGAGAATCCACCAAGGACAAGGAAGCAAATAGAATCCTTTAGTGCCATGGGCTGGGCTCATTTCTAAAAAGGAAAATTGAGTAGTCCAATTTAGTATCCCCGCTCAGTGAATGAATCCATAACGTTTATTATAGAGAAATAGGAGAAACCAAGAACCAAACTATTAATTCATAAACAACGTACCTTAGCCTTCAAAACGGGCATGCGTTCCCCAGTTATTATACTTCCCTATTCATTGACTGGAAAGTAAGTACCATCCTCAGCTAATTCGGTTCTCATTCCTCTGATCTTTATTCTCATCCTACAGGAACCACTGCCTAACGAAACTATTTTTTATATAGTCAGAGTGCCTCCGGGGGTGGGAGTTCTATATGTAATATTTGATCTATCAAAGCTTCAATTTGACACTTTTACTTAGTAATGTTTCTTCTTGAAAAGTAATACTTGCTCATCCATATGCTTTGCAAATTAGTATACATTTTGATTTACAATTTTGGAGATCCATGGTAAAACCTTTCGGAGGTTCTTTCTTCTTTGTAGGCCTGGTACTTTGATATTGAGGAAACTGTGTGCTCTTCTTGATTCTTAACGTGTATATCAAGAATCGTATATTATCTTGGAAAAATAAACTAATTTAGATTTTTCTTCGGTCCCCAATAAATATGTCTACCTCGCCGTCGGGGTTCAGTCTGTCTGCTCTCTCCCTCTATTGTATCACTTCTCTAATAAGATTGGAAATCAATCATTGACGCACTGACATTTTCATCTCCCCCAGTATAAGACTCCCGGGTGGGCATAATCCAAATAATTCGGTTCCTAATA
This sequence comes from Pseudotsuga menziesii, assembly GCA_001517045.1. Lineage (NCBI taxonomy): Eukaryota > Viridiplantae > Streptophyta > Pinopsida > Pinales > Pinaceae > Pseudotsuga > Pseudotsuga menziesii. The sequence goes on along the minus strand of LPNX010143409.1, from coordinate 100,211 downwards.
ATTTATTGGACTATGCTTCTCAAGTTGTAAATAAACATAAATAACAGTATCTGGTATATGCATGGTAGAATTATCTGTCAGTTGGTGGTGCGGCATGGTTAAGATGTCTCCTAAGCGAAAAGAAAAATCCAACCATGTTAAGAGTTGGTGCAATTGAGGATGGGTGCTTAGATGCTCCTGGTTAGTGGTAACTTAGCCAATGGAAAACCTGCTAATTAGAGGGTTCTTCCACTTAGCCAACAAAAATAAAATATGCATGGTGGAATTGATATGTTTTTTGAGGTAAGGTGGATGTTGAATCTGTAGGTTGTTGGACTTATTTAGGCTTCTAGTGGATTCCTTTTGAGATTTGTATGTGTTTTTCAAAAACACCCACAATAAAAGAAACAAAATGCCAGTTCATGTTTGTTGACTGATATACCAATCACTTGTGACTTAGCAGGGGCCGAGACATCCCGAAACCCATCGAGGTGAGCCTTTATCCTAGGGGTCGCCTACCCTTCTAGCCTTGTCACAACAGGCCAATGAGCAACTCTACCCCCCGCCGGTTTTGAACCTGTGACCTCCAAGGAAATAACACATGTTCTTAACCATTAGGCCCACTCAATTGCTCCTAAATCTAATAATTTTCACTACATGTGAGTTGGAAGAGATTAGGACCCTTATAAAATAGAAAAGTCTTTATAGAATATTGGAGGCCAAGATTTCTTTGTATCTTTATGCTCTTTATGATGTCATTCACCAATAGAAACTATAAACGACTGCTTACTTGCTCAAGCAAGTATTTAGTTGGATCTGAATAGTTTCCTATAGAATCAAAGATGTCATAGCAATGAGAATTGTATTGATTCTGATATATTCTTATCAACTTGCCTCCTAAGTGTTCCAATATTCAGTTGTAGAAAAGGATATATAGATATGAGATTCTTATTTCAACACAATTAGACTACATGTATGCCAATTCATTATGTGAATGTAAAAAGGGATTTTTTTCATACAAGGTGTGTATGGTTTTGGAAGAACCTCATTATGTGAATGTAATAGGGATTTTTTTATAGAAGGTGTGTATAGTTTTGGAAGAACCTAGAAGCAGCTTTAGCTTTAATTGTGATGAAGGAACATCTCTATTAAAAATTCATTATGTGAATGTAAAAGGGGTTTTCTTTATGTAGATGTGGTGTGTTACAAAACTCATAAAATGTGTTTCTTAATCATTAGTTGACCTCACCTAGATAAACTAATCAGAAAGTGATTAGATGGGAGTTTCATTTTTTTGACGCACTCAGAAGGTTCTTTATGTTAATGTTTCAGAGTTCAAGGTTCTTACATTCAGGGTTTGGAAAATGTTGTTATGGCATGTAGTTGAGATGCAAACGTCAATACATTCCATTATCCATACAATCTATGCAAGGCATGTGACTCCAAGAATTCGGTGTTCTTTATGGCGATGATTTTCTCACTTAAATAATTGTCGTGATGCTTTTGGGCAATATGTTGGGTCAAAAGTTTCACCAATAATAAATTGCATAGTAAAAGGTAGATGTGGTATGTCATATAGCTCGTAAAATGTGTTTCTCAATCATTTGTTGATCTCACCCAGGTAAACAAATTATAAAGCAATCAGATGGCAAGTTCATTTAGTCTTCAAATGCACCAATTTTGTGAAATAGGAGATGTAGATAGAATAATAGTCCTTCTCAAAGTGGTGGAACAAAATGACCAGTTTGAAGTGTATTTATAATGTATATATTTAATAATCGGAGTTTATATTATAATATAAAAATATTTTTTTAATTATAATATTTTAACAAAACTATAGTTATAGTAATAGAGTAGCATATTTATATATTAATTTGAATTTGAATTTAATATATTCATTTTAATCTATGTTTAATTTTTAATTTTAATTTTTATATAAAATTAATTATATTTTAATATGAGATACTTGAATTAATGGTTTATTTGTAAAGTTAAATCTCATGTTTTATTTTACATTAATTTGGATAAAATAAATGATACATTTATTATCAATATTTTATATATTTTAAACATTTTATGATTAAAGATACAATCATGTTTAAATTAAAATTAAAATTTAAGATATTTTAAGACATTTAAATATTTCATATTTTTCTGTTTAAAGTTGTAGTTATGTTTAAAATAAAATTTGAATTTAAGTTATTTTACACATTTAAAACTGGTTAAATTTTAAATTTATTGTATTTTACATATATTTGTTTTGAATGTAATATAATTTAATTGTAAATGGTTAGTAACTATTATACATTATACGTATATTTTTATATTTATACTTTATTTAATCTAAGAAATGAGTATCTTTTTACTTTATGAAATAAGAACATTTTTAAAAATATAGAAATGTTCAAAGCATTTGAAATTTACAAGATTATCTTAATTCCTATTAGTAAAAGAAAATAACAAATTTACAATATTTTGGGAACATGACATTGAATTTAATTATTAACAGTGGCAGGGATGGGTGATCTTGTGTAAGTCATTCTTTATGTGAAAAAACATGAATTCATAAGCCATTTTCTTGGATCATGATATAGGTCAAAAACATTGTTTGAGGATAAAAATGTATTTTTAGATCCTAAATATATAAAATAGTCATGATTATAAATAATACTATATGACAATGTACATAAAAGAGTCATGATAGAACTGATATTTTTAGAAAATAAACGAACCCCTTTGTCAGGATAATTAGCGGTATATGTTTCTAATCTTGGTGTATTAATGTTTGTAAGAGTTTGTTATATATTTTTAGTGTGTACTTTGATTCATTATAAGATTTAATTCAATTTTAGGGTGTTAACTCAATGGAAGAGCACCTATATACAGGCATGAGGTTGGTGGTTCGATTCCTCCATGCCCTATCTACATAAATCAATGTCTATTTAAATTACAAGTTAACAACAAACAATGACTAAATAAATGACCATTTTAACAACAAACAATGACTAAATAAATGACCATTTTAACAACAAACAATGACTAAATAAATGACCATTTAATAGCAATCAATGACTATTACTAGTGAGAGCTTGAATTTTAGCAGGTGGGTCTATGCTCTTTCCTCGGCTTTACCGTTTAAGCACTTAGACCTTTATGCAACTTTCCATCTTTAGATTTTCATGGGCTAAAAATTTCAACTTTCGACAATTTACCAATTCACGAGGCTAAGAAATGATGTAACAATAAATGAAAATGAAAACATAATTTAACAACTCCTACTCTACTATGTGCAATGCCTTTTTAGGATACTTTTTTGGAATTTCAGTATCGGAAGAAAAGTTTGACGAGTCTCCCATTGACAATAGCCTCCAACATTTCACCATTTATTTCAACAAGAGAGAAAGTATTGTTGTCTTGTATAGTTGTTATGATATAAGGGCCCATCCAAAGGTTCTCAAACTTCCCATCCTTTCCTTTATTTTCTCTTTTTGCATCCCATTTCAAGACCAAGTCTCCTAGCTGAAAATATCTTTCTATGGATTTCTTAGCAAAAGTATTTTACATTTTCTTCCAATGTTCTAGCAATTTCAAACTGACTTGCTCCTTGTCTTGTTGCAGTTCTATTAATTCATACATTCTCTTGGCCATATCAATTGGTTCCTCTTCTTCATTTTAGATCAATTTCAACATGGGAAGTCCCAACTGAATGGGAAGAACTACTTCTTTTCCATACACCAATTGAAAAGTAGAGATTCCAATAGATATTTTGACACTTATTTTATCATGCTAGAGAGAATACCTCAAATTTACATCCCAAGCCTTTTTGTTTTCTAACAACATGTTCTTAATTATCCCAGTATGTTTTTGTTTGATGATTCAACTAACCCATTTCTTTGTGGATAGTATGGGGTGTAATGCCCTATCTCTATTTTCTACTTTTGGAAACAATTAATCATTTTGACTTATCTAAAGGATTGAGCATTATCAAGAGTTGTCTTCCTAGGACATACAAACCTTGAAAAAATAATTTCCTCTAAGATCTTGGTTATCACTGTGTCATTTGTTTATGTAATTGGGATGACTTCAACCCACTTAGTGAACTAGTCAGTTTCTGTTAGGATCCATCTATGCTGACCATTGGAGTGAGGATTTATCTCTCCAATAAAATCTATGCCCCATTGCTAGAAAGGAGATGATGCCTTTATGGGATTCAAAGGTAAAGGATTCAACTTTTGTTTCCTTGCAAATAATTGATATTCAACACATGCCATTACCATATGATTAGTATCAAAAAGAAAATTTAGCGAGTAGTATCCTACTCTCAAAACTTGGTAAGTTGTGGGTCTCTAAGTATGATGCCCTCGACAAATGCCCTTATGGAGTTTTGTAATTATGCCCTCTGTTTCTTCTTCTATTACACAATTTAGCAATATACCTCAAGGATCTTTCCAATAAAGGTATTCATCCAAAATATAATACTTCACTACTTGTAGCTTCACATACTTGGCTTGTGATCTACTCATATGTTTAGGACATTCAATATTTATTAAATAAAAAACAATATCTGTGTACCAAGGGGATTCTGAAAATGTAGGATTTACCTTCTTAGGCCTTATGTCAGGTCTTTATTATTCATTGCACTTTCTTCTTCTGTTAAATCATCTACTAAATTCAATTCCAATGCCTCACAGTTCTACTTATCCAACATGTTTGATAACCCGTGACCTTTTACTAGCTTTGTAGGATTGATTTCAAGGTCATACTTCTGTATCTTGGAAATCCATTTTCCTCTTCTTCCTTCACTCTCTCTTTGGAAGAGAATATATTTCATAGTTTTGTATGAGACCTATGCAATTACATGAGAATGAAACACACATCATTTGAAATATTTAAGGGCTTTAACCATGGAATAATCCTTTTTTTCCAGTAGTCTATGCTTTAATTCTTCATCTCGTAAGGCTTTACTAAAGAATACTATATGTTATTCATATATCCTTCTTGATTTTTCTACAGAAGTACAATTGTTATGGAATTTTTTGAAGCAAAGGAGAAAATCAGGAAAGCCTGGGTGTAATCAGGACATATTAACACAAGGGCTTCTCCTATGAATCTTTTGAGTTGTTGGTTTGTTTTTGGGAATCCTTGGTTCATTTTACGTCAATACCTTTTTTGAGCATGTTGGTAATTCTCTTTATCACATTATCTAGATTTGGAATAAATCTTGTCATGAAGTTTATTTTCCCTATGAACGATTGGACCTCCTTCTTGCTTCTAGGGATGTCTATCAATTCAATAGAAACTACCCTTTCTGGATCTATCCTTACCCCATATTTGGACATAATGCGTCCCAATCTTCCTCCCTGTAAGGAAAAATGTGACTTCTTGGGATTTAGAAATGGGCCATACCTCATGCATTTATTAAAGATCTGCTTCAAGTGTGACAAGTTCTCATCATCTATTTTTGAAAAAACATTCATGTCATCAAGATATATCACTCCCACAAAGGATATATCCATGGCCCTTTGAAAGGTGTCCCATGCATCCATCAACCCGAATGTCATGTTATCATACATAAATGTAACCCATGGGTTTCTGAAAGTTGTCTTTTCTCTATCATGTGTGTTCATTTCAACCTGATTGTAGCGTGAAAAACTATCCATCATTGATATTCTATTTTCTCCTACAACTTTCTCCAAAATCTAGTCCATCTTCGGTAAAGGATAGTTATCCTTTAAGGAGCATTTATTCAAATTTCTAAAATCAACACCTAGTCTGATTTCCTCATTCTTCCTCATTCTTCCTCATTCTTCTTCATGACTGGTACAATATTTTCTACCCACTCTGAGTATCTCAAAGGAACAATTATTTTTGCATCTAATAATTTAGTTACCTCTTTTTTAATTATAGGTAGCAACATGGGATTTGTTTGTCTGAGCTTTTGTTTGAAAGGCTTAACTCCAGGATTTAAAGGTATCTTATGTTGAATTATAGATGTATCATATGTCCTAAGATATTCATACTTCCATGAAAATAAATCCACATATTCTTTGAAGAGATTTAAGTTCTTTGTTTCACTTCAATAGGAAATAGTTTTGATAGTTTGATAAATTTAGGGTCTTGTGCTCTGCCAAGTTCCAACACCTACATATTCTATATCTTTCTCCTTTGGATTCATAGAAGGTTTCACAAGGATGTCATTTTTATCAAAAAAACATCTTCGATGGTACTAGGCCTTTGGTAATGAAATTGTTCTTGAGTTGTAAGATATTATGACTAGCTATTTTGCTACTTAATTCAAATTTTGTTTCATCTTTTCCTTCTTCTCCTTCTCGAAATATTTCTTCATCCTCCTCCTTGTGTTCATCTTGGTATGTGCAAGAATTTGAAAATTCTTTAATCATCTCCATAAATATGTTTATCTATCGTTCGTCTTCAAACACTTTCCATTGTTTCAAATTATTAGGTATTGAAGGTATGCATATCATTTCAACTTCATGTTTATGTATGGGGCCACATGGATCCTTGAATGTACTAGAAGATATAACTAGTGAGTTTTCTCTTTAGTTTTCTTCTCTTCTGATAGAAAAAATGTTGAAAGAACTGATTACATTTTCTACTAAGTCCCATACCTGATTTTTGTATTCTCTCATTGTGGGATGCTTAGTTTGGTAATCATTTCAGATTTGTTGGACCACTAATTTTGAATCTCCAAAAACAAAAATTTATGTGAGTCCCATTTTCTTAGCAGCTTCTAATCCCAAAATCAAGGCTTCAAACTCAAAAACATTATTTGTAGTCTCAAAATTTAATTTGAAAGATAATGAATTTTCTTCTTTATTTGGGGAGAACAAAATTAAACCTACTTTGCTTCTCCCTTGGATGAAGATCCATCAAAGTACATATTCGATAATTGACTTAGGGAATGTCCAAGGTGCGAGATAGAAACATCAGTGTGGGAGGGCTATTCATATCCTTCATCCATGGCTAGAATTCAGAATCCCATGTCCTCTTCCATGGAATACATATGGTAGTTAATGAGGATACTCTGATCACTGATCACATATGAAAATATGGATTCCATGTACATTCTTCTAGACTCGCGTACCGCAAATGGGATAGTGTCATACTTCAAGTCCATATGGATTGTACCTCCCACCATTTTGGCCCATGTTCTCGATAGTAACATCTCATATATAGAAGGTACATCTACCACTACCAAATCTATCACCACACTTTCAGAATGAAGACTAGCCAAAGTAGCTACTAAATCCTTTATCTGCATCCCCATCCATTTTACTTCCTTGGAGTCAAAACTATAAATAGCTTTATAATGTTTAGTAACTACTTCATGATGACTTCAGGCATAAGATTATTTGAAGCTCCAGAGTCTAGCATACAATTGTGCAATGATTTCCCATGCACATTTAGAGTTATGTAGAAAGGAGCAATATGATGATCTATCTCTTCTTCAACCATTGTTCCTACTCACATAGTAGGATTTTCCTCTGCTAAATTTAGAGTACCAGGTTGAATATTTGGTCCAACTAGGTTTAGAACCTTCTCTATTTTCTTCTGATATACATGGATCTTAGCCAACTCAGACATAAGAACATGGATCTTTATTTTGGATAGCTCATGCTCTCTTTGTCTAGTTCTTTTCTTTCAATCTCTTCCCTATTTGACTTTGGAATTTCAACTTTCTTTTGGTGGACTGGATTTGCAAGTTTATTTTGAGGAAGAGTGAGATTTATAGCAAGAGATGGATTATCATATTTTTCTCGTTCTTTTTATTTTTAAGGCTTTTCTAGGGGAGGGAATGTGATTATGATTTAGAGCATTATTCTTTGGACTTAAATTGTATCTTCTCTGCACTTCTTGATCATTTTGATAGAATTATTCCTGTAAATATCTCTCATAATCCTCTTGTGTGAGGTGAATCATATTACTGTCATATTCCATCGACAAAAAAATTTCTGGAGGTTCAATATCTTCTTCATCTAGAGGTATATCTACTACAAGATGGTTATTGTTTTCTCTTGTAGGAGGTTGTATTGATGGATCTTCATTCCTTATATATTTCTTTATGATTTTAGGATTGAATGACCTCCTATACTGATTTGGACTTCTCTGTCCACCTGCCTAAGGATTTATATTTGGACTATTTCCCTCCACCTTAATCCTACTAATTTTATGTGAGAGACCTCTAAGTAATATTGACATCTCCTCCATCTTCTCATATTGTTTTTCTTTTTTCTTATCAAAGGTACCTACCTCATATTTAGGATTCGTCTTTTCCAGATCATGTTTATACCTTGTATTTCCTGAGGTTGTCCTATTTCCCTCCCTATCAACTGCATCATCTTGCATGCTTAATAAGGTTGTAAATATACTTTCTCTTAGGATCATACAAAACTCAGGCTCAAAGGATCTTGCATAAGTGACTTTAGCAGCTTCCTGTGAGGGTTTAATATCTTGAGGAATCTTATTATAATTTTTGTTGAAACTTTTATTGAATTATATTTCCATCTCTCCATTTTTCTTCTTAAATGCAGCAAATTTTGTATGGTAATAGAGGTGATACCTCTTCTCACTCCATTGCCTCATGATTACAGTCTCAAGGACAAGCCAAGAATTGTTGAAATATATAGGAAGGGATCTGAACCAATTGATTACATCTCCTTCCAAAATTTGAACAAAGAGTTTCATAAACACATCATCATGTTCAATATAAAGTCTGTCGGTGAAGTCTTGAAACATGGCCATATGTTTCTCAACTGTGGTATCCTTTTCACTGTCATATTTTGGTAATATCTTCAAATAATGATAAGGTAGGACGTTGAGGTTATTAGGGAGATCCAATGGACCATACCTAGTAGCTACCGAGGGGTTTACGGGATGTGTCGTAGGTCCACATCGTCTTCCTCCCGTATTTAAATGTTGCAAGATTGTTATTCCTGGATTTAGGAGTGCCTGGAATCCTCTATGGTCTTATCTTAGGTTGTCCTGATCTAGAATTACTTGTAGAAGGAGATAAGGGATAGTTATAACGCTCAAATATAGTAATTGTAGGAATCGTAGGATTTTCTTAAATATTTAAATTCAAAAAACTTTCTGATTTTTGAAAGTAGAGGAAATTCAAGGAGAATTTACTCGAGGAATAACTTTATCCAAAGTGTTTTGATCATCCTGAAGCTTTCCCCAGTGGTTTCTTGAATCTGAGAGACTCAAGAATTCCTTTGAACTTGAATTTCCTCTAGTGTGACTCTTTTCAGAAGCCAACTTCAAAACAATGGAGTCGCCGTGGGATAACTTTAGCCAAAAAATCGTATCCTTCTTCACTAAAGAATTCAGCAGTTCTTAAAAAAATGTATGGAGATCATAAGTATATTTATGAATTTTTAGGCAACATGACGTTCATCGAAACAACAATAAGAGAATACTTCAAATACTATTGTATCTCATAAAAGATTTGAAACTATACCAGATGTCAAAATATTTGAAATCTTTGTCATCAATTTCAACAACATAACATATCACTGATACATTATGAAGTTGAATATGTCATTGAGAACTATGTTGACATAAGAGAGTATAAATGGACATATAAATATGTGATAACATTTCTGTCGCACTCTATAAGCTTAATCTTATATACAAATATTACATTACAAAATAGTCCATCTTCTCAACAACTAATAGAATCCCTCTAAGAAATTTCCATCCCTTGATTGGGAATTCGAGTTACATGTTATAGGATCTCCTGGGAGTAATTGAATTCTATTTACTTTACCTGATTTAAAACAAACTTGTAAGTCTGTATTTCTCATTTGGACTCTCTAATTTATTTGTAGTTTTTTATTTTTTTTAACTCTTTTTACTTGCGCTTTTCTTTCTTCCTCTTGTATGAGTTGTTTGTCCTCTCAGTACATATGACCCATTGATTGGCCTACTAAATGAGTAGATTGAAGTATTTTTGTTTTCCCCGTCATTATTAGCATCATCTGAACATTTACCTACCCTCTAGGTGGCATAAAATCGAAAGGAGATGGTTGTCCTGTAAACTGACCTAAAACTGTAGGAAATTATTGTCTACTTCGTTACCCATGTTGCACACTGGAATGTTTCTGTATATGTTGATTTTTAGGTGTTAAATCTATCTTGTAATATTTTGACACTATCTGCCAATATTTGGGTAGTGGAATAAGATGGGTCCATCAGTATTCTTGTCATATGATATAGGTCCAAACTCATTTACTAACATTTTTTCAAATTGAGCCAAATCTGAAAGTAAGGATTGGGCCTTCCAATAACATGACCACCTGTTATGACTCCTTCCAATGCATCAGTTTGAGGAACCTCATTTCTCTTCTATTTTAATTTAGCTTGATATTCTTCTTTGGGTATCATATCTTCATTTCCATTCCTTGACTATGGTAACCCCATATTTATGACTTTATCAAACATTCTCTTAAAATAATTTATATCATCAACAATGATTTCACATTGATCAGGGTTCTTCATACCAGAGTTTATTTCATCACCATTTTCTTGGACACCTTGATCAGTTGTGTTTTGTTTGTAATCTATAAATCCTCCAGCTGACTTTTGATTCTGTTGGTCAAATACTATATTATCTTATTAGGTTTTTTTGAGCATATCTCCAAACTCTCTTTCTACTCTCTTAGATTCTTCTTTGGCTGATTTATGTGTTTCTATCTCTTCTTGGATGAACTCACAATGGTCCCACTCATTCATAAACAACTGGAATATATCATCGCACACTGATTCATAAACAACTGGAATATATCATCGCACAAGGTATGATTAGTTCTTATAATAAAATATTCCCCTTCTACTTCGAAATTGAACTTATTAATTTTACTCTTAAGCTCGTTTACTTTAGTCTCCAATTCTTGGATGTCATCTTCTTTCTTACTAATGTCTCCTTCAATCTCTAGGATCCTTTCATCTTTCTAACTTAGCTTAGCCTCCAACTCTCTGGTCATACTGTCTTTGTCAAACTACTCCTAAGATGGATGTTGCGTTAGAGTATATTCATCCATCACATCGATTACTTCTGTATTCACATCCTTCTTCTCATGCTCCTCTACAATCGGCTCTATATTTTCTACAAGATTATTTACTTCTTGGATGTTATCAGGTAAACCCTGAGTGACATGTTCATTGGATAATGTGGAATTTTGTAAATTGAGTGTGGAAATTTTCCTTTTAAGCTCATTTATTTCTCCACCAACTTATGCAAAATGCTAGCATACATATTTTCATTTTCTTCTTGAGCTTGTCTCAGTTTAGGGATATAAACTGGATGACTTACAGGTATATTCACATGTTTCTTGAAGTGAGCTATTTCGTTATCCTTTTCCTCCAAAATAGAAGTAGCATGAAACCCATCAACTAGATCAACACTTAGGCCATGATTTTACTTTCCCCTGATGGTTATTTTCTTTTCTTTGATTGTTACCTTTTCTTCCTTCCACAACTCTTCAAATATTTCCAATGAGGATCTAAAATTTTCTTAGTTTTGATAGACTATACCACGTCTTTTCATATTGTGTCACTGGTCTATTTAAAGAAATCTACTTTGTCCAACTTCCTTTTCTTCCTTCCACAACTCTTCAAATATTTCCAATGAGGATCTAAAATTTTTCTTGGTTATGATAGATTATACCACGTCTTTTCATATTGTGTCACTGCTCTATTTAAAGAAATCTACTTTGAAAAACTTTTTGAATTGGTTGAAGTCTACTCCGTATTCATCATCTTTCCAATCACTAAATCTAGTAGGATAGGGCATCGTATGATCTACCATAAACTAGTTCAAAGAGTTATTTTTGTGATATGCTATTGTGACCAATCTCTTCGCTCATGTACCTATTTGCTTCCTGGTATCATTCAACATTTTGGCATTCGTTTCTCTTATGTTTCTAAATTTGGTTTGCAAGTCTATATTTTACTTGTACCAGACCTACTGAAGGTGGGTGAGAAGGCGATGTTTGCAACATACGAGGCTCTATGAATTCCATAGAATGGTAGTGAGTAAATTTAATTATTGACCCATTTTTCTTGTGAGGATTATTTTGTATCAACACATCTAATTCACTTGAAATCTCTTGGCTTGATCTTCTCCCGATGCTTGTTCCTCTTCTCCTCCTTCTGTCCTGACCCTTTTGGATTGATGAACCTTCTCATCATCATCAATTTTCCTTTTGGATTGATGAACCTTCTCATCATCATCAATTTTCATACTTGTATATATCTCTTCATCTTCCCTCTTCTACCCTGCTTGTTTCTCTGAAGCTCTTTGTTCTTCCTTTTTTTTTTGGATTTCTAGGACCACCTCCTAACTTTCTAAGTTAGCAATCCACTCTCAATATGGCCTTGGCATAGGTTCATAAGAAGAATTCTTGTTTTTTGTTTTGTGTTTGGAGATGATTCCATGAGGATCATAATTCCCAACTTCTGTTTTCCCTAAATTTAACTGATGTAAGAAACTTTCCAGGTGGTATATACCTTTCAAACATCTAAGTTGGAAGGGTCCTATCTCTTATGGAAGAAAGAACTTTCTTTATGTACGAAATGATGAAAATGCATGTCATCTACCCTAAATATTTTCCTTTGATATTATATTGCAAAAAATTCTAAGTGTGAGGAAAATTGGGAGCTGATAAGGCTCCTCCTCGAATCCACGGACTCTGATTACTGTGTTTTATTCATATATATAAGCCAGTCACCTATCATTGTATTAGGGATGAACTGTATCCACTCCTTATTCTTAGGAAACATCCCTGGGGTGAAGAGTCATGGATATTAGTGTATTTAATCTTCATTATCCTGTCAGTAAATTCAACATAATATGAGTTGTTGGGTTTTATCCTAATTAGATCACTCCAATTATAAACCGAAATCGGGTTTCCATTTTCATCTGTCATCTTCAAATTGAAAGACTTATAGTTTTCAAAGTTATAATATAAAAACATATAAAATAAATAGGAGTGATATCTAAACATATTTATGGATGAAAATTATTCTATTTGTTCATGAGTATTTTGGATTAAAGAATTACAGAATCCATACATGGTAGAACCGCTTCTAGGTATAGGAGTTAGACTACACAAAAAATTAATATTACATCATCTACTTTATCATCATTCTCATATCCCAGGACTGTGTAGATCAAGGATATGGATTTTCTTGAAATTTCAGAGAATACTACAGTCTCATATGGTGGAGAGGATGTGAGCAGAGAAATCCACTTCTCTAGGTGTTATAGCATAAAGAGGTTTCTGTCAGAAGGTATCAGGGTCTGATAAGAAGATGTAAGGATTTTATCATCTAAGGTCTACATTGCGAGAAACTTTGGGATCAAAAACATTTTATGTAAAGTAATGGCATTTATACTACATAGTGTTTCAGAAAATATGGAAGAATAATTGCTTATTTGGGGAATATTGGGCAGAGCACCGAGATAGGAACCCTGGGAAATAGACTAAGCGGGGGAAAACGATTTTTACAAGGATGGAATCCAATAAATGATAAGGATCATAGGCTATAATTGACAGTGATTAGGCTTCTTGAATGCTATTATTTAGGTCTAACCCCGTAATAATGGTGTCGAAGATATGAACATGCTTGTCATAGATATGCTCATCCCTAGCAAAAATGGAGCTGGGCAGCTTGGTTTTAAATTTTTGAGCCATTATGGAGTGAATTTCATTTGGTTGTATAAGTGCCTTGGCAGGGATTAACAACGTAAGTGCCTTGGCGCTCTTAAATGACGTCATATTAGGTCAATGGGCCAAATCTCACACATGTCCAATAGAGGGGGATTTACGTGTATGGCATTGTACCTCCCTTTTCTAGCATGGATGTGCGGTTGGTCAATGGTTAGCACGTTAGGCCATAAAACTGGAGTGCTTTCATGGGTGATAACTCCCGAGTCCCCCCGGGCCCTCACAGGCTCGACGGGATTCTTCTTTATGAGGAGGAGGTTTAAATCAAAACTCACCATGTGTCTTCGACGTCATAAAGTATGCAAGGAGTGAGCTAGCTCGGGAGCAATCCTTCCTCCATCGGACGGAGGAGGAGCAAAATCAACGCTAATTTTGCTCCTCCTCCGTCCAATGAGGGAGGATTGCTCCCGAGCTAGCTTACTCCATCAAGTATAACTCGAAAAATATCTTGGGCGTGTTTTTCCAGTATGCTATCAATGTGAGACTTGAGTCATTGATCTGACAATCACTTTTTAATGTGCTCAAGGCTTCCCTTGATCTCTTCGACTCTTTTCTTGTGCACTATTAATCATGGTCGTTGATCTAATTTCAAGATCAACGATGTTCTACTCTTGCTTTTAGTGCTTGAATTTTGGTAGGTGGTTCTATGATCTCATGTTGACTTACAGTTTAAGAAACTAGACCTTTTTGCAACTTTCCATCTTTAACTCTTCATGGGATAAAATATGAACTTTCCATATTTTACAAATTTGGGAGGATGAAAAAATATGCAACAAATATTAGTACTAATATTGTCTAATACGACCATTATTCACTATCCATTACTCTATCAAAATTCTCTTATAGAGAGAAAGAGAACATTATTTTTTGAGAATATCTTCCATACCCAAGGTTCAACTTATACAACCAACAAAAACCCCACAGGCATAGGCATTTTCAATACTCTGCAAGCAGAGTAAGGTTTCACCTGAGATGCATGCAGGAAATTATATAGAAACCTGAATGAGGGTTGCATAGGCAAGAATGGATTCTTTCTATTCAACATATTAACAATTATGTACTCAGCTATGCGTAAAGATGATTATTATACGAACCATTCATTCGTCTAACCACTAAGCATTCATTGTAATTCCAAACATAAACACAGTGCACCATGTTACCACCTAAGTTGTACTTAGTGGTTTTTTTATCAAGTGAGCCTGGTGAACCGGACAAGGATAACTTGTTCGGACTTCAGAAGACCTGTGGAAGTACTTCTGGGAAGTGCTTGTTGTATCATATCACATGTTCATACCCCATGGGGGAACTGTAATAAATGTTCTAGTATGATAGTGTCTGTAAAAGACTCGGTCTCTTAGACTTCATTTGTCAATCCGATCAACCCAGGGTGTTTTTTCCCTTGGTTATTATTGATTGTTGAATAAACGACTGATAATTTCTGAGTTTTTTTCACTCCATACCTCCAAAGTTGGGGTGGTCGGCTTGGCATTTAGGCCTATGGAGGTTATTAGAGTCTATGTGTCAATGTATAAACATGCTAGACATCATTTTTGAGTCATATGAACATGTCTAAGTCCCCCTAGGTGTTTTTCAAATTTTCAATTTTTTAGTTTTTTTTCAGTGTTTTTTATTAAAATTTAATTTTTCCAAAACTTAGGCTATTTTTTAATAGTTTAATTGGAAAAATTGATTTTGTAATAAAAGTGGGCCAAATAATCGGTTTTAGTCATGTAGGTGCTCATTTTCAAGCTAAGAGCACTATGTAAACCCATGGACCCACTGTTTCCTAGTTTTGAGTGATTTTCCATTACTCAGAAAGCCCCAAAAATCAATTATTGATTATTTTAATTAATAAATTTATGAATAATTGAGCAAATCCAAAATCATAGATAAGTGGATTCTCAGCCGATTTGATTGAAATCAGTTAGATCTGAAGCAGATTCACTGGATCTGACAAATCCTTGACAGAAGGAGGTGATCAAATCAGATCCAGAGTTGATCTTCAGCATCCTTTATGGAGAATTTCGCCCTCCCTCTCTCCTCAACACATTTTGGCTCATTTGGATGAGTTTTGATGGATGCTTCAGTCAACAGGTTGAGGTGTCAGTCAGATTAGCTCTCCGATTGACAATTGCACTCAATGAGACTCAGATCTGGCTCAGTTAGACACAGATCGAGCATTGATGGACTCTCCATCAGCATATTTGGTCTATCTCCTTAGGATTTGCGCCCCCCCTTGGCTGGATCTCCTGCTTTTTGTATATATCCAAGCACAGCTCCCTCTTCCAAGGGAGTTAGAACTGGGATTGAGGTGCTGCTGCTATTGTATTGTTGTAATTCTGCATTTGAAATAAAGAAAAGCTTTGGAGGCAATACGGTGTGGTGCCATTACATGTGTGGATGATTATTGCCATTGTTTTACTGAGGTAACCTGTATCTGCTTTCATTTCTTGTTAGTTGCTTGTAGATCTGTGGTTAAGATTGGTAATTAGCTTATTACAATCTTGATAGGAAAGGTGTTGTTCAATAAGTTTATTGACTGTCACTCTCCTTTGATGCATGTTTAGAGATCTATATTTAGCATGTCCTATAAGCTTATATGCATGTTATCTTGAATCTCTTTGTATGTACTAATCGGATCTCACAGGTTTCTTGGCAAGTTCTTTGATTTCAGCTGAGTTGCAGGTTCATACTTTGGAGAGGATGCTAATCTAGCCACAGGGGCGTCACCTAGGGACCAATATGATATCACGTCCGTTCATATTGGGGTGGTTAAAAATTAAAAAATTTAAAGTCAATATATTGGTGGTATATTAGGGGTAATAAGGGTTTTTTTTTAAGTATATAAATATCCAATATGTTTAGGGTTATTTTATTCCAAATTTCTGTCCGCACCCTTCTCTGCAAAACTGCACATTTTGTCCTTCTGCTCCTGCGTGAACTTGGTTCTGAACCTCTTCTTCATAATGGGCATGGCCATCGAAGCTCCATGAATCCCGTGGAATCCCATGTCATGCTCCTGCTGATCGTTTTCATGAGTGGGTCCAGAGCTGAACACCATTATCATCTGAGGAGAAGGCCTGGCAATTACCCTGCTGAGTTTCTCTGGTGCATAGCGTTTGCTCTCACACTGTCTTTGCTGCTGCTGCGGTCACGGGTTCCACCTCAGCCGCCTCCATCATTTATTTTGTTCTTTTCCTCTGCAATGGGCTTTTGGTTAAAATGCATGCATATTTTGGAAATTTGTATGCATCTTTATCTTCACCAGGCTGTGCTATCGGGTTTCTTTGCATTTGTTGCTATTTCTTCTTAGTTGTGTAACAATTTCAGGGACACTGTTTTCTGTGCTTTATGTATTGTAAATGCTCATATGGCACGGTTTTTTGGAATTTTTATTCTTGTACTTTCTTGTATTCTATAGTTAATGTAGCCTTATCTAACATGCCTGGTAGCTAGATATAGGCCTAGTATTACCTTTGTTAGAAGATGGCCTGGTACAGAGTTTGACTTGCAGTCACTGGAAGAGCGGCTGCAAGTAATGGAACAACGACAACATCGTATGATGGAATTCTTGGCTAAAGCTGTACAGAATCCCAACTTTGTGGCACAGCTTGTTCAACATCATGATAAGATTGCTCATATTGCTACTACAAACAAGAAAAGAAGACTGCCAAATCTTGATGAGGTCTTGGAGATTGGGGAAAATGGATGTACTAGTAGTCAAATTGTAAGATACGATCATGGTAAGAGTGATGCTTTCAACAGAGATTCTCCAAATAAGCTTGAAACATCCTTGGATGCATTTAAATTTTTTTTTGATGATCTTCCAGCTAAAGCTCATGACAAATCAAAGGATAGTGGAAGTCCTCCAAGTCACTCATCAGGGTCATCTCTTACAGAGATGCATGGAAAGCCTTGTTTCCCTGATATGCCTATCCATTTGGGGGTTTCGGATATTTATACATCTTCAGCTTTATCAGATTTGAACTCCTCATCTAGGTTGCTAGATATGTCCATATCTTTGAGATCGCGAGATATGCAAGCATCAGAGGGGTTAGTAGGATCCCTTCATTCTGACATTCTATGTAACTTGAGTTTGAGTCCTCACTCTTCTTTACATGAAGTAAGTAAAATAGATGCTGCAGGAAAATCTATTCTGTTAGGCAGTCCTGAGAATAGAAATGTTATAGGATCTAAGACAGGTAGCAATGATGCAAATTTAGAAGCAGTAGATGTTGAGGTAAGATTTCCATATGGTGCAACAAAGACTACTTTGGAGGAGGGTTCAATTAATGGCAAGGGCTGAAGGACTGGCCCTGGAGGTACAAGTAAAGGCATGGGTAATGAGATAGCTAAGAAAAGGATCAATGATGTGTTTTAGGAACAGTTTCTTACTGAGAGCCCACAGCCAATAGACACGGAGGGGACTGATTCAGAGAGTCAGGAGAGTAGTAAGGATCAAGATGACGTTGTACCTAAATATAGCAATTTCTGTAATAGAAAGGAGAATCTCGATCATCTTACACTACAGATGGGGCAGCTGGCATCATCAGTAAATATTTGATATCAGAGTCCAGACTAAGCATGAGTATTTAAGTTACGGCAGCATTAACAACAGGTGGAATATAGGAATACCAGTAAAGTTAATTGCTTCTCAAGAATACAAGCAAGTATTACCTTTGTTAGAAGATGGCAAGATCTGTCTTGAAAGTTGAGAGTTCCATTTTTTACTGTAAATGTGGGAAAATACACAGGAGGCATTAGTTTGGTTATTACTTTCTATAAGACGTCTAGATGGATCTAATATGAGGTTTCATGCAGTGCATTGATGTCAATAAACTTGTAAAAGGGCGACCACTGGACAATCTAGAGTTCATGCAATGGTTAAAGAGATATTGTGATTCAGTAAATGGTGGAATCATGAATAGGTATCTTCTTTTTCTATTCTCTTTTCCTGCTTTTTGGTTTTTTCTGGATTTTATGGCACTACAATAATGGGCATATTTGTTTACATGTTAGTGATACATTTGTTAATCAGTTTTTGATTCTGTGCCTTTTTAGTTACAATGCACTGGAACGAAGGGAGTTTTGCAAAGGTGGAAAAGAAGTTAACAAGAAAGCAGCTCCAGTAAACCCTTCAAGCAAGGGAAATGCACTGGGGTCTAAAACTGCCATAGTTGCTAGTTCTCGACGAAATGATCCTCCAGTTCCAGTTGTGAATGTAGCTGCTAAAAATTCTAGGACAGGGTCAAATGCTGGATATGGGTCTATACCCTTCCAAACAGCCTCAACTGAGCCACCATTTTATGGATATGCAATGCACAACACTGCATCTACAAACGTAGCCCAGATTCAGGCTCTCAATGAGCAGGTAAAAAAGATTACTCCATTTAAAGTCTCTTGATGTTTGTGTTTTTGTTATTCATATTTTCCCGTTGTTTTACCTCGGAAATAATATTGGTTCAGTCATGGTCCAATCATCACAGGATCCTTTTGTCAGGAGTTTTTCCAAAGGAACTAGAGCAACATGAACTTGGTCCAGGCTCTCATATCAGTGAAGTTCTCATATTTGTTTATTTCTATTCTATTTGTTGTTTAATTGAGGTATGCAGGTCACAGAGTTGAAGCTCTCGGTAGACAGTTTGGAGAAGGAAAGAGACTTTTACTTTGCAAAGCTCAGGGATATTGAAATACTTTGTCAAAATCCAGATGTTGAACAATTACCTGTAAGCACAAATTTTACTAGCCATATACAACCTTTTGTCTAGAAATTTTTTCTGCATGAGTTTAATGGAGTGACAAATATCAGATTTTGATACCTATAATTTTGAACAGATAGTTGCAGCAATACAGAGGATTCTATATGCTGCTGATGATAATCCAGCTGTAATTGCTGAGGCACAAGAAATAATATACAAGTCATCCAATCCATCCGATGAAAATGATGAGAACAAGGCAAGGAGAGAGATTAACAAACGTAAATGAGCAGGGACACATGAGGTTGAAGATGCTGTGAAGTCTAGTCTTTCCCCTAGACAGTGAAGGAACTCATGTGAAGAGTCTAACACCGTAGATATATACCAGAGTACTTCACCTTTGAAGATGCGTTAATCGGATGATAAAATAATTTCTTCTCTTATTCAATATCTGGAGGAATCCTATCAGCACTGGTATGATCTATGCAGAGAGACCTCTTGTTTCACTGATTGGAGCAGGGATGCAAGGAATGGGCAAAATTGTGCTCTGAACAAACAATTTGCCATGAGCAAATCTTCTCTTTTAATTGTTCTAGTGCAATTGTAGTAATTGATGAGATTATTAGTATGATGACATGCCAATGCCAAATGGTTAACATGGTTTTGGGATACCTTCATGATGGTACCCTGTTATGGTAAGTTTTAGATGGATACCTTAAGTGTTTTCAATGTTGCTTCTAGTTGGGTGTACCCTGTTATGGTTAGTTTTAGATGACTGAGAGATTAGGTGTGAATGTCCTCACTCTTGTTTTTCAGGTTTCTTGACAGAGCAGGGCGTGTTTTCCAGCAGGCCCTTTCAGGTTTCTTGACAGAGCAGGGCGTTTCTTCCAATTTCAGGCCCTTTCTGAAATGTAATGGGTGTGGAATGTGGGGATTTAAATGTCAATGGTTAGTTTAGACTTCTGAATCTTCGTTCTCTTTAATTTAGAATTTTATGTTAATTTGCTAAATATTGTGGAAAGAAAGATAGAGCAGTAGCTTATTAGATTAATGAATGGTTCAGTGGGAGTTAAAAAACAAAATAAAAATACATAAATAACAGTGTCTAGTAAAGCTGGAAAGAAATTTGCTTATTAGATTATACTCTGACCATTGCAGGTACAACCATGGCCTCTTTTCTAATGGACAATCAAGGAAGAAAGAGCTTGCTTATAACCAGTTTTACGGGAATGGTAATATAGCCTTTGTATCATTTTCATGAATCACTATATAATACTTCTCTTTCATGATTTTGAAATATGGTTCCTTTTATCTATTCAAATTTCAGGTCATACCTTCTGTTTCTATGTAGAGAAAAGTAAAGTAATTAAATAATGTAAATATTATCTAGGATCTTTTGTATTGCCCCAAAGGCTATAAGCCCCACTTCGAAATTTGATTCTCATAATAATTAGCCATTGCCCGGACAATGTTGTTAAATGTGTCTAGACTCTAAATAAGGATTAGTTATAACTTCTTATCAGTTCCTTGAAGAGTGGATTCAACAAATAAAAAACACATGTCCTCAACACCTCCCTTATGCTTGTAAATGTTATTGGTATGCTTCCTGATGGTTCCTTCGTTGTGACCTCTTCAACTATCCCTCCTTGGCTTTCTTTTGCAACTTTATTCCTTTTCCTTTATGCTTGTGTAAAATTGCTAGCAATAAATGCTTTAAAATGTTCCAGACAAAACTGGTATATTTGTTGCTCTCTGGTATTGATGGGCCTTCACCCTGAATATCTTCTAATGCAACTATCCACTGCAGTGCACAATTAATGGTAGTATCTATGAATCCCATATTTCATCTATCCCAACTCAATCAACTGATGCTTATCCTCATCTGCTCAGCTACTCAAGGATTACCATCAATAGGTATTATGACAACTTTCAAGTCAATCACCAATATCTGCACAGGTGTGCAAAGATATGGCACAGTCATCAAGGGTATATTGAGTGTGCTTCTGGTATTAAGCCAAAAGTTATAGTCACTATAAGTCTTCTCAAACACAACAACTTCACTTGTATCATGCCCATATCAATGTGTAAACATCTCATGCCTTTATCACCACTGTAGTCACTGCCAATTCAACAAATTATGTTTGTCAATTGCTCTGCTCCTCACTGATAATGTCAAGTCACCGTCATATCACTTTCAAGTTGTTACTAACATAAAACAATGTTTGTCAACTTGTCACTCTGCTTGTCATATCAATCCAATCTACTATCTCTGTCATATCATTCTACACCAAGGTCTACAGTCATCATAGGTCTGCTAAATGCTTCAAGATTATCAAAGGTATTCTCAATTCGATGTTGCTCATCATAGTATGCATCATCATCATCACAGCATGCATCATATATGCATCATCATCATAGTATGCATCAATGCCATCATTGCATGATCATCAGGATTTAAGCTTGTTCCCAAAGAGGTATTTTGAAGATACCTTATTTTGAGATGGTTTAATAAAGTTGTAACTTTAGGATGTCTCTGAGATTGATCTTTGATATTAAATCCTAAATTTAACCGAGAATGCAAGAGTAGAGATCAGAATTCCACCTAGTGCCTTTGACCTTGCCTAAATTAGACTTTCATCTTCAACTCTTGCTGCAAATACATTTGGATTCCTTCATGAGGTTCAGTCTTTATCACTGTGGTAAAGTGTGATCATTGACAACCTTTTCTTTGCTGCTAGAAACAAGAATAACACATGTGGGAAGCCCAAAATTCAGTGCAATATGGCTTCATTGTGGCTGCCTCAGTTAGAAAACAAAGATACTTCAAAGGTGCTTTGGATGCCTTCATGTATGCCCAGAAATAGTGTCCATATGTCTTCATGTATGGCATGAAATAATGTCCATACATGTCTTCATGTATGCTCAGAAATCATGAGACCATCAGATCAAATGTTGTTGTGTGTTTCTCTTTTGATACTGTACCTACTGTGCTCCTTCTAATCCTCCTTAGCTCGCTACCTTAGTGACTGTTCAAAACTTAGAGGTACATCCTTCACTCCTCGGCTGCCTCAGCAAAATTTAACACTTCATGCTTGAGTTGTCATCAAAGTTCGGGAATGTTCTTGTATGATTTGAAGGACCCAAACAAGTCCAAAACCAGACTTTTTGTATGTGCTGAGAAGAAGATCAAATTCAGATTGTGTATGAGGACCTCAAATTTAGAGTTTTCAACCCCAAAACAAGTCCAATATAGGAATGCCATATAGCAGCAAGAGAGAAATTTTTTATAACAAAATCGGGATTGGTGTATTGGCTTGGACTGCTCCCACCTGAATTTTCTCGGTCCACATCACCTCAGTCCAATAACACCAATGATCTCATGTATACCTCTTAGTTGGAGCTCTTTCATAGATTTAGAGACACTTCCTAGGCCGGCCTTGTCTTTAATCTTAACACCAACCCTCCTGAGCTGCAATATTCTATCTGCATTCTGTCTTACTTTTACTGCCATATTGCTATGTTTTCTTTTTTTCCATTCTGCTATCCTTTCTCTATACTACCCCTCTTTCAAAGTTTCCACTGATTTGAGCTCTTAGCTACAGGATAGTCAGAAATTTTATGGTAGAATTTTTTGTTCATGTTGATAAATATAGCAATCTTCCATCAAATTCTTTAACATTTCCTAAACAGTCTAGAGCATGAGACCTTTGAGTTATACACTTTCTCTTCCTTACACATCAACCAACAACAGTTCCGAGGAACACAAGCATCCATGGAAATGTGTTATCACATGTTTATATTAAATATCAGAACGCATTTCATGTTTATATGGAGCATACAACATTATTGAATATGCTTGTTTGTGTTAGTTGTCCTTTTTCACTAGGAATGTTCATGTTAGTTGTTGAATGAAGAGAATTATTAGATATCAGAGGGAAATTCTTGAAGCAGTTGCATTTCTGGTATATCAGTTATTGAATTAGAACATATTTGATTAGTAATGCTTGCAATGGTTACATTATTGTCTTTTTACATGTACAGTGAGATTTATTTCAATAGTAGTCAAAGGGGTTTGTTGGGGTGTTGTTATTTCCCCAATAGGGTTTGTTTCTTCATGTGGGCCTTAGCAACCTGCAAGATGTCCTATCCATGGCATATGTGGATCTGGCTTATCTAATATGGTGGACTATTTGTATTTGTCTCTCCTTGTCAAGAAACAATGGCATTTTTTGATTTATAGCGATAGTCTTAAGTTGTGGTTTAATGGGAAGGGGGTGAGAGAAATGTGGAAATAAACATCATTTTTTCTCTAGTTGGTTTCTTTTCTAGACTTTGCAAGCTGAAGATCCTTCGGGACTTTGTATCAGGTCTTTCACTATGGTATAGATTCTTCCATTTGATTGCTTATTGGCATTCAGCCATATTGTATCAAATTAATTGCCATGGAAGGTTTTTGTGATCTTTGTCATTTTTTCCCCTAAAAGTAACTTAAATATTATCTGGAAACTATTTGGATCACAGATCAACAATAGTTTTGGAAGCTAACTGTGAATGCCAGTGGATGAAATCTAAATAATACTATTACTTGTCTTGAGATAATATGACTAGGCCATGGATAGGACATCTTGCAGCTTGCTAAGATTATTCACTTGGTTTTCTAGTACAACCATACTTGACTTAGGACATCTTGCAGGTTGCATATGTGGATTTGATGCCGGTGAAAGAATGGCAGATTTCAGTGTCAACAATTTATATCATCAATAGAACATGCCTCACCTTAATTTTAATTGCAGTGTCCTTTTAGCACCACAACATCTACTAGATTGCCTAGGTAACTAGTCATGGCAACTAGAAATGCCATAGCACATGTACTCAACAAGTTAATGATAATTTATTAATTATTAGCACCTTTGACAGGGTCTTAATTCAATTCATTGTTGGCACTCTTAGACTTGTCAGTCTAGATATTCATAGGTCATAGTATGACTACTCTTGAAGTTTAGGAACATGGGAGTCCACCAGATATACTAGCCAGGATTAAAGGAAGCTTGGTTAAACTCAGTTAGTCTATAAGACAGACTAGGCAGGGTTAAAGGAAGTTTGGTCACACGTAGTGAGTCCAATAGATAGACTAGGCAAGATCAAAGGAAGTTTGGTCAAATTTGGTGAGTTCATCAGGAAGACTAGGAAGGATGAAAGGAATTTTGATTGAGGTTACCACTTCATATCATTACAAATTCTATTTCATATTTAAATTAGTTACGTTTTAGGTTGTGTCTTTTACTGGGGAGAGGAAAGTTGTGACTGGCTATGATAAGTCACATAAGGCTGCATACAAGGTTGTTGTTCTCCAAGGGTTGGCAGTGGTTTTTGGCTTGGGTTCTCTCATATTTATTACATTATGCACCTATGCACTACATCTTTGGTGTGGATCACAATTCATTATCCATGGAGGGTATTCAGGAGGCAGAGTGCTAAATGTCATATTTACAGTTATTTCCGGAAGCATGTAAGATGAATCTGCATGACCAAATGCAGTATTGCTATTCTATAAAGAAATTCAACTAAATGGCCTTTCACTTATTCAAGTAGATATATTTATCTTGATTAATGGGGGAAATGATAAATATTTTGACTAATGAAGGCAATGATAAATATTTTTCTGGATCTCAGTTCAATAATCCATACAACACCATGTTTAAATGGATTTGCAACTGGACAAGCTGTAGCTTACAAAATGGTTGAGACAATTAATAGGAAGCCAAAGATTGATGTCTATGATACAAATGGATTGGTCCTTGAGGGTATTCAGGGTGATATTAAACTTAAAGATGTATATTTCAGGTAACCAACACAGCCTGATGTTGAAATATTTTATGGGTTCTCATTGGGAATACCCAGAGGCACCACTACAACTTTATTTGGAGAGAGTGGAAGTGGAAAGTCCATAATTATACATCTTATAGAGAGATTCTATGATCCACAAGTTGGTGAAGTGCTTATAGACAGTGTCAATATCAGAAAGTTTCAACTTCAATGGATTAGGAAAAAAATTGGACTTGTAAGCCAGGAACCTATCCTCTTTGCAAGCACTATTAAAGAGAATCTTGCATATGGTAAATATGGAGCTACACTAGAAGAAATACATGTTGCTTCTGAGCTTGCTAATGCAGCAAAATTTATAAGCAGATTGGGACAGGTTTTGATTTTTTATATATATAGATCTTGATTATTTCTAACTTTCCTCATTGTGGAGGCCATTGTATATATTAACAATTATAGTTGTTATTTCCAGGGTTTTGATACAATGGTGGGAGAGCATGGTACCCAATTATCTGGAGGCCAAAAACAAAGATTGTAATTGCAAGGGCTATTTTAAAAGATCCCCGAATTCTTCTTCTTCTTCTTGATGAAGCTACTAGTGCTTTGGATATAGAGTATGAAAAAGTGGTTCAAGAAGCTCTTAATAGAATTATGATAAATAGAACAACATTTATTGTCAACATTTATTGTTTCTCATCGTCTAACTACTGTAAAAAATGTTGATATGATTGTTGTGATTCAGTGTCATTCTATTGTTGAAATGGGTAAAATTTTACAATGCTTCAATCTTTTCACCTTTCTGAAGTGTACCAGTGCTACTGATTCTAACTTCACCATTAATTTCATTGTGGGTTGTTTGAACATTACAGGGACATTGAAGGTGATTGAAATCCTGCAAAATTTAGACTCTCCAATCCCCTCCATAATGGGAAAAGAAGAAACTCAACTGATTTCATCTTTTTCATGTCTATAGTTTTCCCTCATCTTTTGGAATGTTCTGTTCTTAAGATCTATTTTATTTTATTTGTAGCCTACAGAGGTCTTCAAATTCACTCAAGATGACCTGTTAACAGAGGATATCATGGTACTGGATGCCCGTAGCAAGGTTTTCATTTGGATTGGTCAGCATGCAAATTCCAAACTGAAGCAACAAAGTTTTGATATTGGACAGGCTAGAGTATGTTTTGATTCTTTAGAAGTAAATTTGGTTTTGAAAGTCATGAATTCCTATTTGACAAATGGAAAATTAAAATTGGTCTCAAACGTTGTAAATAAAAGGGCTATTTTGGGTTACGATATCCATAGAGTCAAGCCAACTTCATACCCAGCACCATCTGCCCCATTTCATGAATGGATGTGTTCGAGAAAAGTTGAGCATGCACATCCCTATGGCATCATCAAGTTTCTGTTAGTGAAATATAATTAAAGTGCATAAATACATAGAGTGTGGAGCACTGTTTTATGGGTTGTCTCTAGATACTCCACTTTACATAGTTACTGAGGGAAATGAACCCTCTTTCTTCACAAGATATTTTGCATGGGATGATTCCAAGGCTGTGGTAAGTTCTATTAGAAAAGAGCTATGGTCTATTATTTCTGACATGTAATAACTAAAATGGTTAGTTATTCAAACACCATATATATTGATAGAAAAGGAACATGAAAGTAATGATAAATTACAAACATGGTAACGGGGGATTCATCTAGGAGTTAAAGTGCTTCGTTCTACCAGAGAGATCATAATTCTTCTCTCTGCTCTTGTATTCATGCTGTGTAATTTTTCTCTGTTGGACAAAAATGTATGTGTTAGGGGGGATTCATTTAATTGAATTAGGTGTTGTGTTCTTTTTTTCTTAATAACAACAGTAAGGTACTCATTAATGTTGTGGTAACTCTTGTTGGAGATGTAGTACCATGATGGACCAGTGGAGGATGTAGCATGGCATGCAGTTCGTGACCATCTCTTTGGGTCTGTAGGGGACGACCATCATTTGCTTCTATGGGATATCAGGAAAGAATATGAGAAGCCACTTCATACTATTGAAGCTCACCAAGCTGAGGTAATAGCCCTTGAACTATCTGAATTGTTTTTGGTGGAAAATTTAACCAGAAAAAAAAAAAAAAACTTGTTTAACACATTTCAATATCAAAAGTTTATCCTTTCGTTTACAGATATCATCTTTTGAGTATTGCTACCTTGTTTAGTACATTCAAAACTCTCTTCATTTCCTATTAGAGGTCAAAATATTATCACCTATGGTAAGAGAAAGTAGCTGTCAAAGTTGCATCTTACATGACTGCATGTTATATTAAGCATACTTATATTATTTCTCCTTGACATTCCTTGTTTGATTGGTGTATTCGTTTAGGGAGCTCTCCAGGAATTTCTTTGTTTGTTCTTGTAGGCGGATTTGAAATTTTTTGCATATAAGTTCATGTTTTCCTCATATATATTTTGTTAAAGTTGTTTTCTTGTAATAGTTTGTGGAGACGATGCCCAGGTTAACTATTTGGCTTTCAATCCTTTCAATGAATGGATTGTGGCTACGGGATCTGCAGGCAGAACTATTGCATTCCATGATATTCAAAAGCTGGACAAAGCTCTTCATATGTGTGCACACCACATGTATGATTATTTTTTATATTTATTTCTCGGAAATATAAATAGAATCTGAATATGTTGCTTAGATAATCTTGTTTAACTTTTTTTTATATACATGTATGTTTGACATTGCTTAGAGAAAGGAAATGATAACTAGATAAAAGTATTATAGTATAGCTTCAACCTATAAGAGGTTTTCTTTGATTCTGTTGGCTTAGAGGGAGAGAAGTTCAGTGGAAATCTACCTTAAACAATGACTACCATTTATGTATATGTCCTTGCAGAGAAGAAGTGTTCCAAATTGGTTGCAGTCCCCAAAACGAAGCTATATTAGCATCATGTGGTTCAGATAGACGACTCATGGTTTGGGACCTCAGTAGGTGAGATTAGGAAGGAATTATATAGGTCCACTTTTAAAAATCAACTTATTTCAGGCTTGATGTATATAATTGTAAAGCATACAAATATTATTTCTATAATCTATTGCTGAGTGGCACTAGTCCCTTTTTCTTTTGCAATAGAATTGGTGATGAGCAAAATCCAGAGGATGCTGAAGAGGCATCTCCCGAGTTGCTATTCATACATGGAGGACACACAAGCAAGATTTTGGACTTTTCATGGAATCTAGCTGAAGAATGGGTCATTTCCGGTGTTGCTGAAGACAACATTCTTCAAGTGTGGCAGATGTCAGAGCACATTTACAATGATGACAATGATTCACCAAAAACTTAAAAGGTTTGTCTCTATTTGTACAATCTAATTGAATGTTTACAGGACCTCAGAAAACCTGGAGCTTCTTCATGCCATATTCATGGCACAAAGCTCAAGAAGCCTCCTAGTAGGAGTATCAGCAGAAAGGAGCTTGTATACCACACTATCTTGAAGGATTTTCTTCTATGAGAGGACAAAATTTTCTTGGCATTTGTGAAAATTTATTCGAACATTTAATTTCTCTTGTGAAAGTATGGAGCTTCTCTTCATTTACAGAGTTGTGCAAAATGGCCCTTAATGCTATGAATTGTCATGGAACTGTAATCTTTATGATTTTCTAACACAATTTGAAGAAGGATTATGTGAGTCTTCTTTTAGCTCGTTTTCTTAATTCCAAATCCATTTTATTTGTATCCACATCTAACTTGTAAATATTTTGAACTGAAGTATGGTTATCATTTACATAAGAAATTATCTAGACATTATACAATTTGGACTGATTTTGGTTGTATACGGGTTCAAATCGTATAATATTTACACTGCTTCTTTACAAATACTCACGACATTATACAATTTAGACTGATTTTGGTTGTATACGGGTTCAAATCGTATAATATTTACACTGCTTCTTTACAAATACTCACATAGCAAATTTTTGGCAGTCAAAATTATGTTTGAATGAGTGTTACTCAAGTTTACACCATAGATATTTTCATATAGTATTCACAGACCCTTTCAAAACTAGAAGACGAAGTATTATAAGCGTTAATACTAAAATCAGAAAACAACAACAGTTTACTAAAATAAAACATAGTTATAGTCTCAACTATTCTCTCTATATGGGTAGTAATTTGCTAAACTTGAAATTTAAAACTTAAACTCAGAAGACCTTAAAATGATTTACTACATGGTTATTGTGGTCCTTTTCATTGGGTAAGGTCTTAAGAGATGAGATTTTGTAGAAATATTATATCAGTGTGACATATACTGAAGACAAATATACAAATAGAGTTTACATGGCTGATAATTGAATGTTTTTTGATAATTTTTCCACTCATTGTTGAGGAGACAAGTGGACTAGTATCTAGTGAGCAGAAGGTTGAGGATATTCTTAGGCCAATATCTATAAATGGCCTAAGAATCGTCCAATAACATTTAACTTGTGTTCTTATCTTACTAAAGTAGTAAAGGGCTCTAAATGAACACTCAAATTGCTTTTAAGAAAAGAATCTCAATTTTCCTACACATCCCATTGCAAATGTGCTTTAAATGTGGCCT
>LPNX010143409.1:2921-70074 GCA_001517045.1 Pseudotsuga menziesii | reverse complement strand
ATTGACTAATATCCTGATAGGGGTGCACTCTATATGCAAGGTTACAAAATTTTAAACACAACGTTGTATGTTTTTGTATTAAGCTCTGATCTTTTTCAGGCACCCGGAAAAAAATTATTTGTTGTATATGTTCAGTTAACACTTTATCAATGTTAATCCTGTCGGAGGTCATCCACTCATTATCCCTAGCTAGCACTTTGATTTAAACTTTTTCACATTGTATGTTTTTTCCTTAAGCTTTGATCTTGTGCAGGCACCTAAAAAAAATGACAAACTAGTGTTAATTTAGGAAATGAATGTGATCTTTGTGGGTGAAGTAATGTGCATCCACAATATACATCGAAAGAAGCAAGGTGCATTGTAGAATGCATGTGGGGTATCATGTCAATATACTAGGTAGAAATATAAATGGGTATAAAAAATGTAAATGAAAAAATGGATACATGCAATACATAGTGAAAATAGGGGTTTTTTTAAATTTGGAAGGCATATTGGGAGGGGGTTAAAAAACACGATTTTGGGAGGTATTTTTCAATATTTTTTGAAAATAGGGGTATTGTTTCATATGCCACGAACGAACGTGCTATGGCATGGTTTCACTAAGTGAAGACCCTATGGATCTAGCCTGATTCTTCATTCTATTCAAAACATTTCAAAGGCATAGTCCCTCAACATTCCACCTGAAGGATCTACTGCGGATCTTCAAGGAAACCAACACTTTTCTCCTCTTCTTCCTCCCTCAAAATCAACACTTTACCCGGTTCCTTTTTCAGTTCATAGCTGTGATTTCATTTGGATCTGTTTCATCAAAGTAAAATATACATAGATCTGATTTTTCATAGCTCATATCCTAGATCTTGCACTTAAAAAAGTTTCATAAGCATCCTAGATCTAGCTGTAGGGAAATCGTCTTTTTGCATGAAATTTAAAGAAAACTTGTAGATCACATGCATTAGATTTCTTTTTGCTGTTATAAAATTTAATATTCTGCAATATCAATGCATATGTGTTGGATACACAAACAGCAAGCCAAGATCCCAAGGAAAGCTTGCTTTCCTTGGTTCCTTTTCTGCCGGTTTAGCTAGTTTTAACTTCATTTTTTGTGAGATAAGGTAGGCTGATCCAAAGGTACTCTTAAAGTGATTTTGGGCATTTGTTATTCTAATATGTTCGCTATATTTTATCAGGTCTGGCAGAAAGGAAAGGAAGCTTCTGTTCGAAGTGGCCTCAGGAGTGCTCAAATCCCCCCAGGGGTCTCCTTTTTCACTAAAAACTCAAGATTTTTTCCAAAGTTGTAAGATCTTGGTTTCAGCCTGTATAAGGATCAAGAAGTTTTTTAGTTCACTGATTCTGTAACCAATAATAAATAAAATCATTTTTGGAATAGGCTCTTTCGAGCCCATTCCCCATCCCCCCTGGGGGATTTGCGTCGGTGCCTTTTTCGTCGATTTCTGTTTATTTCTTTTTTACTAGCATTGATCTAATTTGCAGGGTAGTATACTTGATTTTTTTATTAATTCCATACTCCATATCTTACATTTCAAAGTAATCGTAATACTTACCCCACGATTTCCCGATTGACCCGAAAGGGGAAAGAGATTCATGGTAGGATTAATTAAGAAACTAGAACTGTGTATCTATTTTCTTTTTTCTATCATTTGTTTATCAGCAAATTTAAAATTAACCCCTCCTCGATTCCCCGATTGAGATCCACTTGGATCGAAAGAGGTTCTTGGAGGATTTTCTTTTAAACAAGAACATCCAGTTTAAAACTTACTAAAATTGACAAGACTCCAGTGTGTATGCTCTACACTTGGCTGCGGTTCATCCGATCAGTCAAGCTATATCAAAAGCACTTGGGTGACTAGTATAATTAGGACTCACTCTCCCCAACTGACAAACCATCAGGTGAAAATCCAACACCTAGATCAAACCTCTACGGTGGCAAAATACCCAAAGGAAGCGAGAACTTCTGAAAAGTGACATCGGGGTGCCGATCTCTGTCACACCCTAATGGGTGCGTTACGAACAATAGCCCCAGAGACTCCATTTCAGCCCACATATTCCTGGCGGGTAGCCGTGAAGGTTTAGTTTTGGACATACTCCAAGTACTCTTGGCTATATCTGGAGTCCCCCCTTAGCCCAATTTTAATCAATTCACACTGCAATTTTAACTTAAAATATACCAAGAGGCAATCGCAAAACTTTCACTCCAAGCACATGCAAGTACATTGTTTATATTTTTGACTCCATTCTAAGGCACTGGTTATTTTATTATATATATATTGTGTCTCAGCATTGTGCTTTTGTGTGTTCATCTTTTATATCTTGCCATCTTTGATTATCTATAGTGAAATTGCAAACTCCTAAGAAACTCATTCAATTTAACATCACAACACTAAGTAATTATCCTTAGTAACTTAATAGGGTCTACCCCCCTTGGCTTCGTTAGGAGTTGAGCCTAAACGGAGGAGTCAAGAACAAGGTGACAGCCTTGACTCGAGACTTGCCCCCAAGGACACACCGAGTGGCTTGAAGATTTCTGCCACGTGACCTAGGTGTGTGAAAGGAGGAAACACACCAAAACAATACATATGCGACAACAAATTCATTACATTATGGGAAAAACTCTCATACATTTCATGGCTTACATATTCATCCCAACAACTTAATGTGAATCATTCATCCACACAATACAGTAGTATCCAACAAATATCCAACAACAACCCCGACCCTTTATAAAATAAGACTTATATAGGCCAAGGTACAAAACTACAAAACTATATGTTGGCATGTAGTTCTAACTTAACTTGATGCATAGTGTGAGTGATTTCTATTGACACATAACTGCATTCTATCTGTCTGGATCTGTCTGTATTTACTAATAAAAAATTGGGCACCAACAAGCCTCCAACATTAATACGTGGCTCGTCTTGATCCATTGGCCAATCCTTAAGTATTCCTTCATGGACCAAAGGAAGTACTGCACCGATCTACAAAGTGAGCTCAGAAACATGCACTTTGATTTGTTTGAATACCTCTATTAGATCTTAAAAATAAATGTTGAACTTGAAAAACTTCACTAGCATTATATAATGTGGTTGCAGGTGCACAAATTCTCCAATTTAAATATCCCTCTTAAACTTTTCATGTACCTTGATGACTTTCTAGTACTGTACCCTGACTTTCTCTTGGAGATCCATGATCTATGCAATATTTTTATATTTCTCAGCACGGTTGGTGGTTATCTTCTTCATTAGGGATGACATTTATTTCATTGCTTCCATGCACGCAGACACAGGCAGACTACTTACTGACTATGTTTTCATCTTATCCTAGTATTTCAATATTCTAATTTGGTCCTCCTTCTGAGTGACCTCTACCGGTTCCTGCAAGTATGCCCATAAATTCAAGCTTGTGTTAACCAACTTAATCATGCCTTGGACATGGCCCCTAACCCTTTGGAATGTTTCTTAGGCCCGTGCAATCTTCCTTTTCATCTCTGTGTCCTTTAGAGTCTCCTTGGCCTCCAACTATTCTTTCAAAACTCTATTTTGGACATTTTGTCCTGTGATTATTGTATTAACTTCTTCATACTACTTCTTAGCTAATTCTGACACAACTATTATAGATGGTGCTTCTTCTCGTGCAATGAGATATAGACCATCCACTCTTGTTGTCATGGTATGTGTAACAACTTCTACTCCATGCATCTACTATATCCCATTGTATACTCAACTCAAGTCAATCAAGTGCATGCTCATTTCCCAAGTCAAAACAAACATATAATCTTGTAGTCATTGAAACATAAATAACATCAAGTTTACCTCAAATCCAATACACCTTGGTGTAATAGATGTGGAATCTTCTACTTCCTTAACTGTTACGAATCATGGGTCAATTTAGTACCCTCTGTTCTACAATCTTCCTTCTAGTTATTGATTGTCCTACTTTAAATCCCACGCAATCTCTTCATCTTCCATACTAGAGCCTTCTTCACTCAGGATGGCTAGTTGTAATCTACTCTTCAATTTGACAAGTTGATTGGTCAAATCCAAGTGAAGCACCTGCTGTGAATCTAGGTTTACTTCAATTGTGCTTATTATTTTTTGGATTGATAACTCTTATTTTTCCGCCCCTTTCATCTTAATATATCGCCTCTTCTTTTTATTCCCCTTTGAGGATGGGGTGCAATTAGGAAACCTACCGCCTATAGGTACCTATGCCTAATGTAGTTCTTATTTTTCTTGTCTCCTGCTCCACATTTTCCTTTTGTTGTTTTTCCTCTTTAGTATCTGATTACATAATGAGCTTGCAACACTGCTTCTTCTTATAAATTCCGATGCTCCTTGAATTTCCTTGTTATTTTGTCTTCCTCTTTTCATGCATCTTGTGTGATTTGCAAACCATAGTGCCTCTTATATTAGTCTTACTTTTTTTCCCCTTAGGGGTATCCAACATCTCCACATCCAAGTCTAGTCAAAGTTGGTACTCTGGTGGCTAGTCCTTCATGCGTTCTTTGATGTCTTCTTCCTTAATACAAAAGAACATTATCTTTTTCCAGTAGATAGGATTCCTACATGCTAAGATGAACATAATATGTGCATCCACAACAAAACATACCGCATACTCGTACTTATCTATCAAGTAGGATGGAATCTAGTATGATTTAGAAGTGACCTAAATAATTTCCATTTACCAATTACGGAATGCAATACCTATGGATTTATGTGTTTCCTATTCGTGGTTTTCTATAAGTTGAATCCTGGTGCTAGAAATTCCTCAGTCATTTCTATGTCAAACTGTTTCCATTCTAGTGACTTACACATAATAATCACATTGATGAGTAGGACCCAACTGAAATGAAAATCATTTTCGAGAACTTACATCTCTATAAAATCCTTAATGAACTCCTACATCAAGTACCTTACCCAATTCGTGTTGATTCCATGGGTACATATTTCTGCATCGAACAACAATCCCACTAGGAACTCATCCTTGCAACACTTGCACACCAATTTTATAGTTAGCAGTTGTGTGTTGAGATGAAAATCATGGTATCTAATGGAATATATGATTGCACCTCTAGTACCTCTATACATATCATATTTTTTGGTAAGCCTCTCTTTCCCATAGGTTGTGCGCTTTAATCACTTCCTTAGGGTCCTCTCCTTCATTTTGCAGGCTACTTACCTATCTGTTTAGGGATACCTTGATAGCATAAGGTTAATCCAGCCATAGGAAACCTACATGAAACCTACTTAGTAAAAATCTTATACATATTGTGACACTTACTAGGCACCCAAAGTATGTAATGTCTAGCCGCACCATAATTCCAGAGTGGAATAACTTATTTGCCAACTTCTTCTCTGTGTATATCTTAGAACCATCAGTATCCTGTCGTACAATCACATTTTCGACAAATGTAGGTTATAAAACACTCTCTCATCCTATATATTGAAGTCATTCAAGGTCATCACCAACACTTAGCCCAACACTTTCACTTGGATGTCTACCTTGTGTCCATCTCTACAACAAGAATCTATGTTGGTTTCACTTCTTTGGTCTTCTTTCTCTATTTGTGCATGATGGAGGTTGACATATTTCCTAGCTCTTTCTATTCCTCTAATTTTGGGTCTACAACATTCTTTCCCCTCAACACTGGGACTCTAGAAACTTGAGCTTGGAAACCTCTCCATACACAACTCAGTACTCTTCTTGCACTTAACTCAACACACTCTCTACACTCATCTCAAAACTCTCAACACTTGGGTCCAAATGATTGTCCTCTAGAAATGCTACTAGATTTAAACCCAACATTTCCAATTGACGAATTCTCCTGCCATAATTGTCACCACATAGTCAATTATATGGCCCAAATCCACCTTTTCGTGACACAATCCATCCATACTGTCATGAATTAATTCCCGAATCAACCATGCATTAAAATATTACAATGATTATTGGTCCTCTATTAAACGCATA
Organism: Pseudotsuga menziesii; assembly: GCA_001517045.1. Classification (NCBI taxonomy): domain Eukaryota; kingdom Viridiplantae; phylum Streptophyta; class Pinopsida; order Pinales; family Pinaceae; genus Pseudotsuga; species Pseudotsuga menziesii. The sequence goes on along the minus strand of LPNX010143409.1, from coordinate 64,089 downwards.
AAACCACTTACATTAATTGTTCTTGCTTCTTTATTTTCAAATTTTGAATTTCACCTACCCACCTGACTCATGAAATCAACCAAATTTGGAAATAAATGAATTTCTAACCTATCACATTTGGCAACTTTCATGCAATTTTCCTAATGAAATTGTTGTGTTTTACAATAATTACGACAATATTCCTACTACGACAGTGATGTTGATCCTTATCATGTGGATGAGGAAGTAGCATCCCCTCAACGAAAACTTCCTAACTTTCTGTGCTAGATATACTTTGACAGAATGTTTCTTGACTTGATTGTTACAACTCTTTGACTTGAATTCTTTTATGATTTATATTGAATCCTAGAATCTAACCTATTCTAATTACTTTTATAGATGACACATACTTACAAATTTTGTTTCCCTTGACGGACATGGTACTGCTTAAAATGACTTCCGTTCATGAGTCCATTCATTGGATGTCCTACCAGGGTGGTAAGCTTTGTTGTGTTGGCCTCAATAGTGAACAAGATCCTAAATGGACCGTCCAATCATCTCATCCTGATATTTCTTGGGTTCTTCAGAATCTTACTATCATAAATGAGCAACAACACACTAGGTTACAAGGTCTTTTTTATGTTTTGGTCATGCTAGGATTTCTATCACTGCTATCTTCACACAAAGTAATGCTTGGATACAATTCCCAATATCCGATTAAAGGAATAGGAGAATAATCCTATAAATTGTATTCTAGAAAGCCTATGAAAATGAAAGATGTCCTGTATGTCCTAGGACTAAAGAAGAATCTTCTTTCTATTTCAGCCTTAGGCAAGAAAGGATTCGGAGTTGCTTTTGTGGATGGAAATGTTCTCATGTGGAAAAAAGGTAAGACCATAGGTGATGAAGTAGAGATTGGAGATTGGAGTTGAAGAAGGAGGACTCTACAAATTAAAGGGACATACATATTCAACATTAGCAACCAGTACCATTAACCCATGTGAGCTATGGCACATAAGGATTGCTCATGTTCACTACAAAGCTCTTCCAATTGTAAACAACCTTGTTACTGGTTTACCAAAAATTTAGATATAACATGAAGGAGTGTGCAAAGGATGCGCAAAAGGGAAGAATACTAAGAATCCTTTTCCAAAAAGTGATAGTAAAGCAAAAGGGATCTCAGATATTATTCACTCATATATATGCGGGCCAATGAAAACTACTTCATTAAGTGGGTATGTCTACTATGCTTCTTTTATTGATGACTGTTCCCATAAGACTTGGATATACTTCTTGAAAAAGAAGGATGGAGTGTTTGAAAGGTTCAAGGAATTTAAGGCCCTAATGGAAAATCTCTCTAAGAAGAAAATAAATATTTTGAGGTGAGATAACGGAGGAGAGTTCACTTCAAATGAATTCAATGATTATTGCAAGGACGATGGGATTAAGAGGGTTCTCACCATTCCCTATAATCCACAACAAAATGGTGTGGCGAAAAGAAATAATAGATCCATCATGGAAGCTATGATACATGATCAAGATCTTCCAATGTACACATGGGAAGAAACAACAAGAACAATAATATATGTACATAATATAAATCCCCACAGTTCCCTTGGGAATAAAACTCTAGAATAAATGTTTTCCAAAGAAAATCCAGAGGTAATTCACATAAGGAGATTTGGTTGTCATGTTTACATTCACATTCCCAACGAGAAAAGGACAAAGTTAGATCCTTCAGGAAAGAAGGGATTCTTCGTAGGGTATAGTGAACAATCAAAAGCTTATCGGATCTATATCCCAAGATATCGTCAAATTGAACTTAGTAAAGATGTCACATTTGACGAAGATACAACCTTCAGGAAGTCAAAGAAAGATAAGGAAGATGAAGAGGAGCATGAAACTCCCAAAGCTGATGAAAATCCTAAATCAGTCAGAAACAAAGAAGAAGTCCAGATACATGTTGGTCGGATTTTCTATCCTAAGGCCAACAAAGAGAGATAACGCACTCAGATTACTTAAAACAACTCCTTGAATGTTTGTATTAGCTACCTCTCGTGGGGACAAAGGCCCCATTGCCTTTTGGGTTTGCTCTCAACAAGAGAGTCTCATAGTTGTATTGACTAACTTGCTGAAACTAAAACTACACTAAGATGCAAAAACTAATATATAATAAATTCCAATAGTTGAAACAAAACAATTTTAATAATTGCTAGACTTAAAACAGATCTAACAGCTTGTTAGAAAGCAGGACTGCAGAGCAATAACATATATACAGTTAAAGTAATAAACAAGATGCAAAACACATTAAAACATTATAGAGAGACACAGATATAACGTGGTTCCCCCAAACGATGGGCTACGTCCACAAAGAAATTGCCAGTCCTTTTATTACAGTCCAGAAAGATGAAGGGATACACCCTGCAGCAAAACCGCTGCACTTCCTCTTCATGCTCTCACAATCTCTCTTCCAATACAATACAATGCTATCCTCAGTTGTTTTACAATGATTTCTTTTATAGGAGAAATACAATGGGAAAATTATAGGGTTAACCCAATACCATGGGTCCGCAATACTGTTGGCCAACACACATCCCAAAAATTTTTCTCAGGGGCTTCGCCCCCGAACCCCCGTTTTCTCAAGGGCACTGCCCCCGAACCCCAAGGCAGGGGGAACGAGTGTACAATACTCCTGGGTTACAATCACAACTGAATAATATCTCTGGATCTGGAAGATTAGGCTCCACAACCAATAATCTCCCACTTGGAGACTGATCACAGCAACTCCACCGCTACTGCACTTACTAGACTATGCTCTGGACCTTGGACTTGGAAAATTTCTTATTTTCAACTTCATGCTTGAAGGCCAACAGAAACCGAGTAGGAACTCAGTTTCTCTCTGGTTACTCCCTTTGTCAACATGTCTGCAGGATTCTGGCTAGTGTGAATCTTTTCCAGTTTTAACAGTTCTTCATCTAGAACAAATCTTATGAAGTGGTACTTGAGTTGTATATGTTTAGTCCTTGAATGAAAGGCTGAGTTCTTTGCAAGATGAATGGCACTCTAGATGTCACTGTACAACCTACTATTTTCCTGCTTCTTACCCAATTCTTCCATGAACCTCTGCAACCAAATCATCTCCTTACTAGCCTCTGTAGCAGCAACATACTCTGCTTCCGTTGTTGAAAGTGCAACAACCTGTTGTAGTTTTGAAATCCAACTTACTGCTGTTCCACCTACAATAAACACATACCCTGTGGTGTCCTCCTGCTGTCTTTATCACTAGCCATATCTGCATAAACATATCCCTGTAGAACAGTGTCTGAACCTCCAAAACATAATGCATAAGATGTGGTACCTCCCAAATACCTGAGAGTCCACTGTACTGCTTTCCATAGCTCTTTACCTGGATTATTCATATACCTGCTCACCACTCCCACTGCATGTGCAATATCTGGTCTTGTACACACCATGGCATACATCAAGTTCCCAACCGCTGATGAATAGGGAATCTTGGACATGTAATCTATCTCTTTCTGTGTCTCTAGATACGTATCCTTGGTTAGTTTGAAATGGCTGGCCAAAGGTGTACTGACTGGTTTTGCATTTTGCATTCTAAACCTCTGCAACACCTTTTCTATGTACTCGCCTTGAGACAACGTCAATTTGCAATTTTTCCTGTCTCTTGTTATTCTCATACCAAGGATTTGCTTTGCAGCACCCAAATCCTTCATCGCAAATGATTTAGCTTGTTTTATTTTGAGCACATTTATATCTTGCATGTTAGACCCTGCAACAAGCATGTCATCCACATACAATAACAAGATAATATATCTTCCATTATCTAGCCTCTTGAAATAAACACAGTGGTCAAAATGACATCTATCATAACCTTGTTCTGTCATAAACTTATCAAAATTTAAATACCACTGCCTTGGAGCTTGCTTCAGGCCATACAAGCTCTTATTCAACCTGCAAACCAAATTCTCCTTCCCTTTGACCTCATAACCTTGTGGCTGTTGCATATAAATCTCTTCCTCCAAATCCCCATGGAGAAAGGCCGTTTTTACATCTAACTGTTCAAGATGCAAATCTTCTACCACCACTAGACTTAAAATAGTTCTAATTGAAGTCATTTTAACAACAGGAGAAAATATTTCATCAAAGTCTATACCTTTCTTTTGTGCAAACCCCTTTACAAGAAGTCTAGCCTTGTACCTCTTCTTTCCTCCATCTTCTTCCTTAAACCTGTAAATCCATTTATTCTGTAATGCCTTTTTTTCTGCAGGCAACTTAACCAGATCCCAAGTCTGGTTTCTTACCAATGAGTCCATCTCCTCATCCATGCCTTGCTCCCACTTCTTTCTAGTTTCTACCTGCATTGTTTCTTCAAAACATTTTGGTTCACCAGAATCAGTCATCAATAAATAATACAATGAAGGAGAGAATCGTTCAGGGGGTCTACTCAACTTGGTAGACTTTCTTACAGTTGCAGGAGTTTCAGGTACCTGCTGTTGCTCTTGATTTTCTAGTGCTTTTGGAACTTCATTTTCTTTGATTTCATCAAGCACTGTGTACTCTGTGTTTTCCTTTTCTTCTTTCTTTCCCTACAACTGATCTATGTACATGACCTTTTCATTGAATACTACATCTCTACTCCTAATGATTTTGCGATTTTTAAGATCCCATAACCGATAACCAAAATCATCAACCCCATATCCAATAAAGGTACATTTCTTGGATTTAGCCTCAACCTTTGTTCTATTATCTTTATCAATATTGACAAACGCTTCACAACCAATAGTTCTTAGCAATGCGTATTTTACCTGTTTGCTTGCCCATGCCTCCTCTGGAATGCCACCATCCAAAGCACTTGAAGGCCCTCTGTTTATTAAATAAACAACAATGTTTACAACATCAACCCAAAACTGTAAGGGCAACCCTGCATGAAATCTCATACACCTTGCACGCTCCATGATCGTTCTGTTCATCCTTTCTGACACACCATTTTCTTGGGGTGTTCCAGGTACTGTCTTCTCTCTGCAAATCCCATTGTGTGAACAGTAACTATCAAACTCCTTGCTGCAGTACTCACCTCCATTATCAGATCCGATACATTTCAACCTTTTTCCTGTCTCATTCTCAGCTAGAGCTTTCCACTTCTTAAAAGTATCAAACACATCAGATTTCTGTCTAATGCAATAAACCCAAGTTTTTCTAGTTGCATCATCAATAAAAGTAACATAATAACGAGAGACACCAAGAGATTGTACCTAAGTTGGTCCCCATACATCTGTATGGACAAGCTCTAACTTTTCACTCTTCTTTTGTTTCCCAACCTTGAGAAATCTAACTCTCTTCTGTTTTCCATAAACACAATTCTCACAGAATTCCAAACTTACTTGCTTTAGATCAGGAAGCAGTTTCCTTGAGTGGAGAATTTGCATCCCCTTCTCACTCATGTGGCCAAGCCTATGATGCCACAACGCCGTACCTGTTTCTATGGAAGCTACAAATATAGAATAATCAGTATTATGAGGACATAAATATAACGTACCTATCCTATTTCCTTTTGCAATTACCATTGATCCTTTAGTGATTTTCCACCACGTTTCTCCAAACGTAGACAAACAGCCGCTATCTTCCAACTGCCCTGTTGAGATCAGATTTCTTTTTATAGCAGGAATGTGCCTTACATCCTTTAGCAGCCATTCACTTCCATTATTTAACTTAATCCATACCTTTTACCCTTTCCAACAATTTTACATGGTTCATCATCCCCCAATAGCACATGCCCAAAATCACCTTGAACATAATGATGAAAGAATTTCCTATGGCGTGTAGCATGACATGAAGCCCCTGAATCTACTACCTAGTAATCACTAGTATTATCTAATGCAAGAATCAAAGCATCTTGTAACACATTACATGCTACATTCACTTCCTGAGTAGTCTCTTGCTGTATGTCTCATTTTTTCTTTGGAGCTTTGCAGTCTTTTTCAGATGTCCTTTCTTATCACAGTTCCAGCACTCTATTTTTCCAAATCTGGACTTGGATCTTCCCTTTTTAGACTTGCCGCGATTTCCTGGGCTCCTTCCTCTCTCGTTTTGTCTCCCTCTGCTCTGCATGGTCAACACATTACCTGATGTCTCACCTGTGCTTTTTCTTCGCATTTCCTCGCTAAGAATAACACCAACAACATCATCAAATTTAAGAGTGTTTGAACTAGGGACAGAGTTACTTACAGCCATGACCAAGCTATTTCCGCTTTCTGGAAATGAGCACAAGATTAGAAGAGCCCTAACCTCATCATCAAAGTTCATTTTTATAGAACTTAACTGATTGGTAGGTGTATTAAACTCATTTAAATGGTCAGCAACAGATCCACCTTCCGACATCTTCATATTAAACAAACGCTTCATTAAAAATACCTTGTTAGAAGTCGAGGGTTTTTCGTAGAGCTTACTTAATGCGCTCATCACACCCTTTGTTGTTTTTTCTTTCGAAATATTGAAGGCCACCAACAAAGCTAGACACAGCTGTATTGTTCCCAGTGCCTTTCTGTCAAGAACCTCCCATTCTTCATCCTTCATAGCCGCCGGTTGTTTTGCTTTTCCACCCAACGACAGGTATAGATCCTTCTGGTACAGATAGTCCTCCATTTGCATCTTCCATAACTGATAGTTTTGGCCGTTAAATTTATCGACCCTAAACTTTCCTTCTTCCGCCATTGCTCCCACTCGAACCAGGAACCCTTCTTTCCTTCGAGTTTACCAACCAAATAGACCTTTTGGGTCTGATACCAATTGTTAGAAAATAGGACCGCAGGGCAATAACAAATATATAGTTAAAGCAATAAACAAGATGCAAAACACATTAAAACATTACAGAGAGACACTGATATAATGTGGTTCACCCAAACGATGGGCTATGTCCACAAAAAAATTGCCAGTCTAGAAAGATGAAGGGATACACCCTGCAGCAAAACCACTACACTTCCTCTTCATGCTCTCATAATCTCTCTTCCAATACAATACAATACCATCCTCAGTCGTTTTACAATGCTTTCTTTTGTAGGGGAAATACAATGGGAAAATTCTAGGGTTAACCCAATACCATGGGTCCGCAATAATGTTGGCCAACACTGTAATGTCCCTGGTTTTGAACTCGTTTGCATGATGTATATATTGTAATTAATCATGGTGAGGAGCTCAAGGCAAAAGCCCCACCATCGATTTGGTTGCGTGTGTGTTTCGGCAATGGGGATAGTTGCCGATGGTTTATCGTGCCATTTGGTACATTATAATTCGACATCATGTAAACACGCACATCAAATAAAATAAACCCACAACCAGCTACGACAGTGCAACATTGAATGAAACGGGCATGGTTCCAAAGGATAAGGGGTGGGGGATGTCAAACCTTGGTTTTTTGGGAAAAAACCCATGTTTTACCACCTTGTTGATTTGTCACCTTTCTTGCCTCATCCAACCTCTTCCAACCTCTTTATTTTTTTGTTGGGTTAGTTGGGGGCAGTTATTGCTGAAGAGGTGGTGGCTGTGGAGGACTGTCAGTCCCTTGCTCATGCGCCCACTCCAACCACGACTGCATTCACTCCACTTCCTCCACGGTTAGGCATTCTTGCCCAGGGTTTGCTCATTCCTCCTCTCGAGGGTCGGTTGATTCGCGCGCATAGGCGAAGCTATTTCTCCTCACGCGCAGACTGGGATCCTCACGTAGAGAGACGTTCTGCTCTCTCTTCACGCACGGGAGTTCTGTGTTGGTTATCCTCACGCAGGGAACGGGTGAAATCGTGGCTGTCACTCAGGATTTTCGGGGGTAAGAGCCATTTCTACACTCAGGAACTGTGTGTAAGTTTCCTTACTGATTTGTGGCCCGTGCATATGTTTTCCTCTGTGTTTTGGGGTCTGGTGCAAGTTGCTCTCACGCACAGACCGTTGGAGCCATTTTCCATGTTGTGAGCCGTGCTCACTGATTACGTTTTGGGACTGTTGTCTTCCCTGTGTTTTGTTGGCTGTGGCGTCCAAATTCGTTTTGGGCCACTGTGGATTGCCAATCCGTGGGCTGTGTTCTCCTATGTCCACGCTGGGAGTTGGCTTCTCCTTTGTTTTGGGACTGTGTAAGTTGCCAGTCGTTACCTGGAGGAATTGTGTGTGCTGTGGGCTGTTGATTTCCAATTTGTTGGCTGAGTTTCCATGTTTTGGGACTGTGGATTGCTGCTATCATCCATTGTGTGTTTGGGGCTGCTAGAGCACCCTAGTTTTGGGTTGCAGCTGAGTTGTTTTGGCTACGTTAGGGCCAAGAACAACTCTGAGTTTCCTTGTAGGCTTGAGCTGTGTCTCACCTTTCGTTTGGGACTGTCACCGGTTGTTTTGCTTTCTTCCCAGGACTGTGAAGGGATTGTTTTGCTGTGGGTATGCAGTGGTTGGTCTTCGGACTGTGCTGGCTTGGCCGATTGTTGAAGGCCTATCAAACCCAGCTGTGTTTGGTTGCTGATTGTATCCCCTTGGTTATGTGTAAGCCTGCATTGACCCTTATCCTTGGAGGAATCATGCCCAGCTCAGGGGTGGCAGCATTGCTGAGAGATTGATGAGCAAGCTGGCCTATGGTTGGGTGGAACGTTGCAGCGACGTAGCTGGTTGCGGGGCGAGTTCTTCATCAAAAGATAAGTGCTGCTGACTATCCCATCTCTGCAATTATATTGATGTCAAATGAACTATGATGAACATGTTAAATGCTGGAATGTGTGTTGCTTCCGCTGAATTATCGAGTGATTATGTACTCTGGTATGTTTATGCATCTTTTATGATGGGTTATGCATCTTGTTATGCATGTTGTTTAAGTTTTTAATATCAACATTTTTCCTGTCTATGTTAATGGGGCTGTTTGCCCGGTTGCTTGTGGTGTTCGTCGCGTCCTTTTTTCCGATCTGAGGGATGGGGACGTGACAGTATGGTATCAGAGCTCAAGGTTGCAACAATTGGCTTCTATGGGCCAAGAAGGTGCAGTGACAGACGCAAAACCTCTTCCTGCCTAGCAGAAATCAGATTGGAAACTTCAAAGAAAATTGCCTAAGTGTTGGACAGGCGGAAGGTTTAGCGGTTTCCGGTCCGCCGTTGCGGCTGCTGAAGGGACTAAACTGCCAATGCAACAATGGATCTGATTGCCGACGAAAGGAATTTTGAAAATTTTGTTTAAGTGTCCCCCATCGGAACAATCAGCGAGGTTGACTTCCGCCGTTGTGGAAGAGTTGGTGAAGTGGGCTTCCGCTGTAGCGGAAGAGTTAGAGGTTTCCCGTCCGCCGTTGCGGAAGTCCAAACCGTTAAGTCTTCCGACGGGAAAGTCCTTCAATCGTCGACACGTCAAAAAGGTTAAGGCTCGAAGTTAGTTCACCAATCAGAAGAGTTGACGAAGTAAACTTCCACCGTTACGGAAGCCAAAGGCACTAAGCTTTCGATGTGGAAAGGCCGCCGACGCCGGACGTTGAAATTCTCCTAAGGCAGAAATCGTTGACTGGCGGAAGGAGTTAGCGATTCGCAAGCCGCAGTTTCGGAAGGGAAACTGGTTCGTGAGCCGCCATTGCGGATGGAGAAACAACTTCACGGCGGACGGGTGAGGCCTCTGGCGTAAAGAAAGAAAGTTAAAATTTTTCTAAGGCCCGAAGTCGGAAGAAGAAGTGATTGAGCGTCCACTGTTGCGGAAGTGAAAGCACAAAGCCTTCCGAAGGGCAAAGACCGCCGACGCCCGAAGTTAAAATTTATTTGAGAAAAGAACGGCCAATCGGAAGGAAAAATGGTTTGTGCGCCGCCGTTGCGGAAGCCAAAGCCATTAGGCTTCCGATGTAAAAGTCTTCCGATGCCGATCAGGTTGGGCCGCTGATCAGAAGATGAATGGAGTTGGTGGGCCGCTGTTGCGGCTGCGGAAGGACTAAGTCGCCGACAGAAAGAAGGGACGGAGCCGATCAAACGGCGAAGAAGGGAGAAATTTGGAAATTTTTCTAAGTCCGGGAGCAAATCGGCTATCGAAAGAAATAGTTGTTTGGCATGCCGCCGTTGCGGAAGAAAAAGTGTTCCGAGAGCCGCCGTTGCGGAAGAGAAAGTGTTCCGAGAAGCCGCCGTTACAGAAGAATTAATGGTTCCAAGAGCCGATTCTGCGCAAGAAAAATTTGAGTTTTCCGTGGGATTTCTCAGCGAATTTTGACGGTTTTCAGTGGAATTTTGAGCTGTCTATCAGTGAAATTTTGAGCTGTTTTCAGTGGATTTTCATGGGCTGAAAAGGAGAAAGAGGCAGCGATTTCATATGCGCCAAATTGCGCGAAAGTCAAATATTTACAAAAAAAAAACAAAAAAAAACGAGGGCGCTGCCCTCGACCCGCCCTGCAGTGGCGCAGGGAAGCCCCCTTGACCCCCATCGTCCCCTGAGACAGTCATTCTGGTGGCTGAAGTTAGCATTCTGGACCAAAATACATTTGTGTGCTTTGCCTGAGATTGGGTGAAAGTCTTCACTCTTATAAGTGGCGTGGTTTTCACACCCAAGGTCGGAATGAAGCATATGGATAGGCGTTGGAAAGCTTATCCAGTAGGGAACAAGGATAAGTGACCAGAATTTGAGCATGAAGCAGCAAAGTGCTAATGATGGCTGCTGCTATCAAATGGACAAATCTGGACAATTGCATGCCCAGGGGTAGCAAGGACTATGAAGTCAACCAGCTGCAATGTGGAAGAGGAATTCCATGCAAGGATGAGGGATTTGGAAAAGGGAAGTTTTCCTTAAAAACCCTGTCTTGCTAACTATGTTACGTTTCCTGAGTTTTATGCATGAAATGCATGAGGATATGTATTACATGCATAGGATATTGCATGTTGGTAAGAGTATTGAAAATTATATGTTCTGTATGAACCACTAATGATAATCCTTGCTTTGATGTTGGCATTAGTAGGAAACCAACGATGACATGGACCTAGCTGAATATGTTGCTGATGCTGATGAATGTGACCAGCAACCCTATGAAGAAAGGGATAAAGCAACAAGTCCAGGATAAAAGTTGGTGAGCAAACGCTGCAATCTCCTGCAAGGACCAACCAAATTGGTCATGTCAAGGGTGTAAGTACGACCCATGCAGGTAAGAGCTTGCTTATGAAGAATTCCATGGATTGGTAAATGTAAGAGACCTCATACCATGTGGATGCTGGAATATAAAAAGGTGTCATGCCTATATATGTTGATGATATTGATTATAATAATGCATCCTATGTGAAGTAGACATGGCTAGGCCATGGTATGTTGAATGTATTGAGATGAGTGCATGAGATATTGTGAATAACTAATGGCTGAAATGATGAATTGATGATGATTCTGGAACTGTTTCAAAGGCTGTTATGAATGCAGGATAGTAAGTGCATAAAGAGGATAGTCATGATCAATTGGCTGCCAGAAATGCTCCATGGAAGAGCAAGGTGGTATGAATGATATGCTTGTGAAGTAAGGAGTATCTAACCACTTCATTTAATTGCATGAATGCTGTGACTATACCTTGCAATGTTAGCATGATGATGATTGCATGAAGAAAATGAGTTTTGGTAATATTGATGTGACTAACTGCTGGAAGTAGTTGAATGTTATATTCTGAAAATGCTTCAGTGACGGTTGTAGCAATGAAAATGTTATATGCATCCAGACTTACCAAGTGTTTGGTTGTTTGAAGCTCATGTTTCAGGTAGATTATTTCGGGCATGGCAGTGTGAGGTAAGACCCTGACCAATGCCAGAATCTACCATGTGAAAGAGCTTATTAAATTTGAATTGTGAATTTCAAATTTAAGAAATTGCTGACAACTATTAGTCACTACTGGCTTGCATAAGCTTGTGTTTGGATGATTGAAGCTCATGTTTCAGGTAGATTATTTCGAGCATGGCAGTGAGAGGTAAGATCCTGACCAATGTCAGAATCTACCATACGATATGCATAATAGGTTGTTAAAATTCGAATTGTGAATTTCAGATTTGAGAAATTGCTGACAACCACTAGCCACTGTTGGCTTGCATAAGATTGTGTTTGGTTGATTGAAACTCATGTTTCAGGTAGATTATTTCGAGCATGGAAGTGAGAGGTAAGACCCTGACCAATGCCAGAATCTACCATGTGAAAGAGCCAAACTTTATGAGGAGAGTCTCATGGTTGTGAAAATAGTTGGTATGCATAATGGATTGTTAAATTTGAATTGTGAACTTCGAATTTAAAGGAATTGCTGACGACTACTAATCATTGTTGGACTGTATGAGATTGTGTCAGGAGGGACGCATGGTAAGTGGGTATTCATGTTATGATAGTAAGCATAAAATTATAATGGGCATAGTAGTACTGCTTACAAGAAACCCACAATTGAACAAGTCAATTTCTGTAGTAGATAGAATTGCAAATGCCTAATGAATTTGATTTCTAATGTCATTGCTTGGTTATGGAACGATCAATTTGGATTGTAGTATCAGGTAATGATTGACTGTTTGGCTATTTGATGAATGTGTCAAGGGTACACACTACAGGAAGATCATGTGTGATGACCTGCAAGAGCCAAACTTCATGGGAAGGTTTTCCCTTGGAAATGGGTTTTGGGTGAAACACCATTGGACGTTTTGGAAATGTCTCATCTGCACTGCATGTTCGGTAGTAACATGAGTGAGATGATATAAATTATGTCGGTAAGACATGTGTGAATATGAAATGTAAAAAGGAGTTGGGATGGCTAACTGAGGGACTGTTAACTCAGGGAAGGAGCCTCCATTTCTCCTTAACAAAGGCATACTGCGACGGCAAATGGATAAGTGTTCTGTGACCCTTGCTAAGAATATGCATGTTTAATTATTAAATTCCATATGTAGAACATGTTTTGATTTAATATCCATTATGACCGATTGCTTGAGTATGAATAGGGCCTACATGGCACACACCGGGAATGGGTGCACACTTTTCCGATGTTGGATCATGAAAGGATTTTCAATATTCATTACACTCTAGGGAGTGGACGCACTCCTGGTGTCTCAATACTTGATAGTGAATGATGAGAAATGTGATTACAGTTTTTGAGCAATAACGCTGATGAGTTTGCTTGTATTGCTTGTGTTGCTTGTGTTGACAGGCTAAAGGTAAAGGTAAAGGTAAATGGTAAATGGTTGTTGTGAGGGGTTGCAAAGTAAGGGTTATTGTTGATATACGTGTATGTTGGGCTGTTATATGCCTGAGGATCCATAGTAGATCCTAGACCTGGAAATGGTCATGATAAAGTTCCAAGCCAAGTCGACATAAGGATGTACTGGCTGGACATTAAAAAAATTGATGTTGTGGAGCAGCCGGCGTGCTGACCTAACATCTAAGTCCATAGGTGATCCTAAGGCTTGCAAAGCGAAGCAGGATCCTGTGGACGAACGAGGAAACACACAATACAGATAAGTATTGGATTATTTTGCTTATGACTAAACATGTGTATATGATTTGGTTATGATGTTTTATCTCTAGAACAAGATAAAACTAATGAGAATAAACTAAACATGTGAATCTATTCAATGTTGGATATAGGTATCACTGGGAGCGAGGACTATGAGAGCATCCTGGAGATGCATGTGGACATGTGACTGTCCTGGAAAGCTCGGGTTGAGCGGTAATGAAAAATGTGCTAGTAAGACGGGGGAGTCCTAGCAGCCGAGACAAACCATGTGGAGAGACTCCATGGTTTATAGGTCTGGAATAGACCAAAGACACTAAGTGTCATGACCAAGAAGGATTGGTCCAGCATTCACGGTGAAGTGAAAGAGGCTAAGAGCATGAGAAGCCACAGTGATGGTGTGGGTTCCAGGATGGAACAAAATAAAGAGGGGAAAAAATCTTACTGCTCTCTCTTGCCTTTTGATTATATATATACATATACATTTATGCATTGTGAAAACAAATGATTGTTTAATGCATGTATGATTGAGAATGAAATGTGTGTATTTGCTTAAGTAAAAATTGTGAATGCTGGAATAGTTAATTCCCTGCCCAGGAATGGACATGAACGAGCTCATGAGCATGTTGGGAAGGCATGAAAAATATGAAAGTCTCCTTGATGAGGCTTGGACTGTCATGCCAATTGGGTAATTAACTGATTGATTTTAATGTCTATATTATGCTTGGTCTGATAAAATTTCAATGGTGCATTTCACAGGTGAGAAAAGTGAAACCAGGTGGTGCACGTTGAATATGGAAGCAGATCAAAAATTGTTGGACTTAGCTGGAAGTATCCTTCAGATGATTGCCAAGACCCAAGAGAATCTTGGGGAGATGCTCAAGATACAGAGAAGGCAGAATGAAATGAACCACCAGATTTTGCAAGACTCTATTGGTTTGCAAAGGGAGGTGAAAATCCTTCTGGGAGCAATCGGCAAGGGAAAGGAAGGTGGATCAGCGATGGGACATTCGTCCAAGGGACCCGTTGAGAAACGGTCCAGGCATGAAGACTCAAAGGAAATTGAGCAGGTAAAGATGAAGCAGCCAGCGAGATGCTGGAGATGCGGAGGACATCATTTACGTTGGGACTTCCCAATGAGGGAACATGATGAAGGCTATAGCCACAAGGTTCCTAGACTTCGGGATCAGCTGGAAGCTGAGAACCAGCAGGAAAAGTCCATGGAAGCCGAGGGGCTTGGTCTTGAACGTTCAACATGAATGATTGAACGTGGGACAGATCTGCAATTTTGAAATTTTGATGTGCAATTATATATGTATCATATATATATATATATATATATATGTACTGGAACACTGAGGACGGTGTTACTCCAAGGGGGAGGGGAATGTAATGTCCCCGGTTTTGACCTCGTTTACATGATGTATATATTGTAATTAATCGTGGTGAGGAGCTCAAGGCAAAAGCCCCACCATCGATTTGGTTGCGTGTGTGTTTCGGCAATGGGGATAGTTGCCGATGGTTTATCGTGCCATTTGACACATTATAATTTGGCATCATGTAAACACGCACATCAAATAAAATAAACCCACAACCAGCTACGGCAGTGCAACGTTGAATGAAACATGAATGGTTCCAAAGGATAAGGGGCGGGGGATGTCAAACCTTGGTTTTTTGGGAAAAAACCCATGTTTTACCACCTTGTTGATTTGTCATCTTTCTTGCCTCATCCAACCTCTTCCAACCTCTTTATTTTTTTGTTGGGTTAGTTGGGGGCAGTTATTGCTGAAGAGGTGGTGGCTATGGAGGACTGTCAGTCCCTTGCTCATGCGCCCACTCCACCCACGACTGCATTCACTCCACTTCCTCCACGGCTAGGCATTCTTGCCTAGGGTCTGCTCATTCCTCCTCTCGAGGGTCGGTTGATTCGTGCGCATAGGCGAAGCTGTTTCTCCTCATGCACAGACTGGGATCCTAACGCAGAGAGACGTTCTGCTCTCTCTTCACGCACGAGAGTTCTGTGTTGGTTATCCTCACGCAGGGAACGGGTGAAATCGTGGTTGTCACTCAGGATTTTCGGGGGCAAGAGCCATTTCTACACTCAGGAACTGTGTGTAAGTTTCCTTACTGATTTGTGGCCCGTGCATATGTTTTCCTCTGTGTTTTGGGGTTTGGTGCAAGTTGCTCTCACGCACAGACCATTGGAGCCATTTTCCATGTTGTGAGTCGTGCTCATTGATTACGTTTTGGGACTGTTGTCTTCCCTGTGTTTTGTTAGCTGTGGCGTCCAAATTCGTTTTGGGCCACTGTGGATTGCCAATCCGTGGGCTGTGTTCTCCTCTGTCCACGCTGGGAGTTGGCTTCTCCTTTGTTTTGGGACTGTGTAAGTTGCCAGTCGTTACCTGGCGGAATTGTGTGTGCTGTGGGCTGTTGATTTCCAATCTGTTGGTTGAGTTTCCCTGTTTTGGGACTGTGGATTGTTGCTATCATCCATTGTGTGTTTAGGGCTGCTGGAGCACCCTAGTTTTGGGTTGCAGCTGAGTTGTTTTGGCTACGTTAGGGCCAAGAACAACTCTGAGTTGCTTTGTAGGCTTGAGCTGTGTCTCACCTTTCGTTTGGGACTGTCACCGGTTGTTTTGCTTTCTTCACAGGACTGTGAAGGGATTATTTTGTTGCGGGTATGCAGTGGTTGGTCTTTAGACTGTGCTGGCTTGGCCGATTGTTGAAGGCCTGTCAAACCCAGTTGTGTTTGGTTTGCTGATTGTATCCCCTTGGTTATGTGTAAGCCTGCATTGACCCTTATCCTTGGAGGAATCATGCCCAGCTTGGGGGTGGCAGCATTGCTGAGAGATTGATGAGCAAGCTGGCCTATGGTTGGGTGGAACGTTGCAGCGACGTAGCTGGTTGCGGGGCGAGTTCTTCATCAAAAGATAAGTGCTGCTGACTATCCCATCTCTGCAATTATATTGATGTCAAATGAACTATGATGAACATGTTAAATGCTGGAATGTGTGTTGCTTCCGCTGAATTGTCGAGTGATTATGTACTCTGGTATGTTTATGCATCTTTTATGATGGGTTATGCATCCTGTTATGCATGTTGTTTAAGTTTTTAATATCAGCATTTTTCCTGTTTATGTTCATGGGGCTGTTTTCCCGGTTGCTTGTGGTGTTCGTCGCGTCCTTTTCGCCGATCCGAGGGATGGGGACGTGACAAACACACATCCCAAATTTTTTTCTCGAGGGCTCTGCCCATGAACCCCCGTTTTCTCGAGGGCGCTGCCCTCGAACCCCCTTTTTCAGGGCGCTGCCTTGAACCCCAAGGCAGGGAGAACGAGTGTACAGTACTCTTGGGTTACAATCACAACTGAATATTATTTCTGGATCTAGAAGATTA
Organism: Pseudotsuga menziesii; assembly: GCA_001517045.1. Lineage (NCBI taxonomy): Eukaryota > Viridiplantae > Streptophyta > Pinopsida > Pinales > Pinaceae > Pseudotsuga > Pseudotsuga menziesii. The sequence goes on along the minus strand of LPNX010143409.1, from coordinate 47,254 downwards.
GGCTCCACAACCAACACAACTGCTAAATCGTAGGTTTCAGTATGAAATAAAAACTAAAATCTAATTTGAAAACTAACCCTACGTTATCTATCCTAAACTATTCTATCTTGCAGAGGAGCAAAGTATAATATATTTATCTAATGTACAAAATAATAAACATATTACTGTTTATTTAAATAAAATCAAACAAACAACAGTATGTATACAACACATCAATATTATAGATTCAAATAAACATATTCGATTATTCATATATTGTTTATACATCAAATACGCTGAAAAAATTCTTGATACAAATCGAACATAAAACAATTTCTCTAAATTTTGTATACAAACAAAAATTTCATAGAAAAATAAGACTTTTGAAACATATTCACTCGACTATCGCTGTGGAGAAACTCCCCCTCTGGCAGCGTCTCATCTTCCTTTTGCAAACAGAAACATTACAATAGAAACAGAACAAAGAAAACACAGTTTATCTCTTCTGCTGAGACCCCATTTCTGGGAAGAAAAACCAATTGTTCTTATATAGGCCACTTGAAATTGAGATAATTGGCCGGATCTGTTTCCAGGCTGACACCTAACCACCATGGTCTTGTCCTTCTCGAAACAAATATATATATATATATATATATACATCATTCCTTATATTGGCGTATCATCTCTTATGCTAAAACATCCATTTAATTTACAACCTGAGATATTTTAGTGCCAGTTCGCCAAGATTGTCATTGTATTTCTAATGTTCCTTTTTTGTGCTAGCTTTAAAGAAAATATCCCAACGCAAATTTACTACCGAACCTGCAAATCAAAACAAAAACCAATTTTAAATGATCTTAAGATATAAGATTATGTTCAGAAATATGAAATATTAAAACTAAAGCTAAAACTAAACTACAATCTAAAAAAACGCAAAAAAAAAAAGCTACTAAATTATTAATTATAGAAATTGTCTTTGAATATATTGATTTGCTTAAATTCATTTGAAGTGGGGCACAATATTTAATATTTTTATTTTTATTTATTTTAAATGGAAAGATCCACGAGAAACTCAGCAATACTTTCCCATATTCGTGGATGGTAGAAGTGGTACTCAGCAATACTTTCCCATATTCGTGGATGGTAGAAGTGGTACTCAGCAATACTTTCCCATATTCGTGGATGGTAGAAGTGGTAAACCGTCGGCCATCCTAGTAAAAGACCTAACCCCAGAGGACTCAAGGCTCGAACCCCGTGACCTCTCCACACATGTCTTACCAATGGAGCTAACCCTGCGTGCTATCTAATATGAAATATTTATAACTCGTGCTATCTAATATGAAATATTTATAACTCAATAAAATCGTCGCCAATCTGGACTAATGATCTCGCGTGCTTTTATAACAACGATTAACTAATATTCTTTAATGCATATGGTTATGCGTTGAAGTTATACAAGACTATTTTTTTAAACTTAAATATTATAAAATATTTGCAAACTCTTTTACAAGGTTCACGTTAATTATGGTAGAATTTTACATTGTTTAGGGGAGGGAAACTTTATTTCAAATGATACGGGATCAAGGTAATTTTAATAAAAATCATGTTAATTTTTAAAACCAAGGTGTAAATTATGTTGGATTTTAAATATTTAAAGGCATGTAAAAATTTAATAAGTACTTTATGCAAAATAAGATTTAAATAAATTTTGTATGAATAAGAAAGTGATTGAAGTTTTCTAAACATGGATTCAAAATATATCTTTAAAAGCATTCTTTTATTTACAATCCAAGAGTATAATCCATTTAAGAACTTGGTCTTCTAAGATGTAATTGAACCAACCATACTTAAACTTCAATTTAGTCTTGCCTAAAATTTTGAAAATTATTATCAAGAGTTTTAAAATATTAAAAGTTTAGAAGAAAACTAAAAGCATTGTTCTCTTATTAAAAATACACTCTTAAAAAATGTAAACTGAAATCTTAAGATCAAACGTTTAGTTAAAATATTTTTAGCCACCAAGTCATACATTTAATTTATTAATGAAGTGAAGACCAAATTTGACAAGGTTGTCGAAAAACCAATTTATTCAATTGGAAGAATATAATCAACTCGACCAAGGTTAAATGAAACCATGCAAGTGTTGTTAATATTTTTGCAAACTGATACACATTGTTACTTCAAAAGGACTCAATAAAGACTTGCAATCAACTTTAGGCATCCAAAAGGCCAAAAGGGTTCAAGCAACTAAGGTCATCCAATTCACCCAATCCTCATGAAAAGAACCAACCCCAAGAACAAGCAACCAAAGGAGTGAATGATCAACGAAAGGAAATCATGAAACTAAAGTCAAACCAAATAAAAACCAAAAGCTAAATATTTACAAAAAATCTAACGGGGTCCCCTTTGATTTTTGCAAAATCAAGGGGAGTTGTTGGCATGCCAACAATACCTAAAGATCATGATATGAAAGAATCTCAGTTACCTAAAGATTTACCCAATGAATTGATTTCTTGAAAGAGAAAACCTTCCTGGGCTCATGAAGTAATCGAAGAAGCAAAAGGACATGATGTTCCAGAAGGAACCATCAAAGAAATAAAGAAGCCAAAGTCATACCCTAGTTATATGGCTTTGATGTGTGATCTAGTTGATAAAGAACCAACATGTTTTGAAGAAACAATAAAAAAGAAGGAGTGGGTTGATGCAATGGTCGAGGAATACCAATCCATTATAAAGAATGATGTGTAAGAATTAGTGCCAATACCAAAAGACAAGTTAGTGGTATCCTCGAAATGGATATTCAAAACTAAACACCCATTAGATGGAAGTATAGAAAAGTACAAGGAAATATTTGTAGCCCAAGGATTCTCTCAAAAAGAGGGAATCGATTATGAGGAAACCTTTGCACTAGTAGCTAGATACACCTCAATCAGAACTATCTTTTCCTTGGCATCCAACATGAAGTGGAAGCTACATCAAATGGACATGAAGACAAAATTTCTAAATGACTTGATTGAAGAAGAGGTATATATCAAACAACATCAAGGTTTCAATACTAATGATCATAAAACTCATGTATGTAGACTCAAGAAGGCGTTGTATGGGCTAAAGCAAGCACCCAGAGCATGGTATGGTAGGATAGATGGATTTCTGATGAGCTTAGGATTTACTAAAAGTAAAGCAGATTCCAACCTCTACTATAAGATTGAGGATGATGTGATTATGATTTTATTACTATATATAGATGATATGTTCTTGATAGGAGAGGGTAATCCTATTATCGAATGTAAGAAGAAGATTGCTGCAGAGTTCGAAATAAAATACCTTGGAATGATGCATTACATTCTAGGTCTTGAAGTATGGCAATATCCAGATGAGATTTTCCTAAACCAAGGAAAATATACTGTAGAAATATTAAAAAGATTTGGAATGTTAGATTGTAAAGCTATGACTACTCCGATGACAACAAGTTTGAAGCTATTGAATGACGATACTTTGAAAGCAGCTGATGCCACATTATATAGATAGATTATTGGTTCACTGATGTACTTTACCAATACAAGACCAAATATATGTTTTGCAGTAAACAACTTAAGTCAGTATATGGTGAATCCTAAACACATTCACCTTATTGGGGAAAAACATGTGATTATGTATCTAAAGGGAAATTTAGACTATGGGCTCAGATATGCATCTAGTGGCGAGATCAAATTACATGGTTATGCAGATTCAGATTGGGGAGGAAGTGTCAAAGATAGAAAAAACACATCAGGATGTTGTTTTAGTCTAGGATTAGGCATGATATCTTGGTTCAATAGAAATAAGACCAGTATTTCACTTGGTACGACAGAGGCTGAATACATTGCAACATGTTCAACATGTAGCGAAGCAGTATGAGTTCGAAAGATGTTAGCAATATTATTCGATGTAGAGATAGATGCTACTGATATCCTTTGTGATAATCAGAGTTGTATTAAGATGACAAAAAATCTCGTGTTTCATGATAATACAAAGCACATTGAAATCAAATATCATTTCATTCGGGATGTGGTTCATAAGTGAGTTGTGAAGCTCAAGTATGTTCCTACAAAGGAACAAGTAGCAGATGTATTGACTACCCCTCTGGCTCGTGTAAAGTTTGAATACTTTCGAGACAAGCTTTGTGTAGTCCAAAATGACCTCTCTCAAAAGAGGGAGTGACAGTAGATGGATGATGGATGCAGTGGTGAGTAGCTCAATCTAGAGGAGGGTAAGTCTAGCTAGGCTTGTTTGTCCCAAAAGGGTTAGTAATTCAGATGAGGCATGTTGATCCTAGGGGGATTAATATGTCTAGCTAGGCTTGTTTCTTCCAAAAGGGTTAGTAAGCCAGATAAGGCTTTTTTCGTCCCCAGAGAGATCCATCTGTCTAACGAGGCCAGAACGAGGCTTGTTTGGATCAAAAGAGTTAGTAAGTTAGACAAAATGCTTGGATGGATCTACCAGAGAACTCACCATGATGTTGCTCCGAGACGTTGAAGGGAAAGATGTATCCTCAATATTTTTATATTGTTGATTGGTGATGATTTTTTATGATGGTTGCTGATATGTTTTGATGATTGTTGCAGTATTGTTATACTTATGCTTGCTGAGATGTTTGTTGAGATGATTGCTACAGTATTGTTATACTAATGATTGTTTGTTGACGTATTTGTAACTTCAGAATGTATTTACTTGTATATCTTATGTATTGTACCCTGATGTTCCTATCGGGAAGTATCAGTAATGTAATTGAGTCATGTCATACATCGATGTTCCTATCGGGAGAATAAATAATGTAAACAAGTCATGTAAAGTCATAGAGGGTAACCCTCCTTATTGATTAAGGGTTAAAGTCCCCGTAGTTGTGGGGTACCAGGGTTATTAGACTCTCCTAGAGAAGTCAGATCTAATGAGTTATTGCCAAGCCAGGAATTAGTATAAATAGAGAGTGAGCCTCTCTATTTATCACATAGTCACTCACACTCAGTTGTAGTGTATAAGTGAGAGAGAAGGAGATGGGATAAGAGAGAGAATAGCTATCGAAGATCATCTTACTGTGTTTGGGTTTTACTGCTGCTATTGGTGCTTATTCTATCTCTGAGGAAGTTGCGGGGTTTTCTCCTTTATGGTTTCCCAGAGGAAAATCTTTGTGTTTATTTTCTCTTGTGATTGATTGTTGTGCATGTTATTCTCTCAGATAAGATCCTAAGATAATATTGTCTAAATTGATAAAAATCTAACATGGTATCAGAGCTAACCCAAGAAGAAGACAATCTACAGCTGCAGAAGCTAGGCTTCTTACTTTTTGGGTCTCTCTCCACAATGCATCAGCAAAAGGAGGCTAGGCTGAACCTCCATTGAAGGGCGCATATTTCTATGGAAGCTGAATCTGATTCTGAGCATTTTCAGTTTTTGACCTACCACTACATCGGGAAATTAGGGGTTTTCATTGAAGATGAATTTTTGAGTGAGCCCAGGATAGGATTGCTCTCCTCCTCAAAATCGAAGTTAGAGACAAAAATAAAGGTTTTTGGTTGGGTAGAACTCTAGGAAAGTCAAACCTTAATTTTCCCTGGAACCAGAAAACCAGCGCTGTAGAAGATCAACTCCAGATATAGTTTTCAGCTTCTCAAATTGGTAAGATCTAAATCTTTTGTATTTCCATTTGAGGTTCTTAGTTAAGATGTCTCATCACACCAAGCTTGATGAAAATCTTGAGGTAGCTGATAACTTTCGAGCCTGGAAGTATAGGATCTCCCTAGTCCTGGAAGAAAATGAGTTGGACTCTTACATCAGTGAAGAGGTTCCAGTTCTAGAGGTAGATGAGGCTAAGGCCTTGCACAAGAAGAAATTGGTCATGGCTAAGAGGATTATTGCTGATTCAATCAAGGATCACCTCATACCACAAGTGTCCTCCCTAAAGACACCTAAAGAAATGTTTGATTCCTTGACCAATCTATTTGAAGGGAAGAACATAAACCAGAATATGACTTTGAGGAACCAGTTGAAGAATGTGAAGATCCAGAATGCAGAGATCATATAGTCATAGTTTACAAGGGTCTCCCAGATAAAAGAACAACTTGAAGTAGTGGATAAAGAAGTGGAAAATGCATAAATTGTGATGACCACCTTGAATGGTCTCCCTAGGTCATGGGACTCTTTCATTCAAGGAATTTGTGCTAGAAGAAAACTAGCCACCTTCAGTAGACTATGGGATGAATGCTCACAAGAAGAAGCTCGAATAGTAGCCCGAGAAGAAAAGATGAGAAGTGAATATCAAGCTCTCACAATACACTCCAAGAAAAGAAGAATGGACTATCATCATCACAAAGGTAATCACTCTCACCAGAAAGATAACCCTAGAAGATTTAATAGAGATCTTTCTAGTATCATATACTTTACATGCGATGAGAAAGGACACATCTCTAAAAATTGTCCCAGAGACAAAGGTGGCTCTCAAAAGAAGAAGAACTATAAGAGAAGATATCATGGTCATGCTGCAGAGGATGATGAACCTTCCAATAAGAGAGTCAAACAAGAAAGTGAAGATTCTTCAAGTGATGAAGAGTATGTTTTGATTTCTGCCCTCATGGGAACTGTCACACATGGGAGAAAGGATTGGCTTATCGATCGTGGGGCTTCCAAGCATATGACGGGATTCAAAGAATCATTTGTGAAATTATCAGAACATGAGTCGCCCCACAAGGTGAAACTTGGGGATGACTACCAATATCCAATAAAAGGTAGTGGTGAATCCTCGTACAAGTTAGACTCTGGAAAGTCTATGAAGATGAAAGATGTCTTGTTTGTACCAGGACTAAAGAAGAACCTCCTCTCCATCTCTGCATTGGATGCAAAAGGCATGAGGGTTGCATTTGTTGATGGCCATGTTGTTATGTGGTGAAAGGGAAAAACCATAGATGATGCAGTTGTGATTGGAGAGAAAGAGGGAGGATTCTACAAGCTAAAGGGACAACCAGAACAAGCCTTGGTCCATGACTCAGTAGAGCCAAATGAACTTTGTCATAGAAGGCTTGAACATGTGCACTATAGGAAACTACCACTTGCAAGAAAAGATGTTGAAGTTATTCTAGAAATACAGAAAAAACATGACGGTGTTTGCAAAGGATGTGCGAAAGGAAAGAACACAAAGAAGACATTTCCAAGTAGCGAGAGCAAGGAAAAATGAATCTTTGAAATCATTCACTCTGATGTATGCAGACCAATGTCATCCAGTTCATTAAGCGGGTATGTATACTATGTTTCTTTCATTGATGATTTTTCTAGGAAGACATGGATATACTTCTTAAAGAACAAAGATGAAGTATTCAACAAGTTCAAGGAATTCAAAGCCTTGATCGAGAACCACACAGAAAAGAAGATCAAAACCTTTCGGTCAGACAATGGCGGATAATTCACATCAAATGAATTCAAAGATTTATGCAGAGATTCAGGGATTAAGAGGGAGTTGACCACTCCATATAATCCACAACAAAATGAGGTTGTAGAAAGGAAGAATAGAATGATCATGGAAGCTGCAAGGGAAATGCTTCATGATCAAGATCTTCCCATGCATCTATGGGCATAAGCTGCTAGAACAGTTGTGTATGTACAGAACTATACTCCACATAGAGTACTCGAGAACAAAACACTTGAAGAAGTATTCTCCAGCAAGAAACCAGAAATCAGTCATCTCAGAATATTTGGCTGTCCAGTGTACATACACATTCCGAAAGAAAAGAGGACAAAGTTAGATCCTTTAGGGAAGAAGGGTATATTTGTGGGATATAGTGAAAGCTCGAAGGCTTACAGAATATAATTCCCAGGATTCAAGAAGATAGACATCAACATGGATGTAACATTTGACGAAGACTCAACTTACAACAAATCCAGAAAGAGATCTGCTGAAGAAACAAAAGTACCCAGAATTCAAGACACAAATATGAACGATACAACTCAAGAAGAAGATTGAGAAATAGAAGAACCCCAGGAACCTATAGATCCACCCCAAGAGAAGAATCCTCACAAGAGGAAACCTGCATGGGTACGAGAGGCTATCAATGGTGCATAAATATACAGGGCTCTAGAAGAAATGTACAGAGAAAGGAAAAGAACCAGGTCCTGCTCCGATTATGTAGCACTATTATGTGACATCATTGATAAAGAACCTTCCAACTACGAAGAAGTGACAGAGAAGAAAGAATGGAAGGATGCTATGATCGAGGAGTACCAGTTGATCATGAAGAATGATGTCTAGGATGTTGTCCCTAGACTAGAGGGGAAGTCTGTTGTGACTTCCAAATGGATCTATAATATCAAGCATGCTGCAGATGGTAGCATAGAGAAATATAAAGCAAGATTTGCGGCTCGTGGCTTCTCCCAGAAAGAAGGGATAGATTATGAATAAAATTTTGCACCTGTAGCCAGATACACTTCCATTAGACTAGTACTTTCCATGGCTGTAGTGATGAAATGGAAGATACACCAGATGGATGTCAAGACTACTTTCTTGAATGGTGTAGTGGAAGAGGAAGTGTATGTGGAGCAACCACTCGGTTTTGAGACACATGGTAGAGAAAATCATGTGTGTAAGTTGAAGAAATCCCTGTACGGTTTGAAACAAGAACCTAGGACATGGTACGACATAATTGACAGCTTCCTATCCAGTTTGGGCTTTACCAAGAGTAAAGTGGATTCCAACCTTTACTACAAGGTTGAAGAAGGGAACCCAATGATACTCTTACTATATGTAGATGATATGTTTGTAACATGTGAGGATGGGTTGATTGCTGATACAAAGAGGAAGCTTGCTTTTGAGTTTGAAATGAAGGAATTTTGAGTTTGAAATGAAGGACTTGGGTATGATGCATTACTTTATAGGCATGGAGGTGTGGTAGAATGCAGATGGAATCTCCCTGGGACAAGGGAAGTATGCAGTAGAGATCCTAAAGAGGTTCGGGATGATGGAATGCAAGGCCATGACCACACCTATGGCATCGAACCTGAAGCTATTGAGTGATGCTTCATCAGAGTCGGTTGATGCTACGATGTATCGTCAGATGATTGGGTCCTTGATGTACATGACGAACACGAGACCATATATTTGCTTTGCTGTGAACACATTGAGCCAGTTTGTGACAGATCCTAGACATAGTCACCTAATTGCTGCAAAGCATATTCTGAGGTACCTGAAGGGTACAGTTGAGTATGGGCTCAAGTATGTGGTGAATTAGAAGATTAAACTGGAAGGTTATGTGGATTTAGATTGGGTAGGCAGTGCCATTGGTAGGAAGAGCACTTCGAGGTGCTGCTTCAATATGGGATCAGGTGTGAGTCTTGGTTTAGCAGGAAACAATCCTGTGTGGCACTGAGTACAATCGAAGCAGAGTATGTCGCAGCTTGTTCGACTAGTTGTGAGGCAGTATGGCTAAGGAAGCTACTGTTTGATTTGTTTGATCTCCAGTTGGATGCTACTTGTATATATTGTGACAACCAGAGTTGTCTGAAGTTGTTGGAGAAACCGGTGTTCCATGACAAGTTGAAGCATATCGAGATAAAATACCACTATATTAGGGATATAGTGCAGAGGGGAGTAGTGAAGCTCTAGTTTGTTGTGACGGACGAGCAAATAGCTGATATGTTGACCAAGTCATTATCCAGAGTGAATTTTGAGTACTTCAGGGAGAATCTTGGTGTTCATCAGATCGAGATTCCTTCCAAGGGGAAGTGATGAGTCCGAGAGCCCTTCCAACATGGTGGTAGGTGGGGCCTCCAATGGTCGAATATAAGTGCTGAGCCCTTCCAAAATGGTGGTAGGAGGGGCCTCCCATGGTTGGATATAAGTGCTGAGCCCTTGTGACATGGTGGTAGGTGGGGCCTTCCATGGTCGGATATAAGTGCCGACCTTTTCTGACATGGTGGTAGGCGAGGCCTCCCATGCTCAGATGTAAGTGCTATGCCTTTCTGACATGGTGGTAGGCGGGCCTCCCATGGTCAGATGTAAGTTATGAGTACTGCATCCAGCCTGAAAAAGGGCTGGCTTTGTAGTGGAAATCCTTGCAGAGGCAAGGTGCTGCATCCAGTATGAAGAAGGATTGGCTCTGTAGGGGAAATCCTTGCGAGAGGCAAGGTGCTGCATCCAGTATTAAAAAAGGACTGGCTCTGTAGGGGAAATTCTTGCGAGAGGCAAGGTGCTGCATCCAGTATGAAAAAATATTGGCTCTGCAGGGGAAATCCTTGCGAGAGGCAAGGTGCTGCATCCAGTTTGAAAAAGGACTGGATATGTAGGGGAAATCCTTGAGAGAGGCAAGGTGCTACATCCAATATGAAAAAGGACTTGCTCTGTAGGGTAAATCCTTGCGAGAGGCAAGGTGTTGCATCTAGTATGAAAAAGGACTGGCTCTGAAGGGGAAATCCTTGTGAGAGGAAAGGTGCTGCATCCAGTATGAAAAAGGACTGGCTCTGTAGGGGAAATCCTTGCGAGAGGCAAGGTGTTGCATCCAATATGAAAAAGGACTGGATATGTAGGGGAAGTCCTTGCAAGTAAAGGAAGTACATCCAACATGAAAAAGGGATGGCTCTGTTGATGAAGACCTACGTGGAGGCTAGGCCTACAACCAACATGAAAAAGGGCTGGCTCTGTAGAACTTCCTATGATGAGAAGAATTGAGAGATAGCACCAGTTGATCGAGATAGTGGAAGCAGTAATGTTTATGATGATCCAATGATGATCTCGACTTGATGATGATCCAAACTTGATGTTGATCTAGTGATCCAGACTTGATGATGATCCATACTTGATGTTGATCCAGTGATGATGATCCAGTGATCCATACTTGATGGTGATCCAGACTTGATGTTGATCCAGAGAATAAGACTTGTGCCGATGAATTGTGTTAAGAGAATACCTTCCTAGTTAAGAGGGAGTGTTGATGTATTTGTAACTTCAAAATCTATTCACTTGTATATCTTATGTATTGTACCCCGATTTTCCTATACGGAAGTATCAGTAATGTAATTGAGTCATGCCATACCCCGATGTTCCTATCGGGAGAATCAATAATGTAAACAAGTCATGTAAATTCATAGAGGGTAGGCAGGGCCTCTAAGGGGAAGTGATGAGTCTATGAGCCCTTTCGACATGGTGGTAGGTGGGGACTCCCATGGTCGGATATAAGTGCTGAGCCCTTCCGACATGGTGGTAGGCAGGGCCTTCCATGGTCAGATATAAGTGTTGAGCCCTTCTAACATGGTGGTAGGTGGGGCCTCCCATGGTCAGATATAAGTGTTGATCCTTTCTGACATGGTGGTAGGCAGGGCCTCCCATGGTCAAATGTAAGTGTTGTGCCTTTCCAACATGGTGGTAGGCGAGGCCTCCCATGGTTATATGTAAGTGCTAGAAACTGTATCCAGCATGAAAAAGGGCTGGCTCTGTAGTGGAAATCCTTGTAGAGGCAAGGTGCTGCATCTAGTATGAAAAAGGACTGGCTATGTAGGGGAAATCCTTGCGAGAGGAAAGGTGATGCATCTAGTATGAAAAAGGACTGGCAATGTAGGGGAAGTCCTTATGAGAGGCAAGGTGCTCCATCTAGTATGAAAAAGGACTGGATTTGTAGGGGATATCCTTGCGAGAGGCAAGGTGCTGCATCCAATATGAAAAAGGACTGGCTTTGTAGGGGAAATCCTTGTGAGAGGCAAGGTTTTGCATCCAATATGAAAAAGGACTAGCTCTGTAGGGGAAATCCTTACGAGAGGCAAGGTGCTGCATACAGTATGAAAAAGGACTGGATCTGTAGGGGAAATACTTGTGAGAGGCAAGGTGCTGCATCTAGTATGAAAAAGGACTGGCTCTATAGGGGAAGTCCTTGCAAGGAAAGGAAGTACATCCAACATGAAAAAGGGTCGGCTCTGTTGATGAATACCTACATGGAGGCTAGGATTACAACCAACATGAAAAAGGGTTTGCTCTGTAGAAATTCCTATGATGAGAAGAATTGAGAGATAGCACTAGTCGATCGAGATAGCGGAAGCAGTAATGTTGATGATGATCTAGTGATGATCCAGAATTGATGATGATCCAGTGATGATGATCCAGTGATCCAGAATTAACGATGATCCAGACTTGATGTTGATCCGATGATCTAGACTTGATGATAATCCAGAATTGATGTTGATCCAATGGTGATGATCTAGTGATCTAGACTTGATGATGATCCAGACTTGATTTTGATCCAGAGAAGAAGACTTGTGTTGATGAATTGTGTCAAGAGAATACCTTCATAGTTAAGAGGGAGTGTTGATGTATGTGTAACTTCGAAATGTATTCACTTGTATATCTTATGTATTGTACCCCGATGTTCCTATCGGGAAGTATCAGTGATGTAATTGAGTCATGTCATACCCCGATGTTCCTATCGAGAGAATCAATAATGTAAACAAGTCATGTAAAGTCATAGAGGGTAACCCTCCTTATTGATCAAGGGTTAAAGTCCCTGCAGTTGTGGGGCACTAGGGTTATTAGACTCTCCTATAGAAGTCGGCTCTAGTGAGTTATTGTCAAGTCAGGAATTAGTATAAATAGAGAGTGAGCCTCTCTATTTATCACACAGTCACTCACACTCAGTTGTAGCACATAGGTGAGAGAGAAGGAGTTGGGATAAGAGAGAGAACAACTGTCGAAGATCATCTTACTGTCTTTGGGTTTTACTGTTGCTATTGGTGCTTATTCTATCTCTGAGGAAGTTGCTGGGTTTTCTCCTTTATGGTTTCCCTGAGGAAAATATTTGTGTTTATTGTCTCTTGTGATTGATTGCTATGCATGTTATTCTCTCAGATAAGATCCTAAGATAATACTGTCTAAATTGATAAAAATGTAACATTGTTGAGATGTTTTTTGAGATGACTGTTGAAGTGCTGCTATACTAATGATTGCTGAGATGTTTGTTGAGATGATTGTTGCAATGATTGTTGAGATGTTTGATGAGATGTTTTGTTTAAGTATTTTTGTGATGTTTGTGTGCTTCAATATTGCTGATTGTTAGGTTGATTGATTGAGTTAGTACCAGTGGTGTTACACTAATAATTGTTGATGACTGTTTCTTCAATATTCCTATACTGATGATGGCATTGATGTTCTAACATCTCTATGCTAGTAATGCAGATGATGATATAACATTAGATGTTGTTTGATTTTAGCACTAACATGCTAATGATATTGTTGCTGATGTTCTTAGTATCCATGTACATATGTTACAGATAATGAAGTTACAGATGATGTCTCAGTATCCACATACCGATACTATAATAAGATGATCCTGAAGATGATTCAGTATCTATATACTAACGAGATAGAAGATGATCCGGTATTCATACACTAACAAGATAGACAATGAATTAGTATTCACATACTGATGCTTTAAGAAGAAGACCCAAAAGATGATTCAATATTCACATACTGATGCTACAAATGATAATTCAGAAGATGATAGAATATGCCCGAGTACGTACGAAACATGAACGTTACAGAAGATGATCCAGCTGATATCGATGATGAAGATAAAATATGATGTTCCAAAACTTCCTATGACATATAGTTACTCACTGGTCAGTTGTACAGTTGTAGTAGCAGATGTTGTTATGGTTGAATATCTTCCTAGTTAAGAGGGAGTGCTAAAGTATTGTGACTTAGGAATATATTCCAGATGTATTGATTGTATTCCTCCTTTGGGAGATGAGTTTGATCTTGTTAGTATCATTGAAATAATCAATGTAAACCTCTGGATGTAAGTCGGGTGACTAGTACCCTAGTGTTAATATAATAAATGTTATTTGTGGTGTCCAGTTGGACAAGTGGGCCCAGTCAGTTAGAGAAGTCATCCCTGTTAGGTTAGAGGTCAAGTCAATTGAAGAATATAAATAAGGAGGCGCTCCCCTTTATTTGTACTCACTCACTCAAGATGTTTAGTAAGAGAGAGAAAGATTAGTGTGCCAGGAAGAAGAGAGAAGCACTTGTCTGGGTTTTACACTGCTCTAGGTGAATTCTATACTGAGGAATTTTTGCGGGGCTTCTCTCCCTTGTAGTTTCCCAGAGGAAAATATTTGTGTTCTTTTGCTCTTGTGTTTTGTGTTCTTGTTGTTCTTTCAGTGATATACTAGTGACGATTTTTTTTAATATATCATCTAAGAAAATTAATAAAATTCAACATCATATACTTCCTTTGGTGTCTTGAAGAAGGACACATGGGGGATGAGGTGATCCTTAATAGAATCTACAATGATTCCCTTGTCCTTAGCCGAGATCTTCTTCTGAGTATCCTTAGCCTCATATCCCTCTGGTTTTGGAACTCCTCCAGTGATGTATTGATCTAAATCATTCTCTTCAATGACCAGGGATATTATTTACTTCTATGCTCGGAAGTTATCAGCCCCTCCAAGCTTGTCCTCAAGCTGAGTATGGTGAGTCATATTTTCAAATGAGAACCTCAAATGCAAATAACAAAGATTTAGATATTACCGATTTGAGGTATTTGACCTGGTTCTAGATCTGGATGACCTAGGGTTTGTTAGAGAAATCCTAATTTTCCAAATTTGGAGTTTGGAAATTCTGTTTGAACAAAAATATGCACCTCCTTGAGGAGCGTTTCTCAGCAGGGTTGTTTCTTGAAGACTGAGGTGGAAATCCTCCGAAACTTGATGCCCTAGTTTCTCCCGACATTAGTGATAGGGTAAAAACTGAATCTTCTTCAAATCTGAAACTACTTCCAACAAAACATGCACCCTACTAAGGTGAGTTATCCTAGCCCTCTTTTCTTGATGATCTTTGGATAGAAGACCTTGAACTAGGAATCCCTAGTTACCACTGCTACATAGTTCCTTCTTTCAGAGAGGCTCTGATACCATGCTAGTTTTTCTTAGATAATATTAGCTTAGTTAGGATATTTATCTAATTTTGATGTTTAAAGATAATTTTATCTTGTAATTGATTTTATGTAAATTATTTGCCAATTCCTGCTAACTCTCATGGTTAAGGTGTGGGTTTCATTTGCAAGGGGACCTGAGTTCAATACCCTTAGGGGTGACTTAGTTAGGGGGAGACACTGAAAATCCAGCCATGTTAAGGGTTGGTGTGGCCCAGTCCGGGTGTGATACCTAAGTGACTTTGATGGATTATATTCCCCCGAGTTGCGGTTTCTTATCCAATGGCTGAAATTCACTTGCCCCGAGTGATGGACAATTATAACAAACAAAACAAAAATTATGAAAATTATTGTTTAAATTAAGTTTACAATTTATAATTTAATCTTTCATTCACACGTGACACTTAGTTGATCATTTTATATGTTTTGATGCAAGTTTAATTACATGTATAAATTTAATTTGGTGTTAGATTCACATCTATTGCATTATTATTTATTCTTTAATTGATGAACATCAATATTTAATATTTAACAAGAACATTATAAAAATTAATGGTATTTAAGAAATTATTTGCATCATGTAAATTTAAATTGAAGATTAATGAGTACCAAAAACAAAATGAATATGAAACTATTAAAGTATTAATAAATGGGACTTGTGGGACTTGTGTGAGTTTTCCCAAGGTGACTTGTTTGAGGACTGCTCAACTTAGAGAATTTGTAGGGAATGCCATGTGTCCCTGTTTCACCTTCGAGGTCTGAAACTATTACCACAAAAACTAAATTCCATTCCCTATCGTAATCATCTTGCTAAATTTCATTTGGACCTTCCTAGACCATGATATAATAATTCTCCCAAAGTGTCCTCTTTATGACTGTATTCCGGAAGAGGTTCGAACCCTAATTTGGAGGATTCATATCTCCTAAAGTATAGAGAATATGAGGTTGAAATTTGAAAAAAGGTACATCAATATTTCATCTTTGTCCTATCAAATTTTCAGCTCCAAGCATTCTCCAATATCGATTTATAGCGAAAGTTCCAAGATTACTAGTTTTTTCTTTCTAGGGTTTTAAAGCATGAAACCCTAATCTCCAGTAGTTGTAGCTATAACATTTTTTTGGCTGCACAAAGACTTATTTCAGGGTGGTTTTGATACCATGTTAATATTTCGATGGTTATACAAGATCTAAAAAAAATTATCATCATAACATCATAACCATATACAAAAGGATTACTGAAAGAAAGACAAGCACAACCACACAAACGAACATAGATTTATCCTGGGAAACCCTCATGGGGAGAAACCCAACAAAAATTCCTCGATATAGACTACACTAAGTACAGTGTAAGACCCAAAGAATAAGACTTATAAGACCCCAAGACTAATACCGTACTACCTCTTCTCTCCCAGATGGACCACTCTTTCTCTCTCTAGTGAAACTGCTGAGTAATACTGCATGTACAAATGAGGGAGGAACCTCTCCTATAAATACTGACCAACTGAGAGGCCTAGCAACCCAACTGGGTCGAATTCTCCTTGCTTACAGATCCAACTAGCCTTGGAATACTCAAAAATACATTTTAATAATACTTTTATGGGTACTACTGACCCGACTTACAACATAGGTTTAACCTCAAGACTTTAGATGACCAATTACATCAATGACATCCCTAATCGTAGGAACAACATATCTGGAAGGGGTAATAACAATAATAATAAAAAATAGAATATCTTCTATAGTTACATTTCTTTAATAACTCCTCGATCATGGAATCCTTCCGTTCTTTCTTTTCTGTAGCATCTTCATAGGTGGAAGGTTCCTTGTCAATGATGTCACATAGTAGGGACACATAGCTGTTGTAATGATTTGGCCTTTTACTTTATCTATGCATTATTTCTGGATATCCATACCATTCTGCTTCTTATATGAGCTCACGTTCCCATGCTGGTTTCCTCTTGTGGGATTCCTTCTCGAGATGTGTTTATACAGACTCTTTTGGTTCTTCCATGTCATGAACTTCATGGTATTTTGGATTGATTCTCTATTTTCCATACATCAAAATCTCGCTTCTTCAGGTTCCTTGACCTCTTGAATAGGTAACCTCCTGGATATGAATTATGTTGATTCTTCATCAAAGTTTACATCTTTTCTAATGTCGATCTTCTTGAATCCTGGGAAGTATACTCTGCAGGACTTTGAATATACCCTTCCTTCGAGAAGAATCGATCTTGGTCCTTTTTCTCCTTTTGGATATGTATGTACACCGGGAAGCCACATATTCAAAGATGGATGACTTATGGTTTCTCTCCTAAGAAATCCTATTCCAGAGTTTTATTTTCAAGTAATTGATTAGGAGTACGGTTATGTACATACATAATTGTTCTTGCTGCTTTCACCCAAATGTGCATAGGAAGATCTTAGTCATGTAGAATTGATTTCGTTGCTTCCATTATGGTTTGGTTCTTTCGTTATGTAACCCCATTATGGCGAGGATTATATGGAGTGATCAACTCCCTCTTAATCCTAGACTCTCTGCAAAGTTCCTTGAATTATTTTGAGGTGAATTCTTTGACATTATTTGACCGTAGAGTCTTGATCTTCCTTTCGGCTTGGTTCTCGAGCAAGGGTTTATATTCCTTGAAATTACTAAATACTTCATTTTTCCCTTTCAAGAAATATATCCAAGTATTACATGAGAAATCATCTATAAAGGAAACATAGTACACATACCCGCTTAATGAGATAGAAGACATGGGTCCACATACATCCAAGTGTACTATCTCCAGTATTCCTTTATCCTTGCTTTCACTGGTGGGAAATGTATTCTTTGCATTCTTTCCTTGTGCACATCCTTTGCAAATTCCTTCATTCTTTTCCTGGATTTGTGGAAGTCTAGAGACTACTTTGCTTTCTATCTTTAGTGCTCTGTAGTGCACATGTGCAAGCCTTCAATGCCATATTTCACTTGGTTCTATTGACTCATGCACCAATGCTTGTTTAGGATGTCCTTTTAGTTTGTACAATCTATCATATTCTTCTCCAATCACTGTTGCATCATCTATTGTCTTTCCTTTAGGCCACATTAGAACTTATCCATTTAAAAATGAAACTTTGGTTCCCTTTGATTCTAGTGCAGAGATGGAGAGAATATTATTCTTCAATCCTAGAACATACAACACATTCTTCATCTTTAAGGATTTACTGAAGTCTATATTGTATGAAGCTAATCCAATACCTCTTATAGGGTATTGATAATCATCCCCAAGTTTCACCTTGTGAGGTGACTCATGCCTAGACATATTAACAAATGATTCTTTGTATCTCGTCGTGTGTTTTGATGTCCGACTATCCATGAGCCAATCGTTGCTCTTCATGTGAGACAGTTTTGGTAAGTGATGAGGTTAGCACATACTCTTCATTTGAATCATCCTTCTCTCTGCTGAATCTTTTGTTTTTGGTTCATTGTCTTCAAAAGCATGAGTATTGTGTCTCTTTTTCCTGATGGGATAGTATCTTGCAAAGTATCCATTTTCATCACAAGTATAACATCGAAAATTGGAAGGATCGCTCTTGATCTTGTTTTGTTTCTTTTCCTTCTTCTTGTTGTGATGATAGTTCTCCTTCTTCTCCTTCTTCTTGTAGTTCTTCCTAGTGTGAACTGTGAGGTCTTGATATTCAGTTGCTCCCATATTCTCGTCTCTTGTTACGAGTCGAGATTCTTCTTATGTGCTTTCTTTTGGGAGTCTTCTAAAAGAGATCAACCTCCTTCTTGCACAGATTCCTTGAATGGATGAGTCCCATGATCTAGGAAGACTGTTCAAGGTAGTCATCACAATTTATCCTTCTTCAACATTCTCTTCAATTGCTTCAAGTTGTTCTTTGATTTGAGCAACCCTTGTGAAGTAGGACTGCATAATTTCACATTCTTCAACTGGTTCCTCAAAGTCATCTTTTGGTTGATGTTCTTTCGCTCAAACATATTTGTCAAAGTATCATATACTTCCTTCAGTGTCTTGAAGGAAGACACATGGGGGATGAGGTTATCCTTAATAGAATATTCAATGATTCTCTCATCCTTAGCCAAGTTCTTCTTATGAGTAGCCTTAGCCTCATCTCCCTCTAGTTCTAGAACTCCTCCAGTGATGTACTGATCTAAATCATTCTCTTCAACAATCAGGGAGATTTTGTACTTCTATGCTCAGAAGTTATCAAACCCCTTTAAGCTTTTCCTCAAGATGAGTATGGTGAGTCATCTTTTCAAATGAGAACCTCAAATGGAAATAACAAATATTTAGATCTTACCGATTTGAGGTGTCCGACCTGGTTCCAGAGATGGCTGACCTAGGGTTTGTCAGAGAAACCCTAATTTTCCAAATTTGGAGTATGGGAATTTTGTTTGGTCAGAAAGATGTGCCTCCTTGAGGAGTGTTTCTCAGCAGGATCCTTTCCTAAAGACAGAGGTGGTAAGCCTCCGAAACTTGATGCCCTAGTTTCTGCCGGCACTAGTGACAGGGTCAAAATTGAATCTTCTTCAAATCTGAAACTGCTTCCACCAAAATATACACCTGACTGAGGTGAAATAGCCTATCCCTCTTTTCTTGATGATCTATGGAGAGAATATCTTGAATTAGGAATCCCTAGTTATCCCTACTGCACAGTGCCTTCTTTCAGAGAGGCTTGATACCATGTTAGTTTTTCTTAGATCTTGTTAGCTTAGTTATGATCTTTATCTAATCTTGGAGTTTAAAGATAAGTTTATCTTGTAATTGATTTTATGTAAATTATTTGTCAATTCCTTCTAAATCTCATGGTTAAGGTGTGGGTTTCATTTGCAAGGCGACCCAAGTTCAATACCCTTAGGGGTGACTTAGTTAGGGGGAGACACGAAAAAATCCAGCCATGTTAAGGGTTGGTGTGGTCGAGGTCAGGTGTGATACCTAGGTGATTTTGATGGCTTATATGCCCTTGGGGTGCGGTTTCTTATCCAACGGTTGAAATGAATTTGCCTCGAGTGATGGGCAATTATAACAAACAAAACAAAAATGATGTAGATTATTGTTTACATTAAGTTTACAATTTATAATTTAATCTCTCATTCATGCGGACACTTAGTTGATCATTTTATACGTTTTAATGCAAGTTTAATTACATGTATACATTTTAATTTGATGTTATATTCACATCTATGACATTATTATTTATTCTTTATTTGATGAAGATCAATATTTAATATTTAACAAGAACATTATAAAAATTCATGGTATTTAAGAAATTATTTGCATCATGTAAATTTAAATTGAAAAATAATGAGTACCAAAAACAAAATGAATATGAAACTATTAAAGTATTAATAAATTCAATAATTATGCAAAACCCACATATAAGCATAATCAAAATAATTATTGTGCGTTTGCTGAATTAGTAATAAAATATAAAATATATAGTGAAAATAATTAAATCCTAACTAATGTACTAGAAATTGGCACGTATTAATACTTTATTAGACTAGTAAGTATCTTACAAATTGATGATAAGTAATGCCTCATTAGATGAGAAAATATACCACAAATTAAGGATGATTAATGGCTCATTAAGCTAGAATATACACTATAAATTAATGACAATTAATGTCATGTACCTCAAATTGCAATAACATTTTATGTTTAAGAAGACATTATATTTTATTTTTATTGTAATGTTTATGACTATTGATCAAGTGGGGTCAAGGATTACTGTAATTAATTATGTTGAATATTTTATTAGTTAATAAATAAAATATGAGACAAATAGCCTAAGGAGGCTGTTGAATGAGTGTCCAATGGCCCACTAGGTGGAATAGACTCGGGTGAGAGCAAACTGACACATGGCAGCATCCTCAACCACTTCTAGCTGTTGCAGGTGGAAAATTTCCTAATTTTGTGGTCACGTTCCTCGAGAAAGTGGAACAGAGCAGGTGGCTTATTAAGTGAAAAAATGACCAAAAAATACATAGTCATTCATATATTTACCCATCAAATTCAGCAGGAGGTTGTTCAATGATTACCTTGTCAAAATTCTGAAGTTAAGAATGGTGTACAAGAGATTCGATGAGGGGAGAAGCAGGAGTCATTGAGTGATTAAGACTGTCTTTAGAACTAGTGCAACTTGTTAGCTGAGTTCTTAGTGCTGAGAACAAAAGTACTATTGATTAATTACTTATGAGAACTTGCAGGGGTATTTAAACCCATTTCTACACACAGTGCTTTCAACCTGGTGGATAAGTGGGAAAACTAGGGGGTCCTAAGACAAGGAGTTGAGCTATATTCAGGAACAAGTTGGGTAGAACAGGATCCTTGGGTTGTTCGTCTCTTCTACAAGTTATCAGGTTCCATTGTGTTATCTTGTTTACTCTTGTTTAAAGAAATTTACTAGAATGAAGTAGTCAGGTTTAGTTTTCTTTAGTTACTTAGATATTCTTGAATCTGTAAATAGAATGCTTAAGTCTGTAATTTACCCAATGAAATTTACTTGTATAAGTTTATCTGAATGTAATGAACCTAGAGTTAGAATGGCTTGATTGTTGAATAAAATCCCTTTCTGTATTTTTCTACTCATCCGAAGATGAAGTACTCTAGTACATAATGTTTGTTTAGAAGTAAATAGGAGTGATTATTACACAGATAAAATGAATTGAAACCGCTTAAACATTGAAATATTTTACTGTTATTTCATCTATTTTATCATAATGATTCCACTATATAGGACTTAAACTTATTACAGAAACCTCTAGAATACTACATAGATTCTTTTATAGTAAACTGTGTATATTATAACCAAATAAATATTACTGTATTACGACCTAATTCTTACAGTAAGTAAAGAAAACAAATTCTTATTTTATTACTTTTAAACCTAAAATCTAAATAATGTTACTCTAGACATTGTATAGTAATTATTGCATAGATAAACCTACCACTGTTTCTTTTAAACCCCAAAACAATAAGTTCATGATGGAAAATATTTAGACTGAAAACTATATGTACCTATTGTATTATAGTATATAAATTTAAGTATTAGTAAACAAGAATGTAAACAAATAGTATGATACTACTACCTTTTTCAATATTGGAAACCATTCTCAGCGAAAAAAAAGAGAAGGAAAATTCCTACTTATAGGACCTTTTTAAGAAGAAAGGAAAATTCCATAGCCAGTAACTATCTAAAAATAAAACAATCATATGCTTCAGATAAAGAACTAGCTTATCACTTAATCTATTTCTTTTACACAATAATGTAAGTCAAAGGATAAAACCCAGTTCTTCCAAGTTAAAGGAAGATATTTTTATATTAACAATTATTTATACCAAAATCTGCAGATCGTTGGAAGATAACCTATTTATCAAAACCATTTTATTTAAATAAAAAACCCTAAGTAATATTTTACAAAACAGTTGCGCAAAAGAATCGCAACAAATGGCTTAATCCAGTCCTTAGCCTTAAAACAATTTGCAACAAGTATTGTAAAAACTCTTTACAATTCTTAAACGCACAATGCCTCCGATTTTCTTCGAAAGGTAAATAAATATTAAACAATATCTACTCAACGACCGTAAGCTCTGCCTATTTTTTTTAGAAGCAAAATATTTTATAAATAGAGTTCCGCTTTAAAACAAACAGTCACCCACGATTTAA
This sequence comes from Pseudotsuga menziesii, assembly GCA_001517045.1. NCBI lineage: Eukaryota > Viridiplantae > Streptophyta > Pinopsida > Pinales > Pinaceae > Pseudotsuga > Pseudotsuga menziesii. The sequence goes on along the minus strand of LPNX010143409.1, from coordinate 24,668 downwards.
AAAAAAAACTCCTAAAAATCCAAAATGTGTTAACTTAATTATATCTATGAAAGAGCCTTGGGGATGAGTTTTAGGGCGAGCAATCTTCCCATCAAAGTACTTACAGTTTAAACGAAACGAATTTAAAAAAAAACTGGAATAGTAAATTTATTTTTCCCTATCATCATTTTTTTTACATGAGCTGTAGCTCTTTTTCAAAAACCCCAAGGGTTTTAAACAAAAACATATTTACAAGCTCCATCATTTTCTAGAACCAAATAACAAACTAGCCATAATATTTTTACACTGTAAGAAGCATCCGTATCACTGCAACCTCAGTCAATGAGGGGAACCCAAGTTGAGACCGAGGCTTATCTGAAGCCTTTTCTCGCTCACTCCTTCCAGCTCAAGCAATGCTTTAAACTTACGAATATTTTTTTCCAAGTTTTCCCACCTGCCAACCATCAATAAATGTTAAAAATGTTAAACTAATTAGTGTGGAAATTTATAATTACTCTCGCTATTGTCACTTGAATACTGGTGTTTCTTTCTGTATGAGTTACCGTTAATTTCAGAAGAAGAATTGCTTTCAATTTTAGAGTGTTTTGACCTTTTACTCTTATGTTGATAGGACGTAGTGTCATATTCTATATGTTTATTCTTTTCTTTATTATGAAACCTTTCCAACAGTATTTGATTCAGTTCCTCCTGAGCTCTTAGGATTCTCTCATTTTCCTTTTTAATTGTTTCCATTTCAGTTTTTAAATCCTTAACTATTTGCAGTAATTCAGATGAATTGTTAGTTATATCTTTCTTAACAGATTCTTTTCTAGAATTAATTTGTTCATTTAGCAGGGACCCCTCTTCAACATATTCTTCGAGTCCTTCCATACCTGCAAATCCAATTCATAAATATTCTGTACACAACACTTAAAATCATAAATCAGTATCCATACTTTCCTTTTACTTTTTGTTTACATGCGCTGAGCCACTTCAGGCCTAGTGTCTGAACAAGCGCTCTGATACCATATGTAACATCCCAAAAATTTGAAATTTTCTTTGTGACATTAACTATTTAAGTCATAACCTAATCAATGTTGGTAAAGGGAAACCAGGTTGATACCAAGGCTTACCCAAAGCCTTTTCTCGCTCACTCCTTCCAAGTGAAGCAACGCCTTAAGCTTATGACTGTGTTTTTACAAGTTTTCCCACCTGCCAACCATCAGTAAACGTTAAAACTGTTAAACTAATTAGTGTGGTAATTTATCATTAAAAGAAAAATATTGGAGGTTCACGTCAGTTACCAACTGTGTAAATGGGAGCTTGAAGATGACGATGATGGCGAGAAACCAGAGCTCAAACCCTGCTAATGCCGCGATAAACAAATAGCGATTATTGTTTAAATGATGAGCTCAAGAAGTGGTTATGGCGAAGAGCTAAGATTCTAGACCTGCTAAGGCCGTGAACATTTACAAATTGATATATGTTGCAGAGACCGAGAAGGCCGAGGCCTATCGGCTCTTACCTCTACCCAAACAATCAACTAATGGAAATAAAACCACGTTTTAGGGAAACTTGGGTAGATATATGCTTAGGGTTTATACCAAACCCTCCTTCCAACAAATATCCTCCAAGTGGAATCCACTATCGTGGAAATCTTTTTATCTTTCGATATAGTTTACCTTCATGTCTTCTTTGCAAAGTATTCATAGTAAAACTATTACATATGTTATTAAATAAATAAACCAAATTATGCATATAGAAGGTTTGAACTAGTGAATTTGTTATGCATTATTATATGCCTAGGTTGTTTTAGATATTTATGCATTATTTAAATATTTGTAACTCTGCATCATATATAAAGTAATATCATTACTTTGGTTAAAATTTTAACAAGTATTTTGGTATGTTAAGGTTTTGGGAAAGAATATAGTTTGGATATATTTATGCATTGTCAAGCTAGGTTTAGTTATTATTTTATGTTTGGGTCATATGCTTAGGACAACTTGTTTATTCTGCAATGAGTTTCTAGTGCACAAAGGGAATTTAATAATAATAACATAGTGACTTAGGAAGACTAGGTTAAACTTGGCATTGTGTATAATAATAAAACTTGGAGAAAGATTTAAAGACTCATATCACTGCATTTTAAATGAAAAAACATGTTGGGTGACTTCTTACCATATTTTCATTCTATCAAAACAATCTGAACATTACTACAAATTCCACCTTGTCACCTAGATAGAGTAGTCATTTGTTTTAGGAATGGAAAATCTTCCACGTTGATAATTCTAGACAATAAAAAATGTCTGAGGATTTTATTCCTAACTTACTTTTTAGTCTTTAGAGATTTATTATCCTAACTCGTAACCTGGAAGAAAGTTTACCTGTAAGACATGTACAATCATCGTTTTCTGCATTAGCTGTGAAAAAGCTAAGTAAGCCTGGGGCTAACCTTAAGCCCCTTTAGTAAAACAAGAAAACAAATATTAGATGCATATACATGCTATAAATTAAATAACTGATCCAATTTCATTAAATTCTAACTCATTAACTTTCAAAATTGAAAATCCAATATAGATTGAATGCTGTTAGTAGCAGGTATTTTTAGTAAGTAATTATGAAATCATTAGTTATAGTTAGTTAAGAATATTAAATCCTAAGTTTCTCTTATAGCCTTGTTTTGTAGTCTTATCTAATAAACAACTAGAGGTATCTATTAAACCAACATTGATTAGGCTATGACTTAAACAATTAATTTCACAAAGAAAATTTTAAATTTTTGTGAATTTTTGGGATGTTACAATTAATGACTAAATAAACTACTAAATATAATGCATATTAATGACAATTATTGAAAAAATAGCTAATAAATATTCTACAAGTTTATAAATGAGGTCAACTAATAATTAATCTAAATACAACTAAATTTGAGTGACATTATAATGGACTGCAAATTTAATACTCTTGGTTGTATCCCCAAGACAGTAGTTTATATACATGTTTTACTTATTTTTTTCAATCACAAAACTGTCATTTTATACTAGTGTTACTATAAGTTCTGAGTTTCTAATTAGAGAGCCTATTAGATTAGGGAATATAAAGAACATTGATCCTCCAACTCTACCCAACTTTAATGTTGTTGCTAATAAATATATAGACACACTGCTCTTTGAATTTGATGTGCTCTATTGAAATTATGATTATTATTCAAATGCTCACAAGTCAAAGTTATTTACAGCCACCGTAAAGAATGTAGTTTTTCTCTGGTTCATGAGGCTTAGAGGGATTTCTATTTGAACCTAAGAAGAAATGAGGAAGAAATTTGTGAAGAAATATCGAGATCACTGCAAAGCACATGATGGGAGAGAAGAAATGTTCAAGATAACCTAGAAAGAAAACAAAACTTTGGAATATTAGGTTAGTGGAGAGATTCTTGTTTAACTTGCAATGACCAAAACAAAATAGGTTGGGCTCAAAAACTCTAAGAATTCAATTTTAAAAGGAATTCAATATGATTGCATTGATGTACTTAATTTGATGGGATCTAGTGTTGTTTCTCTATTGGGTTATACATAAATGTGTGACCTCTACAAATGATATTCCAATGGCAATGCAAAAGATGGAAAAATCCCTCGGGATATTTTAGGTTAAGTTACGAAATCCATAGAGATCTTACACTAGTACAAAATGAGAAATTACTGACTAAAAAATGACTAAAATAAGGCTATAAACGACTATTTTTGAGTCAATGACTAATAGTAGCTAATTTCCACTATCTTATAGCTAGTCGTATTTCACTTAGTCATTAATAGCTTGAATTATTAGTCATTGATTTAGTCATTGATAGTCAATGATTTAGTCACTGATTTAGTAACTGATTGCAACAATTAATGACCAAATATACGACTAAATAAACTACTAGATGGCAACATGTTAATGACTAAGCTAAATATGACTAAATGTTAGTCATGCTATAAGATCCAGGAAATTAGCTACTAATAGTCGTATATATGCGAATTTAGTCGTTTTCGTAATCACAAATTTATGATAGGGTACGGAGGAATCGAACCACCAACCTCCTGCCTATAATTAGGCAGGTGCTCTACCATTGAGCTAGCACCCTTTAAGAGGTTGTTATTGCTTGATAATGATGATATTGAAACAAATTTTGCATCATTCAAGCATACACAATAATGATTATCAAGTTACTATAGATCCATAATAGCTTACCCTGTACTAGTCCTTCAAGTCATTTGTGCACTTAATAAATGCATTTGAAATACTTGAAGGACTATTACAAGGTAAGCCATTATGTATCTATAGTAACTTGATAATCATTATTTTGTATGTTAATTCATCACATTTTACACAAACCAATATTTTCAATGATAACCAATCCAAGCATTAGTGTGTTCGAAAATCCAATCTCCCCCTTGAGTAAACAATTTAATTGCAATGTTATAGATACTCTCCATGCAATGATCAAGTTTTTAAATTTCCAAGATGTACCCAACAATGTATTTCAACCAAAATCCAACATATACAAAAATTACATAAGAATACTCACATAAAATATTGGCATGCTTTTGTTATTTGAGTGCCACTCTAAGTAATATTTCTTAAAATCAAATGATACTAACATAACTATTTTCAAATCCAACATATATAACAAAAAAATGTAGAAGAAATACTTCAAAGAATACAAGGGGAAGATAATGTTGAATAGACGGTATAACTTGCATTGAAATGGTGTGCTAGAATTGGATGTTCAATCCAATTCTGCTACAATTTGCCAATTTGAAAGAGGAGCAGTGACCACAAATCTAGGACCATTGTGGGATTCCTTACGATCATCTTTCCTCTTTGTTGCCATATTACAGTATGTCGTAGAATGGTTGCTTTGTATATAGGATTTGATAGGTGTCAATGTCTATCAAGTCAATTACTTGTTAGTACTAACCCTTTTAGAACAAGCTGTGACATAAGATCTATTCTATCTAGAAACATACCTCTCAATGTGTTTAATTTCTGGAAAATGATTAAACCGTTCCTTTACAACATCTAGATAATCGTGCCTTTTACGCTCTCTGGGGAGAAGCTGTAGGTCCAATTTCTTGATGTTAAAATGTCCAACCTTGGTTACAAAAATGAATTTCCAGCAATAATAATCATAATAATAAATGGAAAACCCAGAAAACATTTTCACTGAGAGGTCGCAACTTCAACTATGCCATATTAGAACTTTATAAGGTTCAAGGTATCCTAGAGTCACAACATTCCTCGGCTTTTTCTTCACATTCATTCTAACCTTTTCAAGTTTGATTAATCAATTTCAACAAAAATATTTGTGGCTTAGAATTTCCCATTATAAAATTTCCAAGTTGAATTGAGTTGGTCACATCTAATCCTCGTTAGTGCATGAAATGTTGTCCCAAGCAAGATAAGAAATTATAATGTCGGTTCCTAAGTCACATGACACGAGGAAACAAGGCACGTTTTATATATATATAGAGAGAGATCCAAATTTTGTTTAAAAACTAGAACATTTACAAATATTCAATAGAAATTAGAATTAATACACAGCACATTCACAAATGCATATGTCAATGATGGACTAGTCATAAAATTTCTCCCGAGTTAAACAACCTTTTAGCTTGTTCCTTAAGTAGAGGCGACATTGCCTCCTTCAACATTCAAAGGTGAATGAAGTAAATAAATTTACTTGGAAGAATAGGATGTGGTTATTGAGAACATATAAAACAAATATGAAACAAATTTTCTTTGCCCATGACTGCTGCTTAAGGTTATTTGCTGTGAGTTCATGAAAAATTGGTCTAATTGCTTCTTGGAGAGTTGTTGATAAGATAAAGAGATAAGAACTAGCTCGAGATGCTCAAACCATGAGGAATACTACTCTCATTTAGAATATCTTGCATCTGCTCTGTAAAAAATGGTTCAGGAATCAAAGTTGTAGTGGTGGGAATTTATGTGTAGAACATCTCGAAATCTTCAGGTAAGAAGCTCTGATATTGATCATAAGGTTCTGTGAACCAAGTTTTGAGAATCATTAACATGTGGCAAGTTCTGTGAACTATAATAGAGGGTCATGGGAGGATGTTGAATATGTAGCACATAATTTGGGCAAAGTAGAGATGGGGATATGGGCTAGAAAATGTGTCATGTTTTTGAAACACTTACTACGCAGGTTGGGAAATGGTCTTGACAGTGTCAGGACTGTGTCCCCATGGTCCAACATGTGTCCTCATAGTGTCTGTGTCAGATAGCATATAGCATGACAGTTTTATTCTAAAGGTCATATAGCATGACAGTTTTATTCTCTTTATTTGCCTCAAACGTCCATAATGTGTTAATTGTTTTAGTTTTTTATGATACTTAAGAAATGCGTTGGGAAATTTTATGTCTACCATTTAAACAATTATTTTGAGGTATATCTAGCCCAACCCTGTTATAACCTATGGCATTTTTTTCTCTTTACTAATGGAACCATTGGTATTCTTCCTTCACTTACTACTGCCCTTTGTGACAAAAAATGTGTATTAGTTTTTATCATGATCATGCTTGCTTTTATACGTAAGATAACTGCTTTGAATCAGATTCTAGGATATCACATTTGAATCTGATTATTTTTCCAATTTTGTTGTGAGATGCTACTTCACCAACGTTTCCACATAATAGCGTCAAACATAATGAGGATGTTGACTAAAAGTGTCTTCCTTGACCATACCTAGAAATTTACAGGTCTAAACCGGTTTCTGATTCCAAAATATGCTCTCCAACCATTTTTCGTTGGTTCTCTATGCACCATGTAGTATGAAGTGCTTCCACCTAAAATATTCACATCACAAAAAACTTGTACTGCATTCACTCCTCTAGGGTTCGACTGTTTTGACAGATCTCATGGTATTAAAATTGTATTGAATCAATGGGCATGATGTTCTTTTTCCTATGGTCACAATCATTGATGATTGCTACTGAAATGGTAAATACGCAAGGCATTTGGTCATGTCCTACGTGATTCAGGAAAGAAACACTGTATTAACACCATAGAATAAGAAAACGATGGTAAATATCCCTAGATTGAAGCCCTTGCAATGCCACAAACATAGTCTTGATCAACTAATGCAAATATCAAAGAAATTCCTTGAAAACTAGCATCCCAGTTTGAGTACGACCTCCACATTTATAATTTTATTCTTTCAATCCAAAATATTCTATCCATCTTTTCCCATATTTTATAAGGTTTACTGTTTCACTAGTGCATGTAGTTTGGCTCTATTTATTCTCTCCATTCATCAACACAAACCATAAGTGTGATTATTTTATTTATTACTAAACGCCCTGCTCTAAAACCACTCATACCTTAGCCTACAACTTATTGGTGCATTCCTATAACTTAATCTTTTCATCAATTTCTTAGGAAATCCTTAAGTAAAGGCAAAGTTAAGCATAACTTAATAAGCAATTCTATATGTAACTGATACATTAGATACTCTACTTGCAGTCCCTTGGAACCTTTTTCCTTTCTGCTCAACAAACCTTTATTTCCTTTTCGGTATCTTTGATTTAGAATATTTCTATAACAAATATGTTATTTAACATTTTCTAAAACTTCTTCCTCTTTGACCTATTCAAATATTCAAAATTGTTCAATATATCTTGTGATTGTCAACTTCAGCCTTCTTGATCAGTGTTCAGAATGTATGTCTTCTATTACTCTAATTATTTTTTACATTGCCTTCAGGAGTCTCCAATGCCCAGAACAAGAATTCCTTTCAGTGTAGTCTTTTGAAACAATTAAGAACAAGTATGATAGTGAGTTTTCCTCGGAGACTGAAAATGTGTGATTTCCAATAAGGACACATAAAACAAATCTAGAACAGACAACAAGTTGACAAAAAGTAATGGTAATATTCCTACCACTCCTAACTACTCTAATGCTTTTGCTTTCCACAGGCGAATATTAGTGCCGTCACTTCTTGACAGAGCATAAGTTGCATCACCGCTAAATTTTACACAAAACACCCTAAAAAATACAAGAAAATGAAAGTCACGGGTGTTTAGGCTCGATATTCACTTTCAAAATGAAGCATTATAATCCTTGCCTATTTATACCAATGCAGCCATAGACAAGTCAAAAACAATATTAAACTCAAACATTTCAAATTTTATAGGCAATTGAAATAACAAACCAAAAGTCAGCATTAAAAAGACAAAAATATTTCAAAAAGTTTTCAGAAGACTTAATGTTTTCTTTTTCTCCAATAGACTTGTACTAAATTCACTTACTAACTGTAAAATATACCTTACAATTACTATACAAATACTTAAACTGCCCAAGCATTAAAAGGAAATAGGAATGAGCCGTTACATTTGCAGAAAATGCTTATAGCACTTACAATATGGAAACAAAATTGAACACATACATGAAACTTCAATTGATGTTATATTATACACCAAGGATCATAAAGAATGGATGAAAATAGTTGGGGCCCTCAATGAAGGAAACAATATTCAAACCTAAGCATCCATGGCTAGTCCTCTTATTTGGATTTCACTTATGTAGGTGGCTTTGGCATTCTGGTTTTCTGTGGGCTTCCTCTATGAAGGAGTATGAGTTTGTACCTCTATTTTTTCTCTTCGTAGTTTGAGGCCAAGTTGTTGAAGGGTGTCCTAGTGCAGAGGGCAAGTTCATCTCTTGCTGGTTGGCCTTAGAACTGCCAGGGTAGAAAGAATGGCATCCAAGGAACAAGAAGGTTTTCCCTCGGCTTTCTCCTAATGAGATTCTGACCTGGTTATTGAAAAAGAAGGGTGGGAGAAAATTTTCCCCACTCGTTCAAGAAAATGGATTGTTCCAAGTTTCAGAAACCCCAGTTCTCATCATCAAGCCAGATGCACTGTCAGATCATTGCTATTTGTCCTTCAGCAGAAACAATAATAGAGTGGATAAAGGACTATAAAGTTCAACAACCACATGTTAGACCAAATGCCAAGAAGTTATTTCTCGATGCTTTCTGATCCAATAGACAGTGTCATGGCATGTAAAGGGAGTTCTTGGATGATGGGTAGAGATGCCATGTTTATAAAGCACTGGATAGTATGGTTCATCCTCACAGAGATTGTCCTTCTTTAGCCCCAATATGAATAAGGCTTCCAACCTTACATGTTGATTATTAGCAAAATTCAGTATCTGGAATCCAAATTGTTTGGGAACATTCTAGGTTCCTCTCTAATGGCCTCAAAATACAGTGCAGATCTCACTAATTTAAACTATAAAGAAGGCATGTCTAATGATAAAAAAGTGACACAAAAATAAAAGGAAACAGTTTTGTATAATGACCTTTGCATTCGTTTAGTATGGTAGATTTCTCTTCGGTGACTTGCATTATAGGGGAATATTCTCACCTGTGGAGGACATTATTGTAGATGTTAGAAGATAATTACTTGTAACACATTTTCACATAAATATCTGCATGACATAAACTTGACTAATTTTTTTGTGCTTCTAGAAAAGGAGAGATACTGTGTGTCATGTGTGATGGAATTACTGTTCTATCATAAGATCTAGCAACAAACACCCGACTAGATGGAGAATAGTCAATATCCATCGTACAAAAAAAAGAGAATGTTTAAATAACCAAACTTGTAAATGCCATAAAGATGCAACAAGGAAACAATCATTCTAAACACTCACACAACATAAACATGGTCTTGGTGCACACAAGTTGAAATATTCATTCTCCTCATATCATAGCTATAGTAGTTGCAATCTTCATTTTCCTGCAGTTAAAAAGAATCAAACTATGGCGATCCTAGCACAAGATAAGAAACTTATACTATAGCATTAAAAATGTTTAAGTTTTTCTCCTCAGAAATTAGACTGCCTATTTGACTAACATAAAAAATCATTTTATAACATTACTTTTTGATCTATCTAGAGTTTGATGATAATTAAAAAGTCATAGTCCTATACAATGAAGTGAACTCTGAATAAGATACTAAAAACGTACATTTGCACTGAGTACTTAACAAATTTTAATAACTGCCATGAAGAAATAATTATACCAAAAAAAATAGTAGAAATATCATAAAATTAAAATCAGTTAGAATGAGGAACACATACTGTAGTAAAATTCATAGGTTCTCTTGGATCCCATGCAATGGCATTATTCCTTGTCTACAACACAACATAAATACAATTTGTACCATAATTCTAAGAACCTTTCCGCACAAATAGTAACATATTCTACCATGTCATCAAAATAAACAATACCACAAACATTTTCAAACAATAAGCCAAGTATTGAAGTAGAGAACAAAATATCTTTGTGTTGGTCACTCTATATTCTAGTTAATTAAAACTATCATGCAGAATGCTCAATATAAATTGTCAACCTAGGGAAGTCTTTTTATTTCAAAGATAATTCACACTGTCTATGCTTAAACACTAAGTAGTTAATGAACTAAATAAACTGTCCTACCTATCTGTTTAGTCAAACTCATCCCATAATTAAATTGATCTAAACTACCTATCTAAGAATTCATAATTGCAATCACCTCCTACAACTTCAATCCAACAATAAACGATTTATGAAATAAATATCTAGACCTACTTTTGCAAGAAGTTAAATCCTAATTTTCCAGACTATATGCAGATCCATCATGACTAGTTTAATCCAATCTTAATATAGGAAAGGGAAATAATAGGGATTGAACCAAACAACTCTCAGCTATAGTCTAACTAAATTAGCAACCTGAGAAAGACAAGTAATTGAAAGGAACCGAAGAAGAGATTATCTGTTACATCTATCACACTTGTGCATAAAAGAAAGTTAACCTACACAGTGACTGTCACACCATACTGCTGCAGCTGAAAGGAAATGAAAATACTGTCTATTCAAGGAAACACAATGATTGAACATTACTATTGAAGCGACTGAAAATGATGCATCTAATGTAACTTCCACACCACACAACCAAGTAATAAAAACATCTAATTAACTGAGCGATATCTGTGGGAAGGCGGGTGCAAACTCCGAACAGAAACACCGAAACTAACTGTTACTAGAAATTCTCAACCAGTGTTTACACTTCTTGTTCCTCTGTAATGCAAAACACAACTACAGAACAAAAGAATCACAGCCACATATCCTTCCCTTGAATAGTTAAATTAATTAACATAAAACATCATATACCTCAACCGTAGATCTATTTATCTTCTCTCCAGAAATTCCTTGAGATGGTTCAATACCTGCAAGATGGATCACAAGACAGATGAAAAGATGAGAGCATCATGATAATAAACTATCCATACTGATGATCAAGGAATCCAATAATATTTAGTCACAAACACAATAATCAAATATAGGAAAGGGAAATGTTTTTGTATTAATAATGGCCGAGAACAAGTACAACCAAAATCCTTGATGTTGACAGATTATGTCTCAACAAATGTCTACAAAATCCAATGAAGACCTATCTCGCTACAAGCTACCTCTACTTTTCCTCTATCCAGACTTCAAACTAGTAGCATAAGGATGCTTTTTTTGGTCTCCCTCACTCTCTTCATGGAAGCTCCATTTCTAGGCCAAGAACTCATATGATGACTTGACAAAAGGATAGAATAGGATCCCTATAGGTGAGGGAGGCAGATACCACCTCTCCCAGACATGCAGGAACCAATTCCATGAAGGATCCCATACGAAATCTTGTAGAAGCTTCTATTTTTCCCCTTTAAGTGACCATTGGCGCTTTTGGGTAAACTAGACAGAGCGTCGATCTAGGATTTTTCCTATTGAAAAAGGGTTGACGGTGCTTTCTGCTCAACTAATGGAGGCATCGACAATGCTCTGTGGAAAAGGTGAAAGGGTGTCGTACCTTCTAGGTTATGGACAAAAATGGCCAAGGTGATCTAGATTAGGATTTTTGAGAGGTTGACAGGAAACAAGAAATTCATCTGAAGGCTGACTAATCAATGTGAGATATTCATGTGCAACAGAAATCCCCCCAAAGTATGAAGCTAGAAGAATGTGATATGTGAAATGATTTGCAAGTTTTCCGTGCTAGACAGAGGCAAAGAGAGATAGACTCATAAAGGACCAATAACTGACTCTTATCCAATCACAGCTGCAGACCAGTACACTGCAGATCTATGATGATGACTATGTCATGGCTACCAATAATACAATGTAGATCCATGATTGAATAATGTAAGAGATAGGTCATAGCTACGAGATATACAAAGTAGATCTATGCCTCTCATTTTCAGATATAGAACACAACCACCAAACATACAACATGGATCCATGTCATGACTCTAAATGATCTCCAAACGCAACCTGAGCATAGGAAATGACGATGATAAAGCCTAATCACTCAGGGTCTTCATCCCAATCTCCGAACGATACGAATATAACCATGTGATTACAATGTATTGACATTGAACATGGTAGAAACCACTTTATTACCAGTCATTGATGTCAACTGTTAACAAGTACGAGGGAAATCACCATTGATGTCAATGATTCCCAAGGTATCTCAGTACAAATCATCGAATGTGAATAAAAGGACTTGAAGTCGAACATTCGATGATATCTTTCAATCAAGAGCCAATGATGTAAACTCATGTTGAAAGTGAGGTAACCTACCATCGAGGCATGTAGGCCCAAGGTACTGTCTAGTTTTCTAGGTCTAATCCCTGGATAATGATCCGAAGTCGATAGGAATAGACCCTGTCATAGGAGGGCCATGATGATTCCCACATCAGTGACACGAAACTGAGAATAAAAGTTGATTTGAAATGATAGTACTGACTCAGACATGACAAAATTTGGAGGACAAGTGAGGTTATTGATGGATTATTTTTCTAAGAGAGGCAACCTTTGAACAATTGGGTGAAACGACACATGACTTGGTAGCATTGACCCGCGAGAATAGAACCAGGTGTAATGAAAGGAATATAACAAAGCATCCTTTGAATTGACTCAAAGGAGTCAGGTGAGTCACAAAAATGGATTGACTCGAGGACAAACTGAAAAAACCAAACTGTTCAGATATGGAAATGCAAACAGGTGCCATGTTCAAAGGTGGACTGTAGAGTACTACCATATAAACAAATGAAAATCATTCCCATTTCCTTTAATTTCCGCACCTCGAAAGGTGAGTGCCTCTTTTCATTTTTATGAGTCCAAAGAGGGTAACAAACACTCGTTGAAGCTCATCTAGTGATGAGTCCATTCTCATATTTTTCACGAACCTGAGAATGGAGGGGTTCGTTCCCAAAATAGGGTCTTACATTGTGTGTTTTATGAGTCCGAAGCAAGTAAACTCACTTTTTGTTTCATGTTTAGAGAGTCTGAAATGACTAAGAAGACTCCAAAAAAGGGTCCTTTTTCGTAAATAAGGCCAGTCGGTTCGAAAAAGAGATAACCTGCCCCCAACTAGTCGACCGTTCTGATTCTTTTACAAGCGTGAACGCAACAAGTTCACTTGGAAATCAACTAAAAAAAGACCACTAAAAACCATTTTGCCAAAACTATAGAAAATAAAAATAAAAACCCACTTTCACTTAAATAATTTGGATTTCAAAATATATGAATTGTAATGCATTTTTGAAAATATCAAATACTCTATAAATAGAAAGTGGGGTAAGAAATAGTTACCATTTCATTTTTACCATTTGTGAGCTTTGGAGAGTTGGTTTTGATTGGCAAGAGTTCCATTGGCGGTTTGGCAAGGATATTACTTCTTCATTGCTTCTCCGTTCACCATGTAAGAGGTAAGTAATCAACTCTTTTCTCTTCTATCTTCTACAAACTTCAATTTTGCTTCTTTTATGTTTAGACTCATATCCCTAAAATAATCTTTACAATGATTTTGAAGCCAAGGTAGAGGATAGGTTTGTAAATTTTTATTAGAAATAGTGAAACCGACCATAGGTGGGAAATTCTATTGGTTAAAAGTAGGCAAATTTTTAATTTTCAAGGGTTTCGGGCCGTAGGGCAGAGTCCCCGACGACGCTCTATTTGGCTAGGACAGGCGCGGCGTAGGTGCCCTGTCGACGACGAACAGTCAAATGGCGCACTGGGTGCTAAAGGTGCAGGCATTGATGGTGCTCTGTCGACAAAAGGTGGCATCACCGCTGCTGCCTTAAAGGAAAAAATGAAAAACCCTAGAACACTACAAAACCAATTTCATGCCCTAAGTTTGCTTCAAAATATGTTATCATGTTTTTTCCAGCCATGCCATGTGTTCTAATCATGAAATTCGTATGTTACAGGTGTACAATGGTTATCTAGAAAGAGAGGGAGCATGATTCTTCCGATGTACAAGCTGCTAATGATCCACCTACCGTCGAATCCCTAAGAAATTGTGGACTGCTGAAATATTTTCGTGTGCCTGGTATGAAAGCACATGTACGACTACTTGAGTATATCATTAATATGTGGGACCTCGATCAAGAACATTTTGTTGTAGGGGTCCACATCTTTTCCATTGAGATTGAAGATATATAATTTTTGACTGGTCTATCCATGAGGGGGAGTCAGGCAGTCTTATCTGGGGCTCGAGGAGGAGAAGGTTCCTTGGATGACATAATAGACCAGCATTATGCATTGGGCACAAAAGCTCAGTCCAGGAAACTAAAGATTCACTCCATAGTGAATCGCCCATTGAAGACTATGGTATACACTATTGTTAAGGTGGCAGGAACAAGATCTACCGACCTCACTACTAGATCTCATATGCTATACGCTCTACAGTGTATTTATCCTATCGTTTTTAACTGGTGTGAGAGCATGCTAGTGTGTTTGAAGAAGCAGTTGACCAAATGTAGGAGGGGAACATTAAAGCAATTTGGATATGTGGCAATGGTGGTGTCATTCATCTTATAACGGATTCCACATTTGAGACCACAGGAAACCATCACCAGGCTTGAGCCTAAAGATTCCAAAATGATAACATGCCGTTACAACTATGCAACGCCTTGGCGGTGCAATGCCTAAAGTTAGCTATGGGGATAGATTCTTTCGTTGGTTGAGAAACCATTTGCTTATGATAGAGGATTATGCCTATGATGAGGCAAATTTCCGTCATGATCCAGAGTTGGTTTTACCCAAGGGTGAGATGTGGGATGATCGTGGTAAGTAAAGACACCGTACAATTTGTGTTTTTGGAGTTTTGTATTTTATTTCATTTTTATGGTTTATAAAATTGAGATAACAAAAAGTGTTTTCGTGGAGACATTGGACCTGCCCGTCCAGTGGGGATGTTGCCTATTTCTAGGTGAGTAGGCACCAGAGACATGATGGTGTACCACTCTGAAGTTGAAGAGGATCTTGGAGATGTGGAAGAAAACCTACAACATTTGACTGTGGGTATTCCTGATGTAGCCATAGACAGGGTACCTAGGTGTTATCAGCGCCACACCATATGTGTTTTTGAACGGTTTTCCAGGCTACTCCATAGAGTGGCCCAAGCCATTGCATGCTATGATGCACAACATGAGGATTAGTCTGTTTTGATCTTCTTTTTTGTATATGTATTACTAAAAGCATTGGAGCTTTGGATTTTGCCCTATGTATTTATGAATTACGAACTTTTTATGATCCTGAACTTTGAGGGCACTGAAATCTAGGGATGCTTCAGCCCATTTTTGTATCTTGATGTTACAAAATGTATATATATATATATATGACCTACTTTCATATTTACAATTGTGTGTGTGAAAATGTGATGTGTGATATGTTCAGCTACTTATGAATTTACATGTTTTGATTTATGTTTCAAATGGAAATTTTTGTATGAGCAATATACCAATCCAAAACATAATTAGCTAAGGAATCTGCCACTGCATTTAAATGTCTTGGAATGTGTTGATAAGTGACTTGCTCAAATGACCTCTCTAACAACCGGACTCTTTGGAAAGTACGAAGAAGCAGGGGATTATGGATAGTGTAGAATCGATTAAGTTGTTGGAAAATCAACTTAGAGTACAAGTAAACCCTAATTTCCCTTACATCATTAGCTAGGGCTTCCGTAAAAAATCCGACCATGGCTTGATATTCTGCCAGATTGTTGGTGGAGGGACCTAAAATAATACCCCCTGAACTCACCAGTTCACTCGTAGGAGAGTACAGTACCCAAGCTGTAAATGCAAGGTTAATCGTATACCGATGAGTACCATCATCAAAACCAATGAAGGAAGTCATTTTTCCATGAGACAAAAGACGCGCATAAGTAGGGTTTTATAAAAAACACACTTTAAATCACACAAAATACACACCTCTTAAAGCCTAATACACACATCAAACTATAAACAATATTTACAAATACCCTACACTAGATGACCTAGGCATAGTATCTTTTGAGGTAGAGGCCATTTCGGGGCTCTCCCAATGGTATCCCGTCGTAATCAACCAGTTCATATGATCCTTTCTCTAGAACACGGCTAACAATGTAGGGTTCATGCCACATAGACTCAAATTTGCCTGCTCCAATCTTGTCATGCCTCTGTTCATAGGTCAAGACTAGATCTCCTTCAATGAAGGGACGGGGTTGGACAATCCTATCATATTGAACTTTCATTCTTCGTTTGTGTGCCTCATTAGCTAAGGCAACATCATGTCGAGTTTCATTAAGTTTATTTAGGTACAAGAATCTTTCTTCGTCTATGGTATTGTTGGGTAATGATTCGACAACCAGTTTTAAA
Organism: Pseudotsuga menziesii; assembly: GCA_001517045.1. Taxonomy (NCBI): domain Eukaryota; kingdom Viridiplantae; phylum Streptophyta; class Pinopsida; order Pinales; family Pinaceae; genus Pseudotsuga; species Pseudotsuga menziesii. The sequence continues at coordinate 7,960 of LPNX010143409.1, read as the reverse complement.
GAAGGGATCTCACATTCTATTGGGAGAGTAGCTTCTAGTCCGTATACTAATTGGAATGGTGTAAAATAGGTGGAAGTTTTAACAGTAGTCCTATAGGCCCAGAGTGCGAAGAAAAGCTGTAAATTATAGTTTGAATTGGCCTACCCTACCATCCGTTGAAGCATTGTTTTTAATACTTTATTTATCGCTTCAACCTAGCCATTGGATTGTGGATAGTAGGGTGTAGAGTTGTCATGTCGAAACCCTAATTTAATGCTAAGCTCTGCCATCATTTTATTTTTGAAATGTGATCCATGATCAGTCACAATGGCCCTAGGAATCCCAAATCTTGCAATAATATGGTTGAATAAGAAAATTGCAGCAGTCTTCCCGTCTTCGGCGTATGTGGGCATTGCCTCAGCCCATTTTGTAAAATATTCAACAACCACAATGATGTAGCCATGCCCCCTAGCTAAGGTAGGTCTACAGTGCATGAAGTCTATGCCCCATTTTGCAAAAGGGCCAACGCAGCTACGACGGGATGGAGCGGAGCTGGATGTGTGTGTTTATTGGAAGTAAACATTTGACAAGGTGGGAATTTCTTGACCGCCGTTTCAATACAATATTTGAAGATGGAAGGGCATAAGTACCCGACATGTAGGATTTTCTAGGTAGTAGCCAACCCAGAAAGATGACTGCCACAAGCTCCAGCATGGCAATCATTAATAACGATCTCAACGTCTTCATGTGTAAGGCAATGCCATAGGATAGAATCAACACCATAATGGTATAGGGTGTCATTCAAGATAAGGTAACTTTTAGCCTGGTGGCAAACACGATGACGTTCATCTCGGGAGGCAGTAGGCTGGTATCATAAGGTATGGAGGTACAAAATGATGTCTCCATACCATGGATCTATCGTACTAATGAGAAACAGTGATTCATTGGGTAAGGAATCAGAGGGCTCTATATTCTCAGTAGTATGGGGAAGACCACATATAAGCTTTGCAAAGACAAGGGACTTCTTGGAAGTACTTTTGGTGAATTCTAGGTAAAACTCTTGGAGGATCACGATCCAATGTGAGTATTTGCCCCCGAGCACCTGACGTGTCAGAACGTAGTACATGGGGTTGGAATCCACATAAAAAGTAGTGGTGTGGAGCAAAATATAATGACGAAACTTTTGGACCGCAATGACTATGGCTAGAGCGAGTTTCTCCACATGTGAGTATTGGGTTTTAGAATCCAAAAGACTCTTACTTATGCAATAAATCACATGTTCTTGGTCATGTTCATCTGTTTGAATGAGGACCATGCCTTACATAGACAATGATGTAGCCATGTACAAGGAATAATCCTGGGCATAGTTGGGTGGTTGCAACACAGGTGCATGGGTAAGTGCATGTTTAAGATTATCAAACGCGCGCTGCGGGAAATCATCCCAAATGAAAGGAGTATGTTTCTTGAGCAACCTCATGAAACCATGTGTCCTCTCTGTATAATTATGGACGAAGCGACACAAAAATTTTGCCTTCCCTTGCAAACTTTGGAGTTCAATAACATTCGCGGGAGCAGGAAGGTCCAAAATGGCCTCAATTTTCAAAGGATCTATACGGATGCCATATTTAGAAACAATGAAACCAAGAAGCTGGATAAATTTGACACAAAAACACATTTGTGGGGGTTTAGACGAATGTTAAAATGACGACATCGAATAAATACAGCTCTCAGATGATCGACATGGATATCCCACTGCTTGGAATGGGCAGGCAGGTCGTCTAGATAAGGTTCCACAACATGTTTAATGTCATGAAATTCATATGACATGGCACGTTGGAATGTGGCGCCAACATTTTTTAAATCGAAAGGTAGTTTACAATAAGCAAAAGTCCCCCAAGGGAAAATGAATGCTATCTTATGTTGGTCGAACGGGAGAATCTCAATCTGATTATAGTCGGAAAAGTCATCCATAAAGGAGAAAAGGACGCTTCTGGCACAGTTATTGATTATTTGATCGATATAGGGTGTGGGAAAGTTGTCTTTTGGACAAGCTCGATTCAGGTCCCTAAAATCAATACAAACCTGAATAGTACCCTGCTTTTTATTCACAGGGACTATGTTGGACACCCATTCAATTAGTGGTATGACGTAAATGAAACTAGCTTTCAGAAGTTTTTCAACTTCCTCTTTGATAGTGACTTCTTTTCGAGGAAGAACCTGTCATAGTTTCTAGCGTACGGGCTTGGCATCAGGATAAGTTTTGATTTCATGGACAACGATAGAGGGATCAATCCCAGGCATTTATTCATATGTCCATGCGAAAAAATCTCGAAATTCTTTGAAAAAAGTCGTGTATGTTTGGATTTCTTCAGAGGAAGAGTTTTGTCCTATGGAAATGTTCTCGGAAACACCCGGTTTCACGGATATGTCAACAGGTATAGTCATCGTAATGTTGCATAAATTCCCTTCAGAATCGACACTACGAGCGAGGATCGGAGACTAAGGGTGGAGGACTATATCAGATGAAGCTGTGGAGTCAAAGTGGTTTTCTACCATATGGAAAGGGGGAAGGAAAGAATATCCGTGATGATAATCTTCCCAAGGCATCTCGTCTAATGACATAACTTCCATGATAGACTCGTCTGTAGGAAGTGTGTGTGAAAGATAATCCAGAGATGGGGAAGGGTGCTCGAGCCAATATGGCATGTGATAATGGTATGAGGCCACCAAGAAATGATCATTGATGGCGGGATCATTGGTAGCTTGGATTGCATTGTACATCTCTTTGAAAGGGGAAACGGATGAGGATTCATCAGCAATTGCTTTTCCTTTGTCTGTACGAGAGCTAGAAATCATATTAATGGATGCAATTTGCAAAGCGAGAGGAGGGTCCGAGGAAGGAAAGACTCCCATAAGTGAAGAATCTTTGATGAGGCCTACTCCGATGTTTTGATACTGTGGGGTGTTCAAGAGCGTAATGCTATTTGCATAATTTGTAATGGCGCTAGGTGTGATGAATTCTAACTGGTCAATAGTAACAATCTTTCCTTGGAATGGGAACTGGACAATCTAAAAAATGGTCGATGCTACAACTTGCATAGCATAAAACCAGTTACGACCTAGGAGTAAGTTGTAATACAAAGGAGTGTCAACGACTTCAATATCAATGGAGACTGACTTGCCCCCTAGTTCAACATGGATGGTAGGTAGTAATCCATAGGGTTGAAAGCCACGACCATCAAAAGCCTTAAGAGTGGTAGGTGAACGGTTGATTTCCGGAGATCCAATGGCTCTCCAGCAAGATAAAGACATAACTAATGTAGAGGCACCCTCGTCCAAAACATTACGGCAGATAGTCTTTCCAACAATCTTTGTAGTGATATGGAAAGCTAACTGATGTGAAAGCCTCGTTTTAAAATCATCCAGTTTGAAAGTGATGATATTACTATTCTCGGGATCCATAGCTCCAAGAGCAGTAAGAAATTTTTTCCGTTGAGTTGGGCAAGTTTGAAGTACTTCTAAAGATGACATAACGCAGGGTGTCTGGGCCAAATATTCAACAATATTATAGTATTGGGCAGCATGAGCGTTAGGATTGATTATGGAATTATGTAGAGTGCCTTTTGGTGGATGGAAAATTGCTTTAGGTATAGGTTTTTCAATAGGAAGACCATTATTAGTAGGAGTTGTGGAAGTTGAGGGTTTTTCAGATGGGATATCATCAGGTTTCTTTTCCAAAGGAGGGTCATAACTGTGTGCTCTTGTATTCAGATTCACCGTTTCATTGGACATCATATGAACTTCATCAATGGAGGAAGAAGTTTCGTTCAAGGACTTATGATCAATTAAGTACTATTGGGAAGGGAAAGGATCTTTTAAAATGGCTGCGGTGGGTGAATCTTTTAAAAATTTACCAACCTTCTCGTGACGAGGACATTCTTTTGTAAAATGATCACCTCCGCAGATTAAACAAGGGTAATTCACCTTTCTCTTTGCTTTTGAATCGTTATCCGTATTTTGTGTTTTATTTCCTTCCCATTGCTTGCCAGATTTTTCAGATCTATTTTTCTGTTTTTTCTTTCCGCCTGGAGATTCAGTGGATTGAACCACATTTACTTCAGTGGAAGCAACATGAGGGGATGCATTTTTGGTAGGTGGTGCTTGTTGGTTGGATGGAGTGGCGATTTGGTTCTTAGACGATTTAGCCACTTTTTGTGTCTGAATGAACCAAGTATGCCATCAACAGGTGGTTCCGTAGCAGGTCTCGAAGGGTCTGTAGTAGGCAGAGGAGCATGGGGAATCAGATCATACAAAGTGCCCAACTGGGAATAAACTAGGTCAAGGTACTTGTTAACACCCAAAAATGGTTAACTACCTCATCTACCCCACTACATGGCTCATTTGTCCATTTGCCTACCATATTTCCCTGAAAATCCCACTAAAAAGCCTCCAAAAGGCCTAAAATGCCTCCAAAAGGCCATAAAACCATCTAAAAAGCCTCCAAAAGGCCTAAAATGCCTCCAAATACACGTGAGACATAGTTGTTGTCCTTTAGGGAACCAAAATCCCTTAGTATTTTTTGACACGGTCACCACCAGTTTGTCAGAGGGCCTCTCCCTTAGGAGGGTTGAAGTCGTGAGATTGGTTCCGGAAGTCTGAGTGGAATACCGAAATCCATTCAGTAACTGAAGGGCTACCTTTCGCAGTTCTTGGAATATCCCTGTATAGGGAATATTGCGGTTAAAGGACCAAGCGGCAGATTCACCTTTCTGGACGTGTCATGAACGGGGTATCTTAGTTGCCATACTTCTAGTTTTGCGTACCCGGTGTCCCTCCCGGTAGGGGGATACTTTAGCCATTTGACTTTCCTATTTATATTGTCTGACTTGGATTTCATCACCTTGCAGAGGATATACTTAGTTGAGTCATAATACCATTAGTTAGGTGTTTGCATGCTCCCTTACCTCCTCTTGGTCTAGTGAGTCCACCGATTTTTTCTTTTTTAGGAAACCGACTGCTTCTTGGTATTCTGACCACTTTCTTGAATCTCCGCCTATTGT
>LPNX010143399.1:121828-207716 GCA_001517045.1 Pseudotsuga menziesii | reverse complement strand
TGCAATCATCAACCTTAAGAGGAGACAGATGACCTTCGAAGGAAATGGTCTGCGAGTTATCATACCCCTCGACCCATCCCAAGGAGAAAGATATACAAAACCGATCAGAGATGAAGGGGAGCAGGATACTCTAGACCACATCTACAACATTACAGCCCAGGAAGCAGATTATGTCGAGCCTGATGCCGATGGCGTACTAGATTGGCAATGTGATAGCTCCTGGATGTCGAACTCAGACGATGGTCTAGAGAATTGGTAGAATCGACTGTATGAGCTACATGGCCATAGGTGCGCGCAACTCACGAAGTCTCTTAGATGCCTTAGTGTGCATTCGAGAGAGTTGCCTACCTGTGTTGGGTTGACCGACCCTAGAGAATTTATTATACAAGCACCTCAGTCACTGAGAATGCAGACTCTGGAGACAGCATTAGGAGCTACAGCAGCAGGGCGGACTGATTACAACAAGTCTACTCCTAGTTGGGAAGCCAGCCAGAAATTTCTGCGCCTCAGCTTCATAACCCAAGTCCAAGAGGCGCGAAGTAAGTTCATTGGGTAGAATAGCCCTCTGAAACAATTGAGGCACAGTTATGCAGCCTGGGACACCATACCTCGTGAAGAGTGGGTGCATAAATTCATACACACCTTGGAACCTCTAGCACAAAAATGGTATATGGAGGCTGCGCTCTGACATGGAATTGAATACCAAACCAAGGGGCAGAACCAAGAAGCCAGCTCATCAAACCTAACAGTCCTGTCGCCGGCATTCCCAGGATGGGTCGAAGGGCAATACTGTGCCGAGGGTGCTTGTTGTCACGAAGCTCACACCCGGATTCTGCCGAATTCCACAAACACAGCGAGGCTTAAAATCTGACCATTGGGAAGCAACCAATTTGGCGGCGGTAGTGTTTTAATTTCCTTAAATGCCTGTACTAAGACTAGTATCGGAAATTGAGCTCCACTTGGACATGATTTTCGTCAGATTTGGTGCCTTCAATGCACCGTCCTGCCCGATTTGATTGATGGTGTGTCTAAGAAGATGCCTAAGTTAGGGAAAATTGTATTCTGCATTTCTTCAAGATTTACGAGTGAACCCATGACAACAGAACAAGAGATTGACGATTTGGTCAGATAATTCAAGCAAGAGGGTCTGATAAGCTGCTCTAATCGGCCACCTGCCCTTGCTCCCTATGAAGAAGCTCCCCCAGCACCACCACGGTCGATGCAGACACGGTCTTCCAGGAAAAATTCCAGAACCGAAGTTCGCTCCAAGCGCAACCAAGATCGGTAGAGGCAAACAGGGCAAGCACCAGCAGATCATCCTATGGATCCCACCGGTTCAGCACAGGTCCCGGCCGGGGGTAGGGAGAATATTGCACCACCGTGGCCACCATATCTACAACCTGTTCGCCCAGGTGCCGAGTTACCCCGTCAAACAAAGCAATTCAAATTGACCACACCCTCGCTGCCACAGGGAGTTCAGCTGATTGGAAGCATGACAGGGAAGATCGATCGGCTTAAGTATAGCAATCACGACACCAATGACCATGGCAAGTTTCCACAGTTTGAACCAGTAGAATACTTGCACCGCGTCAATTACCCAGATCATAAGGTCACACTACTGGAAGTGCAACCATGGGCCGCGGACCTGGACAAAGCTGGCCTACTCAAGATGCTTGATATTCCCCATTTTGGTCGCGGCATACATGTGACCGTAGTGGCCAAACAGTTATTAGCGTTAGTGCATGACGGCTATTTATGGATAGGGGACCAGAAAATTCCTATTGATGCCGCACTCATCCATAAGATCATAGGTTTACCAATGGCAAGACCTGATCCAGGAACTGAATTTCCATCCAAACATGATGATACAAAGCTCACGCAAACCATGAAAGAGCGGTTTGGCCTGACAAAGGGGAAACGAGGGTATCACACTTCCACAATTCAAGAGCAGCCCATTCGCTTTGCAGCTGAACTCTTAGCCTGCAAACTCATACGAAAATGCAGGCCAACTGAAGTACCTGCTCCGGTTATCCGGATCGCTATGAACTGCGCTGAGGGGTATACTTATAATTGGGCTGAATATCTTGCGAAGGAGTTCCTGGAGGATGCCCGCGATGCGTAGGAAAAAGGTATACCTTTTCATTATTCCTGGATTTTAATCCTTATTGCATTAGTTGGGTGGAAAGAACCCACTGAAGCCCAGTTTGTAGAGTTAAACCCAGGCATGCCAAGGGCAGCAAGGTACGCCTCCCTATGGATATCCTCAGATAAGGTATCTCAGCGGATGACGAACATTGTGTTCGTCTTTTATGCCATGAGTATCCACTATGATATTGTGCGAACACCACGACTCACCAATGAAGTGTTCTCTAAATACGAGGGCGCCGCGCACTTCAGTGCCGATATGCATCATGTTTTCATTCAAGCCCGTGTAGATCCACAACATCAATGCTTTAAATTACCATATGTAGTCACCGAACCAGATATCAGGGGTATAGTTCAACACTGGCCGGCTGACTGGCTGAAAAATATAGGAAAAAAACCCTCTATTCCAGTTCCCCCAGCTACCAATATTGGCGCAGGTACCAGTCAGGCGCAGCAGCAAATCCCATTGGAAGATAGCGAAGACCTAAGTGATTCGCAGATGGATGACAACGGCCAGGGTGGAGACGGCGGACAAGATGAATAGGATGAGGAGTCGATCAAGACCATATAAGATCCTAACCCAGCAATGAAGCACAAGTCACCAGAAGTAGCAGAGGTAACCAAGCCATAGTCCCGCAAAAAGTCAAAAGTGTCGAAGGAAAAATACATTGAAGAAGAAGCCACTATAACGCTGGATGAGATGGAACAAGCTCTAGAACAGTCTACGGGAGCGCTTACTAAAAAATGGTCATAGTTTGCGGAACTGTATCTTGCTGGGCTCTCGGGTATAGCAAACAGGGTTTCGGAGCTAAAAGAGTTAGCAGCAAAATCAGCACACAGTACTGCGACAAGTAGCACTACAGCACCTACGCAGCAGGATATTAGGCAATGGCCACCCAGAGATCACCAAGGACAGGTATCAAGCGCAACTCTGATATTGCTCGATACAAATTCCTGACCCCAGATGAGTATGACTGTAGGGCTCGACTATACAAAGATGTCCATGTCAGAATTGCACCTCTGCCAGCTCGCTATTACAAAGGAGATCCATGCACGAGACCAATTGTCCCAACTGCAATTGGAAGACACCATCAAACAAAACAAAACCTTTGCAGCACGCCTAGAAGAAGTAGCACAACAGAAGAAAGAGGCTGAACATAAAACAACTACGCTGATGCGAGCACTGGACGAGGCATGTCGGAGTCTTTCTAACTCTGACATACAGGGAGCAGAGGAACCAGAGCAGAGAATCGCTAAGCTGAGAGACTATGCCTAGTAGTCTCGCAGCGAGATTGAAAGGATGAAGATAGAACACCAGCACCAGATTGCAGAACTTCAACTGCACATCCCTCCCGAGACTCCACCAGAGGTTCGAGAACAGCGCCATCAGGACATCAAGGCTTCAGCAGCAAAAATATCAGATAATGTGGCCAACATCACAAAACTGATGGAAGACAGCATAGAAGCATGGGTGAACCTACAGGACCATCCAGATGTAGGTAAGATCCAGGAAACCATCAAGTTGGGCCAGGATGAATTAGATGCAGTCAGAGTAGAAATCAAGACACTGCCACCTATGTAGAAGATGGCTAAAGTGAAGCGCAGCAAGGAACTTCAGCAGGAAATTGAGTCCTGCAGGACGAAGGTAACGCTGCTGGAGAATGCGTTATAGCCCCTGGTTGATGAAGCATTAGAATTGAGCAATACTGCAGAGAGCCAGCTCAAACTTTTGAAGACCTATGACACTTTTGCGCAGGAATGGGCTGACACAGAATTATCCTCAGTATTATAGGAATTGGTGGAAAAGGAGAAAGCCACTGATGATATACTACACAACCTCACCAGTCTCTTCCAGACTCTCACGCAGAAGATTCTCCCACCGGAGCCCTCGCAGAGTGTCCCGGGACGGGCCACTAGTGAGTCTTAGGGGCCTGTTGGAATGCATACCCTAAGGATTATTAGTTTTGGTAATTCCGCGGTTGTTTGTAAGTGGAGTTACAGGTCAAAATAGTCTTAGGGGTGTTGGGGTAAGTCAAAACCCCTTTTTGTAATAAACCCATGGTTTAAATTCAGGGTTTAGGGTTTTTGGGTGCCCATGGTTTGAAGCCATGGTTTTGTAATAGCGCGTTGTATAAATAGGCATTTTTGTAAATAAGAAAAAGTTAGGATTTTGATGTAAAGAAAGATTAAGGGAAAGCTAAGGCTGATTTTGAAAGGAAAGGTTAAGTCCCAGCTGTGTGCGTGGACGACCTTTGCAGTTGTGTGTGCAGAGGGTTTTGTAAGAAGATTGAGAAAAGATCTACAGCTGTGTGCACAAAGGCTGGCTGCTGTGTGCGCGGCTGTTAAGGATTAAAGGGATATGCAACTGAGTGCGCAGATCAAACTGTGGTTTTGTAGCAAGTTGAATAAAACACAGTTTGTGGATGTAGCCCCTACACTGGGGGTGAACCACATTATATTTGGTGTTGTGGTTTCTTGTGTTGTTTCTATTTCTATTGTCTTTATGCATTAATAACGGTATACATTTGATAACTTAGATCACTGCTAATAACAAGCTTCGCTGTGAATTCCCTGTAGTGGGTTAAGCAAGTCACGGTTGTTTATCTATCTGCGAAGTTGTATAAAAGTGAATGACAAAGCTGTGTAATTGTTGATTAATAAGTAAAGGATAAGGTACAGTAATATCCCTCTCTGCTTGCAGAAACCTGATTCTGCGACACCCCATTGTTGTTTCGGGTGAGACTGCAACCTGTGCACAGGTTGTTGCCGAAAGGGCCAACACAGTGGGTCTTTTGTTGGTGTGACATAAAAGGATTAAACCCGGGTCTGCCCTATTTTCCAACATAGACCAATCGAGTGTTAAGCCACGGATCAATGGTAGGTATGATCCAAGAGAAGTTGAACCGTCAGATCACTCTATGTCTAGAACATATTGTGACCATTAGATTAGAATATTTATAAATGCATACTAATACATACTAAAGAAACACACTTTTACCTAACGGATCTATTACAGAAGTTGATCTTAACGAACTCCTAAGTGTCTAAATATCCTAACAGAGACGATGGATGCACAATTGTCTTTTCTTCAAAATTCTGAATTTTGGTGCATGCAATCCTGTAGGATTTTGCTGGAAGATCTAGATCATGGGGAGCGAATGTGTCACTCTTATAATATGATATTTCTTCCAAAATATCCAAGTTTTTACATATGCCAAGATTGATGGCTTTCTGCTATCATTGAGTTTTGTTCGATGCAAGTTTGATCCTAATGTTTATTTGAGGCTGATTCATGGCTCTTTGATGATTATTGTCTTGTATGTGGATGACCTTCTAATTATAAGAAGTTCAAAGAAAGAGATTTCCTCCTTGAAGGATGCAATGAACCATGCATTTTCTATGACTGATTTGGGGTCGTTGAGCCAATTCTTGGGTCTTGAAATTGTTCAATCCCAACATGGAATAAACGTACATCAGTCCAAGTATGCCTTATGTAGTTAGTGTGGCTTCAAGATACATGGATCATCCTCATGAGATCCATTGGAGAGAAGCCAAAAGGATCCTTAACCTTGTTCAAGGAACAAGAACTCATGGTATCTTCTACAAAGCTAAATTTGATCTTAATTTGATTGGGTTTACTAACAGTGATTGGGCAGGTGACAACACAAATTGAAAGTCAACATCAAGATATGTGTTCATGCTTGCAGAAGGACCAATCAACTGGTCAAGCAAGAAGCAGAGTGCCATAGCACTTTCATCTACAGAAGCAGAGTATAGAGGAGTTGTAAATGCAGCAACTCAATGTTTATGGTTGCAAGGAATACTTGGTGAGTGTGGCTTCGAATCAGAGTTTTCAACTATTATCTATTGTGATAATCAGAGCACCATTTGAATATCAAATGATCCAGTTTAGAGAAAGAGAACCAAACACATTGAGATCCATATGCACTACATCAGACAGCTTGTGCATGATGGCACCATTCACCTACTCTTCTGTACATCTTCAGAACAAGTAGGATACATATTCACCGAAGTTTTTTGTGAGAAGACATTCAACAATATCAAATCACTTATGGGAATTTCTGATCATGCTGTGAAGCATGATTGATGACAATATTTTCAAATTTTGTTCTACTGTCCATGTTTAAGGGAGGATTTTCCCACTGGGTTTTTGCCTCTTTCCTTGGTTAAATAGACATGCAGTATATAAAGGGTGACTAATCCTTGTTGCTAGGCCCTATATTTTTCTGATATTTACCCATAAATTTAGGCTTAAGGGGGGGTGTTAGAATAATCAACCCATAGTTACCTACCTTAGACATTAATTTATTCATTTTTGTCTTATTTCCCTAGTTTCCTATATTCCACTCTATGAAAGTTGTCTTCTACATGTCATAGAAGTCAAACTTGGTAAAAATGAGTCATGGATCACTTGGGAAACCTCTTGGAAACCATATTTAGCATGTCTACTTTATTCCAGATCCTCCAAAGTGCATATCTACTTTTTCTGCAAAGCTACCTATTTTATTTAGAAATAAGGAAAAAGGGAAAGCAAGACTAGGTGTAGTTGACTTGTTTTTGCCCACATCATCCTCCATCATTTTATCCTAATAAAAGCATATATGATTTGTCTTTCCATCCCTTATTATCTTTTCTACTTAACTTTTCCAATTCATGAACCTCTAAGTGGATTTGGAAACTGCTTTATGCGCCTATGGGAGATTTGACTAGATTTAGTAAGACTATTTTTTGACTATTTTGAATGGCATCCTTATGCATTCAAATCTCTCATGTAATTATATATTTCAGCAACCTATGACTTCATAAGGTTGGCTATTGTACACTTATTCAATACATATTAGTGTTATGCTCCAATTTCAGTCTCCTTTGTTGGTAATTTTGCATGTTTGATTAGCAATTTTGTGAGTGTAATTGTTATATCACTTAGGTTCAGTTTCCACAACATCTGCACATGCACAGATTATGTCATCAATATCTACAACATGTATAAACTATTCACCACTTTTCTAGTAAACTATATATGACTGAAATCACAAAGAGTCATGTATATGTACCATCAGGTCCCTAGACCTATCCTTGAGTTTGAGGCATCTTCGAATATCCCTGGTAGTTCATCCCACCATATGGATAGTCCTCTATGAGGATAGGAATTTTTTTCCATTGTGCAAAATATCCCGAGTGAATAAATGACACACCAAGTTGTCTCCCTCCCTGATCATCATCTCACACCACCACCTCATACGAGGCTCGAATCGAACCCATTATGTATTGGAATGTTCTCGAGCCCTCTGCTCCATCCATACTGCAAACTCTCCATTATTTTACAACCATTCATCATCCCGCAAGGAGGCCCCACTAGTGTTCCACTATTATTTTGTATCCATGTTAACCATTATTCTAGCATCACCTCTTTCAATACATCGAACACTTCCTCCTTGCTTGACTGACCATTATGGAGTTTTTGTTAAGCTCTTTAATGACTCCTCGAGGAATGAAAATATTATCGATCACACTTGCTTCCTTTCATTCTCATTAAATTATTTGAAAGGGCATCTATGCCACCTCATTTATCCCCTTTTCAGATTACGTAGATTAATTAAAGAAAAGGACCACCATAGAATCTTCTAGCTAGGAACGGTTCCCCTTGTATCCTTTTACAATTTTTTGGACATTGGGACAGTAACTTACAAAAAATATCACTATGGGTTGTATTTAAGCTCTTTTCTAGCCCTCTCATAAAGAAAATATCATTGAGCAAACTTGGTTTCGTTCATGCTCGTAAAATTATTTGAATGACCATCCAATCAGTATAGGTTTAAGCATTTTTTGTCCTGTTTGGACCAAGGATAATTTTAAGAACACACTCAAAATTTATATGTATAATAAATGGGTGAATCTCCCTAATATATAGGAAAAATTGAAGGATATTTTATCAATAATATAATATGTATATATAATTTTTTGGCTAATATTTCATTCTATTATAGAATCTTGTAAAATCTTGGTGAATCTTTCACTAAACTATAAGATAATGTAAAATCTTGGAAAATATTTCACTTCATTATAAAATATTGTAAAAACTTGACAAATATTTCATCAAATTATAAAATCTTGAAATGTCTTGGTGAATATTTTGTTGGGAAGACTCAGCTTTGATTTTACATATTACTAAGGTAGTGCAATAGAAGAGCATATACCAGAGCTTGAATCTCTCAACTCCTAGACCCTCAAATGAACAAATGCATGAATGAGGAGAGGAGGGATTTATTTATACATTTCACAAGTAGTATTTGGTCACTCACAACTGGAGGTGTTGGTGAAACACAACTACATTAACTAGATTAAGGAAAAGTGGGGACTCCACTTTTTATCTTTTCCCTTAATGGTCCAATGGACATGTGGGGACCAAAATCTTGACATATCGACAAACTGATAGAATTGGACACTTTACATTGAGGAGTGATTATGGCACCCATGAACCATTATTACAACGTGCAGTATTATTGAGACTCACAACCTTAATATAGTGTATGAATTATTAATTAGTTTATTTTCCAAATCTCTCATTTTTAAGCTACCCTTTAAGAAAAATAACATACTTGTATGTTTCTAGATACAAATTCCACTTTTAGCTTTCTTTTGTTGACAAACAAAATATGAATTATGCCATTTGATTTGTAATTTTTACAGTTAGTTAGAAACTTGCAATGGTTATTAAAAATAATAACATACACTAAAGAGAATAGAAAGAACATTAATGCATCATCACTCATATCATTATAACTTCTATGTTAAAGACTATTTTTTCTTAGATAAACTAAGGATGTGTTTGTATCCATGTCCTTGAAATTTTTGAAAGCATGAAAAATATGGTAAATTTTTTTTATCACCCTCGTATGCAAAAGACTAGATATCAAATATCATAATGTCTACATCTTAGGTCAAACATGCCCTATACATATTATATACAATCATGAGTGCAATGAAGTATTGTGTTCCAACTAAATCATATATTTATCATACATAACTAGATCCATTTATGGATGATGATAGCAATTACACATCAAAACAAATCACCAAAAAACATTCTACTTTTGAATTACCATTACAAAAAACAAAATATCAGAAAAAAAGTATCGAACCCAACAAATTTAGGTCACAGATAAATTGATGAAATTTTCAATACGAATGAAAAATTATACCAACACGAACTTCTAAATACAAACTAGAGAATATACCAGTACGCTTTGGATAACTCTACAAGAACACAACCAAAATAATGACCATTCCACGGTATCCCCTACATTATAATCAGTGTCCATTCATTTATATTAGAAACATCCCAAACATCAACAAGAACATACATAAAACATGAACATCTACAGTCTCATTAATGCCTTACATCCAATAATAATTGCAGAGCAAGATCCTAATAAAAGCACTTCTTAAACAACTGGGTCAAATTCAGTTTGAATATATAAAATCCATGTGGTGTCTCTCCATCAAGAGTAGCATCCACTGACAACATATAAATGTCAATCAATAGTTTAAACATGATAAGGAATAAAATAAATAATATATTTTGAGCTCTATAACCCTTTCATAGAACCAATATTCCTAGGATAGAATAAAACCCTAATGACATTCAATGAGCCATAAGAATCAAGATTTCCCTAGAATTCAATAAGCCTAAAAAAGCATCCATGATAAAGCCTTAAAAAGCACCAATGCAGTTTCCTCCTCATTTCAAAATGGAGATGTTATCCGAAGATTAAACTATCGAGAAAACTAAGAATTAAAAGTGGAATCACATCAACCAATACCTTCAACTTGCAAACGCAATATGATTTGGGCGAACCATGAATCACTGTAGCCTTTATATAGAAAAAAATAGCCCCTTATTTTTGTTACACACATTTCTCGTCATCATAATATAATGAGAAATAAACATTAGAATTTGCCTCAAATCCTCAAGTTGAGAAGTTGGAAATGGGTCAGGATTAGTGATTTCATGACTTTGTCCACCACCACACTTTCCTTGTGGACAATGTGTGTTACCCCTATGTGTAACGCCTTTTTTCCTTGAACAATAAATGGTGCCACCACCGCTTGCCTTCATACAATGAACAATTCTTCTTGGGTAACGCTCTGTCTCAGTGGACAAAGAGCGATGCTTGAGTTTTAAAGGTAAAAATAGAAGTTTCATGAAGCTTCTCAAATCTTGACTTTGTGGAAACCTCATCCATATACTTATGGACCACCTGGGCTTGAGACCCATCCTTGTAAGATCTCCCCTCCTCCTCACCCATGAAATCCTCAACCTCCTCTATCTTCCCATGACTATAAGTATTGGATCACCCCCCATGGGTAAGGGGAGAATTATTATGTTACAACAACAAAACGCTGGCCAAATCCAGACAAGGAGAGTGAGCATTTGGTAGACAAGCTTGAAGTTTGGTAGACAAGTTTGAAGCTTTGGAGGCAAGGTTTACTTGAAAAGATACTTCTTAACACTAAGGCTTTGGGTTGTAATTTCTCTCTCTATTTCATTTATGCAATAAAATTTTCTTTCCCATGAATGATATTGTGTATGAATCACTTATTTCATTGTTGAATTCCTTAGTCATCAGCATAAGATCATGGATTGATTTTGGTACTTTAAACTTGTATGTGCTTTGTTGTGTTCTTTTTACAGGTTAATCTATGGAGATCAAACACTTCAAAGGACAACCTAATACAGGTTGTGATAGGTAAAAGAGTTCATTCTAGCTATCTATTTGATCTTAGGGGAATTCAGTTTAGTTGTTGTGACTCCTTTGTTCTAGATTTGAGTGTTTCAAGCTAGGGAAATGACTTATGTCCGTAGAAGGTGAGTATTACCATTAACAATTTTCCCTCCAATACTAGAAATCAAGAGCTAAAAGAAGGTATCACATGAAATTGACTAAAAATATAGGAAAATGCAATTGTATGCCTAAATTACAAGGAAAATGGAGAGAGAAATAACTGTTGCGAGCCTCCATTACTTAAAATTTGGGGCGAAATAATTATTTCACTAGATTTTCTCTAGAAATTGAGGGTGACAGATAGATTGGAGGGAGATTTTGCTAAGGAGAAAATATTTTTTTACATTGTCCTCATTAATTTATGAGAGGCAAGTCATACTGGATTTATTTTTTTTAATAAATATTGGGCAAATATATTTTATCTGAAAAAACCCTTTTGATATAAGAAAAAATCCCACTAAAGTTTTGTAACGCCCTTAATATATCCCATGGGCTATATATAGCCCCTAAAAGTATCCATGGTTTGGACTACCTATGAAAAAGAAGTATCTCTACCCCTTTCGACTGGGGGAGCTCTCCTTTGTACACTTTTATCCTTTTTTCAGACCTAGGAGACTATTGTACAAAAAACAGACCCCACTGGAGTATTATTCCTATTTCCAAACAATCTAAACATGAAGACACAATCGATCATTTACCATCATGGGATCGAAAAAAATCCACAGGATAGTATCATAATAAGAATACTTTTATCCCTTATTCGAGCTCTTTAAACTATGAATAAGTCTCACATAATGCCTTTGGGTGCCCACATATATTGCATATAGTCTCCCATTATGCTAGCTTCACCCCATTGGGTTTCCTTTATTCATAGTACTCTGCAATGAGTCTTCCTTGGATCCCCTGGATATCACTTGTCCAGTGAATTCTAGGAATAAGTTGTCATTGATGCAAACGATGTCTGGTCTTTGATTCCAATTGTTGAGTCCTTAGTTCCCCTTATGGAGCCCCTAATCCTTAGTGCTTAGTTTGTGGTTGTCTATGTCAGAGGATCCCTTTCAACCTTATTAAATCCCAATATTGAAGCCCTTGGAGGCATTGGAATAATGGAAAAATCCATGGTTACCCATTGACTTGGTCAAGTTCCCCTAAGTTGTATCTTGGTCCCATTTGAGTCCATCGTCGAGTTCCTTGATCTTGGTTGATATTTGGTTACTCGTCTTTGTGTTGCTTGTTATTCTTGTACTTGTTTTGGCCTCTTGATCAGTTGTTCGATGGATAATGTGGCTCATGTGTGTAAGTGTTGTTGAATTCTTATGGGGTCCTTAAGTCCACAATATTATACCTTGATCATGTTGCATGTGGATACTTGGGTCTTGAACCCACACATATGGTGGTTTGATGGCCCTTGGACGTTATATGGTCATTGGCATGTTGTAGCCTTGCGATCATGCATATGAATTATATAAGGTGTTGCAAACTAGTGGTGAGGTTTTTGTACCCCTCTTTTGGGGTGTTGGTACTCTTATTGTGATGAAGTTGTTGGGCAGGGTAAAACTTGTAT
Organism: Pseudotsuga menziesii; assembly: GCA_001517045.1. Lineage (NCBI taxonomy): Eukaryota > Viridiplantae > Streptophyta > Pinopsida > Pinales > Pinaceae > Pseudotsuga > Pseudotsuga menziesii. The sequence continues at coordinate 195,200 of LPNX010143399.1, read as the reverse complement.
GGGCTAGTGCTTAGGGAGCTCGCGCTGGTTGGATGTTGACAGAGTGAGAACCCCTATCAACGAGGCTTTGTTGGTGGGTTTTTGATAAAAAATGGTTTCGTTGCCGGGACCGAGTTGCGATTGAAAGGAGGATATGTTTTGGAATCCGACTCGATTAGAGATCGAGGAGTGGTTTGGTCTAAAACTGCGAGAGTTTGTTGAAACGGAAAATTAGAATCTGAAGCGGTCGATGGGAAATTGGTTGGACCAATATATTCATGACATTCATCATGAATGCTTCTTCTGTGAGTTTCCTATAATCTTTTATGAGTGGCTGGAAAAGTTTGCTTCTAAGAAGAAAAACTTCCAAGAAGGAGAGCCGACATCTTCGACTCCGAAGTTGATCCAGGAATTACAAGAAACAGATAATAAGGCATCGCGGGCTGTTGTGGTGTGGTTGGAAAGTATCCTGGAGGGATACATTACTGAGTTTGTAGTTGATACCAATAAGTCATTTAGCGAAGTAGAAAGGGAGTTCTTAAATGGATCACAAGGTAGATTTTTGTTGTCTCTGCAACTATCTGTTAAACAACTCATCTGTGAAAAAGGTATTCTGAAGATGGACCAAGAGTAGTGGAACTCTGGTGTACGGAGGCTTTAGACACTGCAACGAAAGGGGGGATATGCATGGAAAGGTAGGGGGTAGATGAGCATGAGCTATAGTGATATTTTGAAGGTCACCGAGGAAATAAGTGGTTGTACAAGAGGATGAGCAAGGTTTCAAGAGAAGAGGCAGAGGATAGGAGAAGGTCCTGCTATGATTGAAGTGCAATACTGTGAAGAAAAACCACACAGGACAAAGTGACCTTTCAGTGATGATGAGGATGACCATGCCCAAGCTACGCCTAGAATAATGGTAGGCTCAAACCCCAACACTAACATGTACACACCTTTGCGCACTACTCCACCACTAGGAAGAAACATGGATTCTACATCAACTTGCCCAATGTGTTAGTAGCAGTCTAACAGTAGAGTACTAACCGAAGGAAGAAGGCCCAGAATGGCAGGCAATGAAATGAAGCTACCAATATTTCATGGAAACGACACCGATGACCCAGAGCAATACTGGTTCTTATGCGAGGAGATCTGGACTTCCCAACAGACTGTGGATGACGATGTCAAGAAAAGCCAGCTAGAAACCACCCTCATGGGTCGTGTGTTGGATTGGTANTCCTAAAATGAATTAATAAAATAATAGTTAAAATAATAAAATAATATTTATTAATTTTGGAGGAAGAAAAGAAAAAAAGTACTTTTTTGTTTGTATTTTCGACATATCTCCCTGTGTTTTTACTCAAATTTCGATTGGGAGAGCTCGTTGGATGCGGAATTAAATTCCGCATCCAATGAACTCTCCCGATCGAAATTTGAGTAAAAAAATAGGGAATACAAACAAAAAAAGTAGTTTTTGTTATGATACCTATCCCCAAATTTATATTAAAAAAGTGTTTAAGACCTATACGGTATTTCAAATTTAAATCAAGTTAGTTGGCTAACACATGATGACATGGAATTTGAATAAAAGTTAAAAGGCCCATTTTGAGTTGAAATTTCCTCTAATGATGAGATTCATGTTGGTTCCTTAGGGAGGTACAGAGAAAACATTGGATGAGATCCGTAAGGGGTTATTTGAAGAATTCAAGAAGTCGAATTCTGAGGCTCAATACATTACCGATTTGAAAGAAATCAAGCAATTCCCCAATGAAACAATTTCGTACTTTGATCAAGGGTTTAATACGTTGATGGCTCGAGTCAGCTTCCAAATGAGTGATGTTCAGCACAAGGAGTGGTTCATCGCCGTGCTTGTCCCACATATCAGACAACCACTAATGTAGCAAAAGATTACGACGCAGAGCGAGGCTCTAGAAATCGTGATGAAATTAGAAGCATCGTTGGTAGGAGAAACCACAGTTGGGATGAACCAGATTCAAGCACAGTTGGCCAATATGATGCTCCAACTGCAAGATATCAAGAAGGCTAAGGAAGATCATAATGACCTTTGGTGCACCCGATATCATGTGGACGGACACACCAAGGATACATGTCCGACGTTTCGAAATTATTTTCTTTCAGGAGCCCCAAATCCATTGAGCTGCGTTGGTGTACCATGGTGCCGCATATGTCAAGTCTATGGGCATACACATGAGAACTGTGACTACATGCAAAAGATGGTTACTAAGGCAACGAGTCTGTACTGTAACTTTTATCGGTCAGTAGGACACGATGATAAAAATTGTCGAGCTTATGACTTACTCCAGGAAAGGACATATGATTCATACTTTGTGAAAGGTGAGGACCCTTAGGAAATGCAAGCATAGCCACAGATGGCATAGCTAGCAGCGTAGATGCAATATACACCTCCACCCCAGATGTAGTTTATCTCGTCGCAACCACAGTTTGTAGCACAACCACATTTTTCATCACGACCACAGTATAATTAGGTACTGCTCATTCAGACTCATCCATAATATGTTCAAGCTGTGCACTATGTCCAGCAGTAACCAAACCCCTTGCAGCAGCAGTTGGCCCAACCTCAGTTTCAGCAAGGAGGATTTCGAGGATGATTTTGCAGAGGATTCAGGGGATGAGGAGGAGGCTTTAGTAGAGGATGAGGATGAGGTCGAGAATCAATTCAGTGTTATACCTATGGAGTATTCATGCACTACTAGAGGGAGTATCCTCATGCATAGTGTACATACTGTGCGGCCAAAGAGAATAATATTGAAAATTTCCCTCAGCTGATTGCAAGGTGGTAGGAAGGACACATTCCTCAGTTGCAAAATGCGTAGACTCATAACCAGCCAATGTTCCAAGTGTAGGACTAGTTGACGATGCAGAATCAGATCCTGCCACAGACTCAGAATCAGCCAACGAACCTGCCACTGAATCAGAACCCACCATTGAATCAATCCCAGAATCTGAATCAAGGATTGATAGTTGCAATAATTCAAGACAAACCATGAATGAACGATGTCAACGTTGGGGTTGTCACTCACGTTGATGCAACAACTGGAGAAGATGGACCGCGTCAGCAAGTTCGGTTCGCTGGAAAGAAAAAGGTAGCATTTGATATTGCGACAATGAAAGACACCTTCTTGGAGGATAAGCATGCAATTAAGAGAAATCTGGGTAAGTTACCTATTATTGAAATGTCATATGCTTTTGATCAATCTGTAGATGCAAGATCATCATGGCAGCATGGTACCTTGCAATAGTTCTTTGAGATTTATTTGTCACTGGAAAGGGATCCCGAAGCCCTTATTGAGATTCAGAAGTTGTTAGACCAACGGGATAAGACATTGAAGGATTCCATGGTGAACTCCTTGCAAAAGAGGAAGACATGCAAGGAGATCAGGATGAACATCCAGATCGAAGATTACGAGGTTGAATCGGTTATTCTAGATCTCAGATCAGATGTAAACATTTTGACCAAGCAAACTTGGCCAGTGATGGGGAAGCCAACCTTGGGATGGTCGTCGGTGCAGCTATGACTAGCAAATCAAGAAAAGTTTCATCCCATTGGTCGCATCTCAAACCCAGTTGTCAATGTTGAAGGTATGAAGACGTATGCTGAATTTGATGTGATAGAAGTGGTTGAAGATGGAGGTTCCTATTCCTCACTACTAGGGATTGGGTGGGCTAATGATAGCATGGTGGTTATCAATTTCAAAAAATGGGTTATGACATTTGAGAACTAGGATGTCAGGGTCATTGCTCCCATGGACCCTCAGGAAGGATGCCAGTATATTGAACTTGTGAGGTATGAAGCTGGTAGAAGTCAGGATCACGGCTATCATATCTCTGAAGACTATATCCACCCTACCATCGATGGTGAAATTGGATGGCTCAGCGATAGTTATGCATCTTATGATTCTGAGGATTCTTTGGAAAATTGGCAAAATAGGCTGCATGAGGTGTCATTCAAGAAATGCAGGTTGATGACACAGTCTCTCCGTCGCATAGCAATTGAGACCATCGAGTTGCCAATTTATGAAGGGATGCCAGAGTTATCATAATTCCTTCATGAATTTGAAGAGAAAGTGTTTGAACCACAAAGGGTATTGGCCCTAGATGTAGCACTGAAGGATACCCCGGCCCAATGGTGGGCGATGCACAAGCAGACAATCCATGACTGGGGACAGTGTCCAAGATTGATGATGGTGCACTTTGGTGATTCGGAGGTCTATCATGCTTGGAGATACGATGGACAGAATGACCCCGCGAGTCACTTGATGGAGTGTCAGGCCTTATGGGCATCACGACGTAAAGATGAGTGGGTCCATGCTTTTGTTCATACTCTGGAAGAGATGCTGAGATCCTGGTATGTAACGGTAGAATTATAACCACTTTAGAGGATTTATCCATTCGCTTTGTGCAGACATTTAATTTCCAGGATGCCAACCCAGAGGTACATAATGCATTACAAATCATCTGTGATGCAGTACTGAAGGTCGTCCCTGTCGCATACCCAGTTGATCCACATGCGCACTGCTCGATGCAATCCATGATGACATGTTACAATCTATATGGGGAACCTAAAGATGATGAGAAGTTGCGGAATATTAATATTCTGGAGTCAAAAGGAAGTCATGATGTTGCAGCACCAGACATATTGACAGATTCGATGAGTCAGCTGCTAAAGATCAGGAAAGTCAACATTGGGTCAGAAGAGAACCCGAAATTTGCCAATATTGGGGACTATTGGGACAAGGAAATAATGGCCAAAATCACAGACCTACTGCATGAATTCCAGGATCTTTTTTTGACGCGGTTCTCAAAAATGAAGGGGATATTAGGGGAGCTGGGGGAGATGAAAATCTCGTTGAAACCAGATGCAAAACCTGTGCGATAGAGGACATATCGACTCAACCCATGATACAAGGACCATGTGAAGGATGAGATTGACTAGATGTTGGATGCTAGGATCATCAATCCTGTCAGAGAATCAGAGTGGATAATCCCTATGGTGGTTCAAGATCAAAAGATCGATGAATTCCACATTTGCGTCGACCTAAGAAAGTTTACTGATGCCTGCATGCATGATCCATTCCTGACTCCATTTACAGATGAGGTCCTTGAAGGAGTAGGCGGTTAGGAGATGTATTCATTCATAGATGGATTTTCGAGGTACCACCAGATCCGGATTGCAAAGGAGGATCACCATAAGACCACAATTGTCACTGAATGGGATTGTTTTCAATATACAGTCATGCCCTTTGGGCTGAAGAATGCGCCAGCAATATTTTCTTGGGTAGTTGTCACTATGTTTAAAGACTTTATTCAAAAGTTCCTGCAAGTATATATTGATGATTGGACAATCTATAGGCTAATTAGGGACCATATCGACAACTTACGATTGATGCTAGAAAGGTGTCGACAACATCATATTGCATTAAATTCTAAGAAGTGCATTTTCTGTACGGCATTTGGAATGCTACTCAGACACATGGTATGTAAGGAAGGTCTATTGGTTGATCCAACGAGGATCACGCTAATTCTTAGTTTGTCACCACCGATGAATGAGAAGATGCTTCGAGCGACGCTGGGGCACACGGCGTACTATTGCAAGTTCATCAAAGGATACGTTGCGATTACTGCCCCCTATGGAGAAGCTATTAATAAGGATGTTACATTTGAGTGGAGTCAGGAATGTCAAGGAAGTTTTGACACACTAAAGGCCAAGATGGCCTCCGCACCCATACTGGTATTCCCTGATTGGAACAAGGAGTTCCATGTGCATGTTGATGCCTCTTCTATTATGCTGGGGGTTGTGCTTGCGCAACTAGTTGAGGGTGACCTAGATCACTCGATCGCATATGCCAGTAGGAAGTTGTCAATTGCTGAACAAAATTACACAATGAATGAAAGAGAAGTCTTGGCGATGGTTTATGCCTTGCAAAAATTCATGCACTATTTGTTAGGCGGTCACTTCAAGATGTTCACTGATCATTCCGCCTTGCATTATTTGTTCAATAATCCTGTGTTGGGGGGGGAGATCTATTGGTGGCTGCTACTTTTTTAGGAATTTGACTTTGAAATAGTTGTGAAGCTAGGATGGTTGAATGATGGTCCTGATCACCTATATTGCATTGAGACCAGAGAAGAACCTACCAATACTGATGATGGGTTTCCAGATGCACAACTATTCCATGTTGATATTGCAGATGATCATTATGCCCAAATCATTCAGTTCTTGGCCACTGGTGTTGCCCTTGAGAACCTATCAACCAGTCATAAGAAGTAGTTGGTAGTAAAGGCTTCATATTTCCAGTTGATTGCTGGGAAGTTATACAAGCTTGGACCAGATGAAATCTTGCGACGATGTATCCTACCGCATAAACAAGGACCCATTCTAGAAGAAACACATGCAGGAATCGTAGGAGGTCACCATGGAGGAAGGGATACTGCGTGAAAGGTGTTGTGCGTTGGGCTATGGTGGCTTATGTTGCATAAATATGACGCAGACTATGCACGGAGTTGTGACGTCTGCCAGTGCATCGGTAAACCATCGCAGCGGGATGAGATGTCGCTTCTGCCGCAGGTAACTCTACAACCTTTTGATAAATGGTCCATGGATTTTGTGGGTCCAATTAATCCACCAGGGAAGAGGACTGGTGCGCTATACATCATTACCGCAACTGACTATATGACTAGGTGGGAAGAGGCCGCACCAGTTGTGGATTGTATCACTGCGACAATAGCGAAGTTCTTATTTGAGAATAATGTGACATGGTTTGAGTGTCCTAGGATCTTGATGAGTGACCAGGGAAGTCATTTTATCAACTAAACTATGAGAGCGCTAACTGAGGAGTTGCAGGTGCAACATAAGAAAAGCACACCATACCATCCGTAGGTGAATGGGATTGTTGAAGCGTTCAACAAAATTTTGGAAACAACGTTGACAAAGGTATGTAATGCTAATCGCTATGACTGGGAATTGAAAATTCCAGTAGTGCTATGGGCCTATCGCACCACTTGTAAATGGCTGATAAGACAAACACCATTTAAGCTGGTATATGGGAAAGAGTCACTCATGCCCATGGAATACATTGTTCCTAGTTTGCGCATCGCTACAGCGACTAGCATGGATGATGCCAAAGCATTAGAAGAGCGCATTGTGCAGTTGATCTAGCTTGAAGAGGACCGATTTATTGTAGGCTTCCACCAGTGTGTTGCGAAGGATCGATAGAAGGCATGGAATGCTCGTCACATTAAGAATAAACAGTTTGCGGAAGGAGATTTGCTGTTGTTATATGACAGAAAGTTTATGAAGCATCCAGGTAAGTTACTAATGCACTGGTTAGGCCCATATCTTCTTCATTCCATTACTTCTGGAGGTGCGGTTCAGTTACAACAATTAGATGGTGCGGTACTTCCAACGCTCGTCAATGGGAGTCACTTAAAGGCCTATAGGACAGGGTCAGAGCTGCGCACCACTCGAGGCACTGTAAAAAAGCTAAACATAATATTTTGTTAGATAGCAGCAAGGTGAGCCTAGGGGAAGAGGCCACGCAAGGATAAGAGTTAGTAGCGATGGAAGGGAGACCACCTGCGACAATTGCAAGGCTCGGTGTTGGCCAAATAAGAAATACATGTAGGTAGTTAAAATAGTTAGCTGGCAGCACTTGTTGAAGTGATGCACATTAATGGTCGATCCGACCGTTGGTAGGGTGAGATTGCCAATGGATTTGGCATCATTACTACTAGATTTGGTCATGATGGACATGATGGATTTGGAAATGATGATTTCAAATTGTGAAGTGGCTATAAAAAGCATGCGGGACACGGGAGGAAGGAATTGTTTAGAGTAGTTCGGTGGAGTGAGCAAAGTGTTGAGCCAAGTATAGTTGAAGAGTCTTGAGTGCGAGTTGCAGAGTCATCAGGTTCATAGTAAGGTTTGGTGAGTGTGGTATGCTGAGAGACCCCAACGCAATTGATATTTCCAGTGAGCGGGAATCCCCCATTCGGCCCACAGCCGTTGAGGAAGAAATCGTGAGCATGCTGATAGGCTCTTCGTCGATCCCCAAAGGAAAGAGGAAGGCTCAGAAGCCCAGTTCCATGCCACTGTAGAAGAGGCACAACCGCACTTCCACTAGAATGCAAGGAGAGGGGACTGGACAGACCGGGCCATCGAGCTCGGGAAATATATAGTTTGCAGTGCCTAGGGGTGTCTCTATCAATGATATCATGGGATAGGTCACTCTAATGCATCTGAGAGAAAAGCTGAGGCATCCCGCGAAGAATCAAAAGTATCCACCCAAATTGTCACTGCTGCTGGAAGGGATGACTTGCTTAGTAGATATCATCCCTGCCTTGATCAAGCTGAAGTTTTAAGACCACGATTTGTTGTTGCTAAAAGATGTCCGAGATGACCCTGATGAATCAGTTCCGATGGGGCCTGGTGCACCAATTCAAAGTATTCCTCAACCATGGGTGAGCGGGTTGAATAAATAAGGATTGTTGGGGCTCATTAATATGCCTCACTTTGGGTGATTGAACGAAGCTCATGCATGCGTCAAACAACTCTTGGCTTTCTTTCATGGTGGGACGCTCTAGTTGAATGAGCCTATTCCTGTCACGGTTGACTTAATTGCAAACATTATAGGCTTGCCAAAGGCATGGGGAGATCCAGTGCAGTATATTTGCTAGCAGGATACTGACAAGAAGCTTACCAAGTAGCTGAAGGAGAGATTTGGCTTGCATCGTGATGACCGTGCCTATCATATTGACAGCATTAATGCATAGGTGATGTGTATTGGGGTGCACATTTTGGTGATCAAGATTGTCTAGGGGAATTGACTGGTCCAATGCAACTCGGGCATGGTCGCATGTGCAACAAAATGCACAGAGGGCGTGCAAATGAACTGGTATTTGTTTCTGCTCAACCATTTACTTGACGATGCTCTCGCTGCTCAGGCTAGGTGGCCATTTTCCTATAGTTGGATATTAATTATCATTGCGCTTTTCACATGGATGGAACTAGAAGATTATCAGCCGATGGAAATCGATGCAGTGAAGGTGTGCTAAGGCACACACTATCAGAATTTGTGGTGGGTTGAGGAGCCCAGTCGACAGACGGACTGTGCGATCCATTTTTGGGTCTATTGCGAAGCACTGCAAGCCACAACTGTCAAAGTTCCCTACTTATCCCATTATGCAGTAGCCAAGTATCAACGGCTCATTCAGTTCGCTATCGGGCCTCATTCCATTTATATCCAGGCACGGCGGGACCTTGATAAGAAGTGGCTACCCCTGGCCTACAAATTCACTAATGAAGAATTGGATTCTCTCATTCAGGAGTGGCCAGCTGATGGTGCAACCCCATGAGCCAGGAGGAGCTCTCTAAGGGGCCACCAGTTGATGCCCCGGACGAGCTTGTCCAGAAGGAGCTAAGTGTTAACAAATATGACAATGAATCATCGACAGACCCTGATGCCGAAGCACAGTGCATGTAGGAGGAAACTTGAACCAAATAGCACCTAGAATACGACACGGGTAGTGGTACCCAGCCAGGAATGGAGGACCAACTGAAGTGGCTCCTCAAAGCGGTCACTGACTCCTATGAGGTTGCGATGCAAGCAACACAAGGGTCCAACCAAGAAGGGTTTTCTGCAGTAATAGATAAGTTGAATTCTATTTATGATGTTGTTTTTAGGAAGACACCTGAGAAAGATGTGATGCATGAATTCTCGTCGATCAGCATTGAGCCACGGGCTAGAAACGTTCAAGTTCCCCCAAGTGCGATCGACGCGGGGAGTGAAGAAGTGAACCTTTTAATGTGCTCGCTCTAGAGCATTGCCTTAGATATTAACAAGTTACCCACTTAGGTGCTTATGGAGCTGCAGCATGTTTCCCCAGGAATTTGTAGATATGCAGAAGGAGATTAGATATGGGTATGTGTAGTCGCAGAGCGCAGCCGAGAAGCTGTAGAAAGAATCTAAGGAGCTACAATAGGTTAGGGTGTATCTGGCAGAAGAGAACGTACAGGAGATTGAGACATTGAAGGCAACATAGGATGAGATGCATTGCAAGGCTGTCGAGGAAATCATTGAGCTTAAGAAGGCGCAAGACCTCCTTATCATTGAGAAGGTGCAACTGTGTGCAAGTTGTGGTGCGGTCGAGCAAGCTGTTGATGAGGCATATCAACGTATATTTTAGAGCATGGCTGATCTTACTGCAGTCGCTAAGCCCAAGCGACTTGGGGAAATTATTTTCCATCTCTAGGACACCAATCTTCTGCTCAATGCACTAGTCCATCCAGCGACGCCGCGTAAGTAGGCTGCTGAATGGAAGGATACTATTGAGGAGATAATGGCCCAGTTTGAAATAATGGAGCAAGAAGCAAAGACTATCATGGAGGCAATGGCATAGTTCTGGCATAGTGTTGTCCAAGATGAACAGCTCGACCAGTTGACCACATATGCGCAAGAAGTTGAAGGACAGTTGACGACACTAAAGACATCGCTACGAGCACTACTGCTCATGGTGCAGATCACGTGGTCTAAATAGTTGAAGGACCTACAACAGAGAGCTTCCTGTGCCCAATAACACCAACAAAAGTGCCATGCCCAATTAGATGAGTTTCAAGAAGTTGGTGGGTAGCTGGCTGTCAAAGCAGTAGCAACGCTGCATGCGATGCAAGAAAGTTGACAGATGGTTGATGGCAAGGCTGGGGAAGTGCACCCCATGCAGTAGGATTTGCTCAACTATCAAAGCGCTGCAGAAAGAGTCTAGCTCCAGGTTCGAGAGATCTCGCAGCAGTTTGAATATTTCAAGGCCAAGACATTGGCATATACCCTACCAACCTGACGTGGCTTGAGGATGAGTCACAAGACAATGTTGGGGGCCTGTTGGCAGGGGTTTTGGGTAAGTAAGTTGCGTAGCTACGCAAGCTCACGTGACACCGCGCAAGGATAACCGCTTTTGAATATTTAATGTATTAATTGGCCATGTTGTGTGGACATAGGTCATTAGTGGTTAGAAGTTAGTTAGAAGTGGACATTTGATGTAAAGGTGTAAGCCTATATATAGAGCTAGCTTTGCAATTGTAAGATGATCATGATCAGCACGATACAAGTCCAAGTCAATGTATGAGAGTTATCAATCTGTTGCGATCTGTCCATGGTCTTGATGATTCTTCTATTTTGAACAATCTGCGATCTATCTATGTCAGATACTGAATTTTGGGATGTAACCAGTCTCCTGCTGTGGAGAAGAATTATATGTTTAGGATTTGTTGCGCATAATTAATATGACATGACGGTTGTCACCTAAATGTTGTCTTTTGTTTATTGTTTTCTCTACTGCGATGTCAATGAGAAGTGTATTGAAGCTGTTTATGGTTTATTGATGTTGCTACATGAACTGACGATGCGATCTATCCCAATTCTATCGCAATTCTGATCAATGATGATGAAGCTTATTCAAGTTGTTTTATGAATGATACTGCTGCGATAAAACTGCTGCGATAAATGAATGATGTGATCTGTTAGATCCATAGTTGTGAAGATGAATTGTGATAATTGTCCTAGTTCTATCGAGTGATTTGGAGTAATTTGATAGTTATGTTGTTGAAGCCGCAGATGCCTTATCTTCCCTTCTTACTGCCAGAAACTTGGTTCTGACAGCTCTCCCTTGAACATCTCGGGTGAGACTTCATCCGCTCTGCAGATTTTGTTGGGTAGGGTAAAACCTATTTGGGCCGATGCTCAGGGAGATCGCACTGGTTGGATATCGACAGAGTGAGAACCCCTATCGGTGAGGCTTTGTTGGTGGGTTTTGCCAACAATTGTTATGAGGGCTATGTGATGACATGATATAGAGTTTTTTTTTGTTTGTCTATTGTTTATTCATATTGTTATCTTCAGAAAGGTATGGTTCATGCTTCTAGGTTTCTCTTTTCATGGCGCATGTCTCTCATGGATAGATTTCATCTTTGATCTTAGTATGTGAGCCTATATATTGGTATATATATTTGAAGTTATTGAATATGTTATGGAGGCTATGGTGATGGTTATCTTGGAATATATCTTGATGTGATCTTGATATAGATCTTGATGATTATCTTGGATATTGTTGGCATATATTTTGGTGTTTATCTTTATTGTTGTATAGTGTAGTATTGAATGAGAAATTGAAATTTAAGTAATAGATAATGTGAGTGATTTCTTTTATCAAGCTAAGTGTTTTCTTTGAAAACTAGTTTGGCAAGTGTTGATAATTGTTTCTTTGACCTAAGTGGAGTTGAAATGTTATTGACTATTAATGAGAACATTTGAAAGTATTGCAAGTTACTATTTGATTGATTTGTTGAATTGATTTGAGTGGAGTGAAAAAATCCTTTTGTGTCTAATAGTTTGTAAGACTGGTTGGGTTGGACATAGTTGGTTAAGTCTTATCTTCTTGGTTTAGGTTAGTTGGTTGAGGTTTATCATGTTTAACTGTCAAGTATTCTTTGACTGTGATTGAGGTTGCTTGTGGTGTCATTTAGTTGAGTGTGTTTGGACAAACTTTGGTTGACCGTATGTGAAATCTCTTGGTTTCTCAAATGTGTCTCTTACTTGATGAACTATGCCAAGTAAGAAGGGTTGGTTGACTATCATAGCACTTGATTAGATTAACACAATTATATACATGATAATCTTGGTACATGTTGGTTCAATTGAGCAGGATTGGCACAGGTTTCCTTTTGTGCAGTTGGTATGACTCAGACTCACTGAGTTGTATGAGTAGTTGGTTTGACTCAGGTGGACTGAGTTTGGTGTGCAGTTGGTTAGACTAAAATTGACTCAGTCGGATGATTTGAGAAACAGGTTGATTATTACAGCTTGATTGGATAGGTTGATGAGCAATGTCATACAAATGACAGTGATTAGTTGATGAGTAGTGATTAGATGATGAGAAGTGGTTAGTAGTGGCAGTGTTTGTGCAGTGTGGTACATATTGTACAGTGTATTATAGGTGTTGATTAGCAGGTCTATAGGATCAATGCACCCGTGGTTCAAGATTTTCTATCTTCATATCAGGGTGGTAGGACGAGGAAAGGAAATGGGGTTATAGTCTCCTTCTGCTTGTAGTGATATAACTAGGGAGTTGGAGCTTCCTTTAGGTTGTATCCTATAAATCAGGGGGTTGTAGCCTCCTTTCAGTTGTAGATGGAGAATTGACTTCATTGTAATAAGGGGGTTGTTTCTTCCTTCCAGTTGTTGCTAAAAAACTATTATTATAAAGTCTTACGTGGTTTTTCCCTCAGTACTTGGGTTTCCACGTAAAATCTAGTGTATTATGTATCATGCTATGCTTATTATGTGATGATGATAATAATGTTTATGATGATATAATGATAACATGATGATGTATAATATTGAATAAGTTGTTGATTGTTAAAATTGAAAAAGTAATAAAAGTTGTGCACACTGATTTGCCCTCCCTTCCTCAGTGTTCCCAGTGTGTCCAACAATTGGTATTAGAGAGTCTCCTTCATAGAAATACTTATCAACTTGAAGGATATCTTTGAAACACCATGGGGTTCTCAATGAATGGAGTACCATTGTACTGTGAGTCATATTATTACTTTCTTTGGAAAATGAGAATGCAGACTTATCTTGAGGAAGGAGGAATTGGTGTATGGAAATCAGTTGTTACTAGATATACACCTCCAAATAAAGTGAAAACAACAGGTCAGAAGGAAACAAACAAAAATATTTATATGGCTATTGAAGCCATCCTTGAAGGCCTAACAGATATCCAAAAGAAGAAGATAGGTAAGTGCAAATCAGATAAGGAACTATGGCTTAGATTAGAACAACTCTACTCCAATAAAGAACCAGAAGCAAAGGTTATGGAATTAATGCTTGAAGATCTAACATATATCCAAAACAAGAAAATAGGAAACTATAACTCAGTTGAAGAAATGTCATTCAAAATACATCATCTAAACTCAAATGAAGAACAACAAGAAGAAAACATTCCCATGAAAAGGTCGGTAAAAGATCCAGGTAAGTATGAAGGTAAGTCCCCTGAACAGTCTGTTTGTAATGATTTTAAATAGATATGTTTATCAGGTATAGAAAATAAGAGCCATTTTGAATTCATAAAATGCAATACTTCATATTGCGATTAAATTCCTTGTTCTCTGATAAGTGATAAAAATTTAGTAGATACTATCATAGAAAATGAAATTACTAATGTTTTGCAAGAAGTGAAAATGTTTGTGAACAAAAGCAGGTATTGCAAGAGAAATTGGACAAATATGAGAAGAGGAATGAACAAGAATCTGAGAAAGCCACACATGCCATAATTGATCTAAAAATCCAAGTCGAAGAAGCTACTGAATCAAAGAATCCATATCCAACTCTTTCAAAGATAAACTTGAGAAGTCAGCTACATAAATTGAAAAATCAATCAAAAGAAATTTTCAAGCTCAAAAGACAACTAGAAGATAAGGAGAAATAACTGATCTGCAAAATACAAGACAAAGACAACGAGATAAGTACCTACAAGACTAAAGAAATATTGGTAAATAAATTAAGAAAACAAGAACTTGAAATCAAATCCTTGAAGGTAGAGTTACGAAAGGTGTGTTTGACAAAATTTGAATTTAAAAAAGGAGCTCTCAAAACTCAGAAAGGAGAATCATGTACTAAAAGGTCAACTACAAAAATACCATGAGGATAATCAGATTTCAAAAGGAAAGATTGAAGACAATATCTTTGATCTGAAAAAACATGTATAAGAATTCAAGAAAATAGAAGAAAATCTAATGAGACAACTCCAAGAAAAGATAGAAATTTGTCAAAAGAAAGAATTGAAGATCCTCTCTCTGAAGGAAGATCTGAAAAAACAACTACTCATTTAAAGACAAATTCAAAGATCAAGATAACATTGAAGAAAGTAAAATATTTATGGAAAAGGAAGAAAAGACTAACAGTTATACATTTATTCTCAGAAGATCCCATGATCAGCAAGAATCAAGAGAAGGTACATCACAAAGAATATTCTCTTCTCAGAGATACCATGTGATGTTCAATGGATACCGTTACTAGGGATATAACTATAGTCACAAATCCATCCATTGCTGAGATCATGAAAAAATCACGCGAAGAATCGATCAAGGTTGGTTTTTCATTCAGTGTTACAATTCCTATCATTATGGTCATTTTGCAAAACATTGCTGGATGCAGGAACTAGTTAAAGTTTGGAGAAGAAATCAATTTCAATCGAATGACATGAACAACCATCAGCCTACTAAAGTATGGAGAATAAACTTAATAGATCAAAAGAGAAATGATGAAAATCTTGAGAAAAATACAATACCATTTTGAATAATATCGACCAGTGATATGAAGTATACAAAGAATGCGTAAAAGGAGATATGTACATGATTATCATATTTGAGATCAACGATCATACTCTTTTCAGTATCGTATAGTAGTTGGTTCCAGCAGTATCCTTGTGACAGAATAAAAGTTCATCAAAATATCAATAGTGTCTAATGATAGGGGGAGCAGTGTTGTCAAACGATGTTCCCTTTGTCATTGATGCCAAAGGGGGAGAGAATTTGTGTTGATAAGGGGATCTTTTTCTGAAGAGGCGTTATGGTGTTGCCATCAATGAAAAAGGGGGATATTTTGAATAAGTTTCCATTGATGCCAACAGTGTTTGTTCTTTGATGCCAATTTTTAAGTTCTTAGTTCTCCTTGTGGAGCCCCTAAGGGTTAGTGTTTTGTTTTTGGTTGTATGTGATAGATGATCCCTTTTTACCTTGTCAAATCCCAATCTTGAAGGCCTTGGAGGCCTTGGAACAATGACAAAATCCATGGTTACCCATTTACTTGGGAAAGTGCCCCTAAGTTGTATCTAGGTCCCATTTGATTCCATCGTCAAGTTTGTTGATCCTGGTTGATCTTTGGTTATTGGTCTTTGTGTTGCTTGTTATGCGTGTACTTGTTTTGGTCTCTTGATTGGTTGTTGGACGGATAATGTGGATAATGTGTGTAAGTACCTTGATGTGTTGATGCTGGATCCCATTGCTTGAATTGGATGGTATTAAGGTTGTTGAGTTATTGTGGGGTCCTTGAGTCTACTGTTATACTAATCAAAACCATATTTACCCATATTTGACATTAATTAATCATTTTTGTCTTATTCCTAGATTCCTAGTTCCTTATTATGCTAGTTGGCATCCACTTGCACCTAGAAGTAAAAAAATGCTAAAAATGGCTTAAGGAGCACTTTAGAAACATCCTAGAATAATTTTTGGAAACTCTATTGTAATTCAAGAATAGCAAAAACATAGTTCTTCTTTTTCTAAAATCTTCCTTGCTTTAGCAGTTTTAAGGAAAAAAGGAAAATCTAGCCTAGGATTAACTGTCCTGTTTTTTTCCTTAACCACCCTCCTTATTTTTATCCATACAAGAATGGATCTGATCTCTTTACTTCACTTATCAGCTGATACATTTTATTCATCCAATTCGTGAGCATATTCTCAGATTATGAAAGTGTTTTATGCAGCTATGGGGGATTTTGACTAGTTTAGTAAGCCTTCTTTTTTCCCAATTCAAATAGCATCATTATGTTTTTGAATCTATGATATAATTATATATTTGCAAAGCGTGTTAATTGATTATTTTGGATTATGTACACTTATTCAATACAAGATTGTGTTATGCTCCAATTTCAGTCTCCTTTTTTGTGAATTTTGCATTTTTGTGAGTGTAATTATTCTACTGCTTGGGTTCAATTTCCACATGGTATTAGAAAATTTTTAGATCAATTTATCTCCTTCCATATTTCTATTCAGATTCAGCATCATTGACTGGGATCGCATTCTTTTGGTTGAAGGGCACACTTGCTGAGATATGGACCAATCTCAAAAGATCATCTTGACTCCATCCAATTTCTTCGAATGGAAAGCTCAGATGGAGATATTGTTGAGAGAGAAATATATCTGAAGGGTTACCATGGTAACTGAGGTAGATACCGATGCAACTGCAAATAAAATTAAATGGCACAACAGGAGGAATGAGGCCTATGGTCTTTTGTGTTTAAGCATTTCAAGAGACCTCCTCTTCCATCTTGATGCATTGAAATCACCAAATGAGGTTTGGGAGAATATTGAAGATATTTTTGGAAATAAATATGAGATAAGAGGACATGAATTGATCTCCTTGACTCCCAGCAGCTTTGAATCATTGTAACTCTACTTTTCCAAGTTTAAGGCCCTCGTTCTGCAGTTAAAACAATGTGTAATCGAAAAGAAGGATGAGAAACTAGTCTTGACCATACTCTAAAAGCTTGGTCCTCACTATTTAGTGTTTGTTTCAACCTTCCATGCAACCAAGTTGATGTCACGAGCCTGGAAAATGCCTAATCTTGTTGATTTCATGGAATCCCTCACCCAGGAGTAAGATAAATTGGTAATGATGGGAACCATCAAACCTTCCAAAGACCAAGCTTTGGTTGCTGGAGATTTGAGGGTGGATTCAAAAGGAAAGAGGAAAGGAAAAAATACACCTGAGAAAAAGAGAGACAAGGAAAAGTCTCAAGAGGAGCCCTCGGGCTCTAAGAAGAACTTCCAAAACAATAAAAACAAAGGAGAAATGAGAAACTGTGCATACTACAGTAAGGGCTATCATCCTGAGAGCTCTTGTATGAAAAATCAAATTGACATGTTGACCCAAATCCTAGACAATAACAACATCTCCCTTCCTGAATGAGCAAGAAAGAGGGAAGGAGGATCAAATTCGAAATACAAGGAGAGAATACATGCCTTGGTTGCTAGCACCTCAATCTCACCTAGCTTCATCATTTATTCTGGAGATTCTAGACATATGGTTTCGACAAGGGGAAGGGTAGGATGGATCTTGATCATGGTTCCTTTAATGATGTGTTGTATGTCCTAGGTCTAGTTGTTAACCTATTCTCAGTGTATTAGATGACCCACACTGGGTCTCAAAATAAACTAATATTCTCTCTCAATGAATTTGAAATCTCAGAGATTTCAAATGGTAAATTCATAGAAAAATGTGTTGGGTATCATAATTCGAAGGTATACAAGTTTTCCCATTTCCTACCTTTCTCAAACCCCTCAGCTCTTCTCACTCATGATAATGAAGAAAGCAAGCTTTGGAATGTGATATTTGGCCATATTAACTACGAGTATCTTTCATATTTGAGTTTCAAAGGCACGGTCATAGGTTTACCAAAGATCAAGTTTTCTAAGGGAGTCTGTCAAGGTTGCATCCTAGGAAAACACCCAGAGCACAAGTATGAGAGAGATAGTCATGAAAGAACCTTGGAACCCCTTGAGTTAATCCATAGTGACATTTTTAGTCCTTTACCTCATATTTCCATGAGTTAATCCGAATATGCACTGACCTTCATATATGACTTTTCTAGGTATTGTTGGGTCTACTTCCTAAAGCACAAGTCTGAATTTTTTGACCTCTTCAAGGTGTTTCAAGCCTTGGTTGAGAACCAGCATGGGAGGAAACTCAATATCCTCAAATATGAAAATGGTGGTGACTATGTCAAGTCTGATTTCATCCATTATTGTGAATGAAGGTATCCAGATGTAGCATTCTATTCCTTACACAACAGAGCAAAATGGTGTTGCTGAGAGAAAGAATAGATCACTCAAGGAGATGGCAACTTGCATGATGGAGTATAAATATTTTCCACCAAATTTTTTATCTGAAGCAATAAAATGTGCATACTATATCCAAAATAGGGTTCCTCACAAGAAACTTGATGGTATTACTCATTTCAAATCTTGGAGTGGGAACAAGCCAGATGTGACCCATTTTAGGGATTTTGGTTCAAAGGCTTGGGCTAGAATTCCAACTGAAAAAAGGAAGGATTTGCAACCCCAAAGCCAAGAGTTCCTATTTTTTGGGTATTATAAATATTCAAAAGGGTACAATATGATAAAATTTATAACTAACAAATATTTCATTGAAAGGAGTGTTCAATTTGAAGAAGATCCTTTAGCAGCAATTGAAGTTGGAGAGTCCTCTTCATCACCACAACCACTGATTGTAAATGAAGAGACTAATTAATTCTGTTGATTCTGATATGTATGATAATGATGATTTAATTGAATACCCTAACATAACTACAAGACAAAAATGGGAAGCAAGGACCATTCATGCAGCTGGGGAACTAGCTGGGAATCCTAGTGACACTAGGAGGACTAGATTTCAATTTGAGAGTGCCCTTTTTGTGAAAGATCCACTCTTTGTTGAGAAGTGTTATTTAATGGTTGAATATTATTCTAATACATATGAATATGAATCATATGATACAACATGGAAATCATCCATGAAGGAAGAATACAGCTCGCTCCATGATAACAACACATGGGAACTAGTTGATCTCCCTCCAGGGAGAAAGCTAGTAAAGTGTAAGTGGGTTTATAAAAATAAATTCGATATTGATGGTTATAAGGAAATATTGGTATATAATTTCTACTCACAATTTCAAGGTATTGATTACAATGAGACCTTTGCACCAGTGGAAAATATTGACTCCATAAGGCTAGCTTTGGCGATTGCAGCTTCAAGGCAATGGGAGGTGCATCACATGGATGTGAAGTGTGCCTTTATAAATGGACATTTGAATGAAGAGATTTATATGAAGTAACTAGAAGGATTTATATCTAATCCATATTTATTGGGAACATTAAGGAAATCATTGTATGGGCTAAATCAAGCCCCCGGGGCTTGGTATGCCAAGGCTGATGGATTTTTTCTATCACGAAATTTTGTTCGATGCAAATCTGATTCAAATGTATATTTGAAGCTGATACATGGTTCTTTAATGATTATTGTTTTATATTTGGATGACCTATTGATAAAAGGAATTTCAAAGAAAGAGATTTCCTCCTTGAAGGATGCAATGAACCATGCCTTTTCTATGACAAATTTGGGATTGGTAAGATTATTCTTGGGTCTCGAAATTGCTCCATCCCAACATGGAATAAAATTTCATCAGTCCAAGTATGCTTCATATCTACTCAACAAGTTCAACATGAAGGATTGCAAGCCAAGAAAGACTCCATTCCTTTCTGGAGTTAATCATGAAGAAGAAAGTTCTTCTCCTTTGGTAAATAACACATTGTATAGGAAGTTGATTGGGAGTTTGATTTATCTTACACATACTCGACCTAACATATATTATGCAGTTAGTGTGGCTTACATATACATGCATCAACCCCATGAGATCCATTGGAGGGGAGCTAAGAGGATCCTAAACTTTGTTCAAGGAACAAGAACTCATGGTATTTTATATAAAGCAAAGTCTGACTTAGAGCTAGTTATATTTACTAACAATGATTGGGAAGGTGACAACACAAATCAAAAGTATACTTTAGGATATGTGTTCATTCTTGTAGATGGACCAATTAGTTCATCAAGTAAGAAGCAGAGTACCATAGTACTCTCATCTACAGAGGCAGAGTATAGAGGAGTTGTAAATGTAGCAACTCAATGTTTGTGGTTGTAGGAGATACTTGGAGAATGTGGGATCGAATAAGAGACTTCCACTATCATCTATTGTGACAATAAAAGAACCATTTGAATATCAACTAATCCAGTTCAAAGACAATGAACCAATCACATTGAGATCCATATGCACTATATCATGTTGATGTATTTGTAACTTTGGAATGTATTCACTTGTATATCTTATGCCTTGTACCCCCAATGTTTATTCTGGGAAGTGTCTGTAATGTATTTGAGTCATGTCATGCCCCGATGTTCCTATCAGGAGGTTCTATAATGTAAACAAGTCATGTCAAGTCACTGTGGGTAACCCTCATATTGTTCAAAGGTTAAAGTCCCCACAATTCTGGGGCACTAGGGTTATTAGACTCTCCTAGAGAAGTTGGCCCTAGTGAGTCATTATCAAGTTGAGAATTAGTATAAATAGAGAGTGCGCCTCTCTATTTATCACACACTCAGTTGTAGTGCATAGCTGAGGAAGAAGAAGTTGTTGGGTCTAGAAAGAAAGAGGCTACTACTGTCGGGATATCATCTTTCTGTTTTGGGGGCTTTGTTATTGGTGTTGATTCTATCTCTAAGGAATTTGCGGGGTTTTCTCCTTTATGGTTTCCATGAGGAAAATATTTGTGTTCATTGTCTTATGTGTTTGATTGATGTGCTTGTTATTCTCTCAGTTAAGATCCTAAGTTAATGCTAGCTTAAATGATAAAAATCTGACATGGTATCAGAGCTAACCTAAGAAGAAGACACTATGCAGCTACGGAAACTAGGGATTCCTACTTTTTGGATCTCTCTCCATAGATTTTCAAAAAAAATAAGGTTGTACTGACTCTCCTCCCCAGGGCGCATCTTTCTATCGAAGCAAAATCTGATTCTGATCATTTTCAGTTTTTGACCCAACATTGGTGCCGAAAATTAGGGCTTTCCACAGAAGTGGAATTTTTGAGTGAGCCTAGGACTATATTGATATCCTCCTCAAAATTGAAGTTTAGATATGAAGATAAAAGAATTTGGTTGGACAGAAATCTAGGAAAGTCAAACCCTAATCTATCCTAAACCAACACTGCAGAAATTCAGCTCCAGATCCAGATCCGACATCTTAACTTGGTAAGATCTAAATATTTTGTATTTCCATTTGAGGTTCTCAGTTAAGATGTCTCATCATACCAAACTTGATTAAAAACTTGAGGGAGCTGATAACTTCCAAGCCTGGAAGTATAGGATCTCCCTGGTCCTGGACGAAAATGAGTTGGACTCCTACATCAATGAGGAGATTCTAGTTCCAGAGGGAGATGAGACTAAGGTCTTACACAAGAATAAGTTGGTTATGGCTAAAAGGATTATTGCTGATTCAATCAAGGACCACCTCATACCACAGGTGTCCTCCCTAAAGACACCTAAATATATGTTTGATGCCCTAACCAAACTATTTGAAGGAAACAACATAAACCAAAAGATGACCTTGAGGAACCAATTGAAGAATGTGAAGATCCATAATGCAAAGACCATACAGTCATACTTCACAAGGGTCTCCCAGATCAAAGAACAACTTAAAGCAGTAGATGAAGAAGTGGAGAATGCAGAGATTGTAATGACCACCTTGAATGGTCTCCCTAGGACATGGGACTCTTTCATTCAAGGGATCTGTGCCATAAAGAAGTTAGTCAAGTTCAGCAGACTATGGGAATAATTCTCTCAAGAAGAAGCTCGGATATCAGCTCAAGAAGAAAAGATGGGAAGTGAAGATCAAGCTCTCACAGTACAATCCAAGAAAACCAAATCTAGCCACCACAGATAGATTGTCCTAGAAACAAAAGTAGCTCTCACAAGAAGAATGGAAACAAGAGAAGACATCATGCTCATGCTGCAGAGGATGATGAACCTTCCACAAAGAGAAACAGATAAGACAGTGATGATTCTTCAAGTCATGAAGAATATGTTCTGATTTCCACTCTCACGGGAACTATCACACATGGCAGCAATGATTGGCTTATAGATAGTGGTGCTTCCAAACATATGACAGGATTCAAAGAATCCTTTGTGAAACTATCTGAACATGAATCACCTCACAAGCTGAAACTCGGAGATGACTACCCGTATCCAATAAAAGGTATTGGTGAATCCTCATACAAGCTAGACTCTGGAAATTCTATCAAGATGAAAGATGTATTGTTTGTACCTGGACTAAAGAAGAACCCCTCTCCCTAAAGAAGAACCCCTCTCCATATCTGCCTTGGATGAAAAAGGAATGAGGGTTGCATTTGTAGATGGCCAAGTCCTCATGTGGCCAAAGGGAAAGTCTTTCAATGATGTAGTAGTGATTGGGGAACAAGGAGGACTATACAAATTGAAGGGCCAACCAGAAAAAGATTTGGTTCATGACTTGATAGAACCAAATGAGCTTTGGCATAGAAGGCTTGCACATGTGTATTACAAATCACTACCACTTGCAAGTAAACTTATTGAAGGTCTGTAAGAAATGTATACAAAACATGAAGGTGTATGCAAAGGATGTGCGAAAGGGAAAAACACAAAGAAGACATTTACAAGTAGTGAGAGCAAAGAAAGAGGAATCTTGGAAATCATCCACTCCGATGCATGCGGTCCAATGTCATCCAGTTCACTAAGCGGGTATGTATACTATGTTTCTTTTATTGATGATTTTTATAGAAAGGCATGAATATACTTTCTGAAGAACAAATATGAAGTATTGAGCAAGTTCAAGGAATTCAAAGCCTTGATCGAGAATCACACAGAAAAGAAGATCAAGACCTTTCGATCAGATAATGGCAAAGAATTCACATCAAATGAATTCAAAGAGCTATGAAAAGACTCAGGGATTAAGAGCAAGTTATCCACTCCATATAATCCACAACATAATGGGATTGCAGAAAGAAAAAATAGAGCGATCATGGAAGTAGCAAAGGCCATGCTTCATGACCAAGATCTTCCCATGCATCTATGGGTAGAAGCTGCCAGAATAGCGGTGTATGTATAGAACCATACTCCACACAGAGTACTCGAGAACAAGACACCTAAATAAGTTATCTCCGGCAAGAAGATAGATGTCAGCCATCTTAGAATATTCGGTTGTCTTGTATACATACACATTCCGAAAGAAAAGAGGACGAAGTTAGATCCTTCAGGAAAGAAGGGTATATTTGTCAAATACTCTGAAATCTCGAAGGCTTACAGAATATACTTCCCAGGGTTCAAGAAGATTGACATTAGCATAGATGTAACATTTGATGAAGATTCATCCTACATAAAATCCAGGAAGAGACCAACTGAAGAACCTGAAGAAACAAGAGCACCCAGAATTCATGATACAACCATGAACGAAGAAGTTCAAGAAGAAGATCGAGAATTAGAAGAACCTCAAGAACCTGTAGATCCACCTCGGGAGAAGAATCCTCATAAGAGGAAACCTGCTTGGGTACGTGAAATTATCCAAGGTGTAGAAAGATATGGAGCTTTAGAAGAAACACACAGAGGAAGAAAGAGAACTAGGTCCTACTCCAGTTATGTATCCTTGCTATGTGACATTATTGATAAAGAACCTTCCAACTATGAACAAGCAGCAGAAAGAAAAGAATGGAAGGAGGCCATGATCGAAGAGTATTAATCGATCATGAAGAATGATGTTTGGGATGTTGTCCCAAGACCAGAAGGGAAGTCCATTGTAACTTCCAAATGGATCTACAAGATCAAGCATGCTGCAGATGGCAGCATAGAGAAATATAAATTAAGATTCATGGCTCATGTTTTCTCCCAGAAAGAAGGAATAGATTATGAAGAAACTTTTGCACCTGTAGCCAGATACAATTCCATTAGATCAGTACTTGCTTTGGCTGCAATGATGAAATGGAAGATACACCAGATGGATGTCAAGACATCTTTCTTGAATGGTGTAGACGTAGAAGAGGAAGTGTATGTGGAGCAGCCACTCGGTTTTGAGACACATGATAGGGATTCTTATGTGTGTAGATTGAAGAAAGCCATGTACGGTTTGAAACAGGCACCCAGGACATGGTACAACAGAATTGATGGATTTCTATCTAGTTTGAGCTTTACCAAGAGTAAAGCATATTCCAACGTTTACTACAAGGTTTAAGATGGAAATCCAGTGATACTCCTACTCTATGTGGATGATCTATTTGTAACAGGTATGGATGGGTTGATTGCTGATACGAAGAGGAAACTTGCTGCCGAGTTTGAAATGAAAGACTTGGGTATGATGCACTGTTTATTAGGCATGGAGGTGTGGCAAAATGTAGATGGAATCTTCCTTGGACAAGGGAAGTATGTAGTAGAGATTCTGAAGAGATTCGAGATTATGGACTGCAAGGCCATAACCACACCTATGGCATCAAACCTGAATCTATTGAGTGATGCTTCATCAGAAGTAGTTGATGCTACAATGTATCGTCAAATGATTGGGTCCTTGATGTACCTAACAAACACAAGACCAGATATTTTCTTTGCTGTGAACACCTTGAGCCAGTTCTTGAAATATCTAAGACATGTTCACTTGATTGCTGCAAAGCATATTCTGAGGTACCTGAAGGGTATAGTTGATTATGGGCTCGAGTACGAGTAAAATCAAAAGATTAACCTGGAGGGATATGTTTATTCAGATTGGGCAGGGAGTTCCATCGATAGGAAGAGCACTTAAGGATGCTACTTCAGTAT
This sequence comes from Pseudotsuga menziesii, assembly GCA_001517045.1. Classification (NCBI taxonomy): domain Eukaryota; kingdom Viridiplantae; phylum Streptophyta; class Pinopsida; order Pinales; family Pinaceae; genus Pseudotsuga; species Pseudotsuga menziesii. Next base: position 169,968 of record LPNX010143399.1, on the reverse strand, counting down.
AGGATCATGTGTGATCTCTTGGTTTAGCAGGAAGCATTCCTATGTGGCACTAATTACAGCTGAAGCAGAATATGTCACAGCTTGTTCAACTAGTTGCGAGGTAGTGTGGATGAGAAATATATTGTCTAATTTATTTTATCTCTAGTTGGATGCTACTTGTATATATTGCGACAACCATAGTTGTGTGAAGTTGTCAGAGAACCCAGTGTTCCATGACAAGTCGAAGCATATCGAGATCAAGTATCACTATATCAGGGATATGGTGCAGAGAGGAGTAGTGAAGCTCCAGTATGTTGCGACAAACAAATAGATCGATGATGTATTGATGAAGCCATTGGATAAAGTGAAGTTTGAGTACTTCAGGGAGAAGCTTGGTGTTCTCCAGAACGAGGTTCCCTCCAAGGGGAAATGATGAGACCTAGAGCCATTCTGACATGGTGAGAAGATTAGGTTCCTTCCAAGGTCAGATGTAAGGGCTGAGCCATTCTGTCATGGTGAGAGGATTTGGTTCCTTCCATGTCAAATGTGAGTCCTGAGCCATTCTGATGTGACTGTAGGATTGGTTCCTACATGATCAGATATAAGTGTTGAATGCCATTATTGGAATGGAGGCACCTGGTCAGTTACCAAGAATACTCAGCCTAGGACCGAGGGCCATTCTGATGTGAGTGTGGGATGTAGTATTACATGATCAGATGTGAGTGCATGGCCATTCTGATGTGATTGAAGGATGTGTTCCCACTTGATCAGATATAAGGGCTGATGCCTCTCTCTGGGAGAATGGAGGCACCGGGTCAGTTAACAGGAATCCTCAGTCTGGTACTGAGAGCCCTTTCAATGTGTTGTTTTCAAACATGGTAGAATGTAAGTGTAGAGCCTTTCTAACAAGATAAGGTCGGATTTAAGTGCAGAGCATTTCTGACAAGATGCGGTCGGATGTAAGTGCAGAGCCTTTCTGACAAGATGAAGTCAGATGTGAGTGCTGGGCCTTTATGACAAGATGAGGTCATATGTGAGTGATGGGTGTGCTTTTCTGATAAGATGAGGTCAGATGTAAGATTTGGGTGGGCCATTTTGACTTAGGGTTAGATATAAGTGCTGAAGACTTACATGAAGGGTAGGCCTACAACAAGCATGAAAAGGGGCTGGCTTTGTAGAACTTCCTGTGACGAGAAGAATCGAGAGATAGCACGATTCTGAGATAGCACCGATGATGATGATATAGATCAAGTGGTCATCTAGATGTGATGATGATCTAGACTTGATGATGATCCAGATCAAGTGATGATCCAGATTTGATGATGATACAGTGATGATGATCTAGCAGTCATGATGATCCAAATCCTGTGATGAAGATGATGATGACTTGAAGATGAACATGACTTGAAGATGAAGAAGACGAAGAAGACGAAGAATATTTGAGCATGAATAAGACTTGAATATGAAGGAAAATTGAAGATGAAAATGACAACATGATCCAGTCGATACAGAGAAGAAGACCAGTGCTGGAAATTATGTTGAAAGAATACCTTCCTAGTTAATAGGGAGTGTTGATGTATAGGTAACTTTAGAATGTATTCACTTGTATATATTATTTCTTGTACCCCGATGTTTATTCCGGGAAATGTCTGTAATGTAATTGATTCATGTCATGCCCCGATGTTCCTATCAGGAGGTTCTATAATGTAAACAAGTCATGTCAAGTCATTGTGGGTAACCCTCCTATTGTTCAAGGGTTAAAGTCCTCGCAGGCCCGAGGCACTAGGGTTATTAGACTCTCCTACAGAAGTCAGCCCTAGTGATTCATTGTCAAGTCAGGAATTAGTATAAATAGAGAGTGAGCCTCTCTATTTATCACACACTCACTCACACTCAGTTGTAGCACATAGCTCAAGAAGAAGTTGTTGGGGTTAGAAAGAAAGAGTCTACTGCTGTCGGGATATCATCTTACTGTTTTTGGGGCTTTGCTATTGGTGTTGATTCTATCTCTGAGGAAGTTGCAGGGTTTTCTCCTTTATGGTTTCCTAGAGGAACATATTTGTGTTCATTGTATTATGTGTTTGATTGGTGTGCTTGTTATTCTCTCAGTTAAGATCCTAAGTTAATTCTAGCTTAAATGATAAAAATCTAACATATCAGGGAGCTTGGGCTTGATGGTACTATTACTCTACTCTACTGTGCATCTTCAGAAAAAGTAACAGAAATATTCACCAAGGTTTTTCGTGAGAAGAACTTCAGTAATCTCAAATCACTGCTAGGGATTACTGATCATGCGGTGAAGAATAATTGATAACAATATTTCCAAAATTTTGTTTTGTGTCCATGTTTAAGGGAGAATTTTCCCACTAGGTTTTTGCCTCTTTCCTTGGTTATATGGACAAGCAATATGTAAAGGGTGACTAATACTTATTGCTAAGGCCTATATTTTTCTGATATTTTCACATAAATTCAGGATTAAGGGGGGTGTTAGAATAATCAAAACCATAGTTACCCATATTTGACATTAATTATTCATTTTTGTCTTATTCCTAAATTCCTAGATTCCTTACTATGCTAGTTGGCATCCACTTGCACCTAGAAGTCAAAAAATGCTAAAATTGGATTAATGACCATTTTAGAAACATCCTGGAATAATTTTTGGAAACTCTGTTGTAATTCTAGAATAGAAAAAGTGCATTTTTGTTTTTTTTGAAAGCTTCCTTGCTTTTAGAAGTTTTAAGACAAAAAGGAAAAACTAGTCTAGGAGTAACTGTCTTGTTTTTTTCCTTAACCATCCTCCTTATTTTTATCCATCCAAAAGCATGGATCTGATCCCTTTCCTTCACTTATCATCTGATAGAATTGATTCAGCCAATTTGTGAGCATATTCTCATATTAGGAAAGTGTTTTATGCACCTATGGGTGATTTTGACTAGTTTAGAAAGCCTTCTTTTTGCCCAATTCGAATAGCATCCTTATGCTTTTGAATATATGATGTACTTATATATTTTTTCATCCTCTACTTGATGAGGTTGTATGATGTACACTTATTCAACATAGGATTGTGTTATGCTCCAATTTTAGTCTCCTTTTTTGTGAATTTTGCATGTTTAATTAGCAATTTTGTGAGTGTAATCATTCTACTGCTTGGGTTCAATTTCCACATCCACAAGCTTAGATATTGATCCTCTTACATGTGGATACTTGGCTCTTGAACCCACACATGTGGTGGTTTGATGGCCCTTGGACACTATATGGTCATTGGCATGTTGTACCCTTGTGATCATGCATATGAATCCCATAAGGCGTTGCAAACTAGTGGCAAGGATTTTGTACCCCTCTTTTGGAGTGTTGGTACTCTTATTCTGATGAAGGTATATATTGGAACCATTAGATATGTTTTTAATTATATGGAGACCTTGAATATGATGATGATATTCTTGAAAAAATCTCTGTTCACACTTGATTTATGTTTAGGAATGAAATGCAAGTGCCTAAACTAAATGCAAGTGATCAGGGAGAAAATACCTCAATCTGTGATGTGTAGGTTCTTACCTCTTGTCTTATCCCCTTTTCTCCTCAATCAATATTAAGCAATAATTGTCTATTTTAATATGATCTAATATAGCTATCCCCAGGGAGCATAATTGATATTAGAATGAGTAATGTACTGTATTGTTTGCACATAGAATTCTACAGATAGTTGTTAAACTCTGAATATATAAATACAGTAGAAAAATAACACAAAGATAGCTATGTGAAGTTAAAACATCCATTACTTTACTGGTTGCACAAGATTCATAACCAAAAATTAAATCATTCATAAACATAGAAATAATTCCTCGTTCAACGATCCACATGTTATCCCTAAAGTTGAACCTAGAATACTGGGGTTAAAGCTCAGAGAAATCTTTTTTAAAGATAATTCAATAAAATAAAAATCAATACTAAATTGGTATGTAATCAAAGATACAGGAACATCATATAACCATTAAAGATCTGTATGACATAAAATATAATACAAAATTCAATAACAAGGAAAATACGAGCACGAATTTATGGAATGAATCTCACTCTGTCACTAAAGGTTTGAAAGATAACAGTATTTTATTACAAGAATCATGTAGTGGATTGTATTTGACCACACATAGGATAAATCATAAAAAACACAATTCATAAAACTACAAAATCAGCTCGTAACCATAATCATATCAAAGTAGAACCTGTATTGAAGATGCAGAGAGTTTCATGTCATACAGTATACAAAAATTGGATTCCCATCTCCGATTACCCCCTTTCATATCTAGCTACTACCTCTTATATACAAAACTTCTGAGTTTTTGAGATAGTTATAAGATCCTATTTCTATGGATTGAATTCTTTCAAAAATAGCAAAGTCGATCTTCTTAAAACAATCTTACTACAAGTGTAATACAAAATAGAAGTAGAAATAGACATCTGTCAAGCCCTAATCTCTTTCAAAAGCCAACTATCATTCTAAGTCTAAATACTCTTAGAATCCTCTGCCAAGAAAGTTAGATCACTTAAAACCTGGGATATTTTTTGCATTCTGGCAAACTCAGCATCTTTGTTCTCCATTTGATTGTGCGGCTCCTTATTTTGAGTCTTCATGTGTTCGAACTGCTTCTGGATGGTTATCTTCTCTTTCAAGATTTCTTTTGATATTGAAAATAACTTCTGATAATCTTCTTATTTTTCCTCCAAATCCTCGAGTAACCTTTTATTTGCAGTCATTAACTTCTCATTAATACTCTATAAAAACTTGGTTTGCTCCTTATATGTCTGCAAATATTTCTTAATATGGCTCAATTTTGGAGCTATTTCAATAGCTTCTTCTTTCGTAAGAACCTCATCTTCTTGTGGAAGCTTCGAGACTGAACAATCTTCCGAACACACCTGTTTATTTGTACAAAATATTTCAGTTATAGACCCTGCAACTCCTTGAACATCAATGCAATTTTCATTATCTAAACAACATTGACACTTGGATGCATGTACAGTTTCCTCACTGAAAGAATCATTTACCATTACAATATCTTCACAGTCTTCATGCACTAATTCCATTTTTGCCCGCAACTTACTCCTTAGCCTAGTCCTAGGCTTCATACCAATGATTTATGATTTCAAAAGTTGAACTCGTTCTTCATTCTTTGTAGTTATATTCTTTAACATCATACTCAATGTTTCAGGGTTTTCATCTGTAACTGATACTTCAGAAAACAAGTTATTCTGGGTTGGTTCTTCTACAAAACCCTTTCCTTCTGCTACAACATACTCAGTTTGTTCTTCATGATTTCTCATTTTCTGGTTCAAGTCTTCTGTTACCCTTTTTCCTTTTTCTTTGGTCTTTTCTTGAAACCCTAACTCTGATAGTAAACTTTTCCAAGTTCATCCTTCTCTATGCAATTGTGAAATCAGCAACAATTTTATTAAATCATGATGGTATACAAAACGAGCAGTATGTTCTGGATGGGCTTGAACCCATGTAACCATATTTTGAAGGCTCTTCAATAGATAAAATAGGAGATTGAGTTTTAAGCTTCCATTGAGATGCATCAACAACCTTAAATGACATTTGGGGAGCCTATCATAGCGACCTTCGCATGTAATATAATTTTGAACCATTTCCAAGGGAATTTGACAATTGGGTTTTATCTTTCTCACATGATTATCATTATTCTAGTCTAATTTCTCAAACCCTGGAATTAAGAACTCACCATAGTTGCCTTGAAAATCATGTTTCTTAAACCATCTTTCTGCTTGTGCTGGAACCCCTATTGCTTCTGTAATAGATTCTTTATTCACCATGATATTCAAACTCTTGAGCTAAACCACTCCATATTTGTAATTTTTTATGAAGGCCATAGTCACCTGTGTATGATAACCCTGCAAATTTTTACAGAAATATAACTAACCTGCATTTCTCATCAACTAGCCTGACCTTGGAAATTGCAATATCCATTGTGTATTATCAGGTTCCAGTTTGCAAATCAGGCCTCCTAGTCTTCTTTTCACCACGATTTCCGAGTCTTGTTCTATTGTTACTTTCAGCATTCTGCAAACTCTTCAAAATATAAAATTCATAGAGCTAATGGAATTCAAAAACAGTAATATGACAGGTTTTAGGGAAATATGGAATATCACTGTCAACTATCAATACTATCAACATTGGTACCATTACTCATTACACCAAATGCCTCGATTTCATATGAAGAATATTTGTGAAAGCAAATGAGTGACATGATGTATAAATGATGCTTTTAAACCATAGCACCAAGCTTGTCAAATATATAATGCTTATCATGTGTTTGCATACATCCATATAGCATCGTTTCATTGTCACATTTTTTTAAAAACAAATGATATTTATGAATAAAACCATTGATGCAATAGTTTAAAGAATGCTGCCAGTTTAAGGAATGTTGCTAGTTTCTATAACCCAATTTATAATTGATCTTTCATAAAACCTCTTGCTCTTAATACAAGTTCATGACTTTAGATAATAAATGATTTGAGCCTTCAAAGAAAATCATAATAAAAAATATAAAAATTATGACACTCAAAGGTATAAAATAAGGTAAGATTAAAGAAATGAACTCAATATAAACAAAAAAAACTATAAAACCCTAGGATAAAAATGAAAAAATAACCATAGAGATAACACCACACAACTCATTTTGAAGCTCATATAGTCCTTCCTCCAGCCAAAATTTCAGTTCCCTTTATTATAAAAAGAAATAGTTCTCCTTACAAAAATATTTAGCACATATGTCTTCTAGAAAAAGTCCCCTATATATTCTACTCTACCCCTACTTATATAAATTACATGTGACTTTTCAGCTACCCTAGCCTCATGGGCTTCCTCTAACTCTTCGATTACACAATTTCATCCTCTAGTGTGCTCACTAGGAAAATTGGAATAAATACAAAATATTACATAAAATTTCCCACATGTGAATAAAACAAAATAGATTAGGTGGGCTTGGCCATCCATAAATTTCTTCCATGTAGCAGCATATGCAGCTATGGTCCTAAAGTCCATAGGTTCCAATATTATGAATGTTACTTCATGTATAGATAGCTGGGAATTTATCTCTGTTTCTCTTGGTGGGGTGACTCTGAGTTGGTCTTCAAACAGAAAATTTCTAACTGTAGCTTGTACCACCAAACTCTTTACCACTTTCGTATTTAGGACATTAATGTGTTGTATATTAAGTTCATCCTCCTGCAGCCTGTGTTGGAGGTACTTCAAGTGATCCTCTTATCTTAGAAAATCCTGAAGTCTCTTTTCTGAAGAGGTCTGACATCGGTTATGTGTTGTAATCATCTTTTGTAGAAATCCATACACCTCCCCAGTGTTTTCTCAACCCCTGTGGTTAGTCTTGCAGCAGCTTTACTACTGAATTCTATCAGCTCATACTCAATATTTAAATTCGCTGGAGTCTTCAAAGGCATATTCTCTATAAATTCTATATCAGTCTCCATCTAGGTCAATTGACTTTGGATAATTTCTGCAATTTCCTGAGTTCTCGTTCAGAAGTCAATGGATATTGTTGATATCTCTTATAATCGAATTTTTGCTTGCTTAATCTTGTAGACGTATTCTGCTAGTTTTAATTGAAATTTATATATTTTCCTTCTGAGCAAAAGAGTGTGCTCTTAGAGAGTGGAGATGTCAATTTTCCGCTCATTTTTTTCCTTAAGCTGCACCTCCAAAGATCTATCTTGTGCTTCCATTTATGCAACTCAGACCCTTAACTCCTATGTTTGTCTATCAGTTGTGGCTCTTTGCATTTCGAACCCTAAAAATTTTCCTTCTAAGTATTTCTTTTCTCCACTAATAATGGTATTTGACAATACCAAGGAATCCCTTTTTGCTTCCAAGATCTAGTAGGCCTCCTGGAGCCTCTATAAATCTGAAAGGGTGGCATCATTCTTTCTCTTTGCGTATCGGCCTTCTCAGTGTTGTTTCCTTGGGGTCTCTTTCATTTGTGCCATCTTATATTTGTATTGTTAAACTACTCCTTTCAGTTTGCTAACATTATAAGCATTCGCCTGTGCATTTGCAACATTGATTCAGGCCATTTTATCTGGATCTTCATCTACATTTTTCATAACACTTTTTTTAGTAACTATGGTTACCTTAGGCTGGGCACCCACTTTCAATGTCTTCTTGGATCTCCAAACGATGGATTTCCTCTTAGGGTCAAAGTGTAATGTCCCCGGTTTTGACCCCGTTTGTATGATGTATATATTGTAATTAATCGTGGTGAGGAGCTCAAGGAAAAAGCCCCACCATCGATTTGGTTGTGTGTGTGTTTCGGCAATGGGGATAGTTGCCGATGGTTTATCGTGCCATTTGGCACATTATAATTCGGCATCATGTAAATACGCACATCAATTAAAACTAAAACCACAACCAGCTATGGCAGTGCAACGTTGAATGAAAAGGGCATGGTTCCAAAGGATAAGGGGTGGGGGATGTCAAACCTTGGTTTATGGGGGAAAAACCCATGTGTTTCCACCTTGTTTGTTTTTCCACCTTTCTTGTTCACCAACCTCTTTAACGTCTTGGTTTTGTTGTTGGGGGGCAGTTATGGCTGGTAGTTGAGGCAGTTATGGTGGTGGGTATGGCAGGTTGTCAGCCTTTTCCCATGCACCCACTCCACCCACGACTGCATTCAATTCCTCCATCTTCTCCACGACGCCATTCTTCCCTGGCCTGTTCACTCTCAAGCAGAGGTCGGTTCTGTTCTCCTCACGCACCAGTCGGGGGCTCTCTTTGTTGTTCGTGGGCTATTGTTCCCATATTTTTGCTGGCCGCGTCCTTTATCCTCACGCACAGGAGTTCTTCATCAGTTTTCCTCACGAAGGGAGCGGGTGAAATCGTGGCTGTCACTCAAGATTTCGGGTGCAGGAGCCATTCACGCTCTGGGCTGTGTGTCTGTGTGTTTCACACCAGTTCGGTGGTAAGTATATGTTCCCCATGTCGATTGTGGCTGTGTATGCTGTCAACTGTGGTCTATGGTTGTGTTCTCCTCCTGTCCATGCCGAGAGTCTATTTCTCTCCATTATTGGACTGTGTAGTTTTCCACTATTTCATTGTGGGACGGAAGCTTTCATCTTCCCCACGTTTCGTTGGCTGAGGTTCCCTGCTATTTGGGACTATGTATAGCTACCATCGTTTGCACTGTGGGTTGTGGCTGAGTCTCCTATGGCTATGCTGGGAGTGTTGTTTACTATTCACTGTGGGCTGTGAATTGCTGCCATCATCCATTGTGTGTTTGGGCTGCTGTTATTCCCTTGGTTTTGGGTTGCAGTGAGTTGTTTTGGCCACGTTAGGGCCAAGAACAACTCTGAGTTTCCTGGTGGGCTTGAGCTGTGACTCACCCTTCGTTTGGGACTATCACCGGTTGACTTTCCTTCTTCACGGAGCTGTGAAGGGTTTGTTTTGCTGCAGTACGCAGTGGTTGGTCTTCGGACTGTGCTGGCTTGGCCGATTGTTGAAGGCCTGGTAAACCCAACGGTGTTGGTTTGGCTGATTGTGTCCCCTGGCTATGTGTAAGCCTGCATTGACCCTTATCCTTGGAGGAATCATGCCCAGCTCGAGGGTGGCAGCGTTGCTGAGAGATTGATGAGCACGCTGGCCTATGGTTGGGTGGAACGTTGTAGCGACGTAGCTGGTTGCGGGATTCTTCATCAAAAGATAAGTACTGCTGTTATTTCATCTCTGCAATTAACCTACTGTTTTATGAATCATGATGAACATGTGAATGCTGTTTTATGTATATGTTTGCTTCCACTGTATGATCGAAGATTTATGCATTGAGTGATTATGCATATATGATGATGGATTATTCATCTTATCCTGCATCTGGTTATCTAGTATGCATTATGATTAAGCTTTTAACTCAGCTGTTATCCTCTTTGTTGTTCCTTGGGGCTGTCTGCCCGGTTATTATGGTGTTCGTCACGTCCTCTTCGCCGGGATAAGGGATGGGGATGTGACAGAGTGGTATTAGAGCTCAAGGTTGCAACAATGGGCCTCTATGGGCCAGGAAGGATGCGGTGATAGAAGGTGGAATTACCTTCTATGTTCAGCAGAACCGCAACAAATTTCAAAAATGGTCTAAGTGGTGGAGCAGTCGGAACAATTAGTGGAAAAGACTTCCACTGTGGCAGAAGGGTTAGTGAAGTGGACTTCCGCCGTTGTGGAAGAGTTAGTGAAGTTTACTTCCGATGTAGCGGAAGAGCTAGTGGGTTCCACTGTTGCGGATGGCGAAGCAACTAAGCGCCCGACGGAAAAGTCGTCCGACCGCTGACGCCATGAAGAATTTTGAAAATTTGGCTAAGTGTTGAAATCGTCAACTATCGGAAGGAAATAGTTGTTCTCCTGTCCACCGTTACGGAAGTCAAAGTCACTCGACCGCCGATAGGGAAAGACTTCCGACGCCGATCAGTTTGGGCTACCAATCGGAAGAAAATAAGGAAATCATGTTCCGTCGTTGCGGAAGCGAAAGCATTATAGCTTCCGACTAAAAAGGTTAAGACTGCCGCCGGAAGAAGAAAGGGTTTTGCGTCCGTCGTTGCGGATGAAGAAGCAACTAAGCGTCCGACGGGAAAGTGGTCCGACCACCGACAGGTGATATATTCGGCGGAAAGAAGAAAGACAAATTTTTCAAAATTTGTGTAAGTGAAGAAATCATTGGTGGAAAAAGGGCGGAACGATTGCTGCCGTTGCGGAAGAGTTAGAGGAAGCGCACCCGACGGGAAAGTCATCTGATCACCGACACGGAAGTACTTAGTGGGTCAAGCGTCCGTCGTTGCGGAAGAGAAAAGTGCTATGCCATCTGACGAAGAAAGACTGCTGTTGGAAGAAGATAAGGTTTCGCGTGCCGTCGTTGCAGAAGCCAAAGGCACAAGACTTCCGACGAAAAATACCACCAACGCCCGAAGTTAAAAATTTCTTTTAAGTAAAGAGCAGCCAATCGGAAGAGAAAGCGTTTTGCAAGCCGCCGTTGCGGAAGCGAAAGCATTGAAGCTTCCGACTGGAAAGGTTGCAGACGCCCGAAGTTAAAATTTCTTTAAGTAAAGAGCGGCCAATTGGAAGAGAAAGTGTTTCGTGAGCCACCGTTGCGGAAGCGAAAGCATTAAGGCTTCCAATTAGAAAGGCTACCGACGCCAATTGGAAGGAGAAAGTGTTCTGAGAGCCGATTCTGCGGAAGAGAAAATGGTTCCGAGAGCCGATTCTGCGGAAGAGAAATGGTTCTGAGAGCCGATTCTGTGGAAGAGAAAATGGTTTGAGAGCCGATTCTGTGGAATAATAATTGGGGAAGAGACCCGATTGAACAAAGGAAAATTCAGTTGTTTTTCGGAGGAATTTTCAGTGGATTTTCAGGGTTGAAAATTTAGAGAGTGGCAGCTATCTAATGCACTAGATTGCACGAAAACCAATGATTTACAAAAAAAAAGAAAAAAGAAAAAACGAGGGCAGCGACAAAGGGGCAAGCCCCCTTGACCCCCATCGTCCCTTGAGACAGTCGTCCTTGTGAAAAGAAAATTCTATGTTTTGGGAAAATTAGTTAAACCCAAAATTCATAAAAGATGAATGGTGCATCGGAAAGGAGGTGGCTGAAGTTAGCATTCTGGACCAAAATATAGTTGTGTGTTTTGCCTGAGATTTGGTGAAAGTCCTCACTCTTAGAAGTGGTGTGGTTTTCACATCCGGGGTCGGATTGAAGCATGTGGACAGGCATTGGAAAGCTTATCCGGTAGGGAACAAGGATAAGTGACCAGAATCTGAGCATGAAGCAACAAAGTGCTAATGATGGCCGCTGCTATCAAAGGGACAAATCTGGACAGTTGCATGCCCAGAGGTAGCAAGGACTATGAAGTCAATCAGCTACTGTATGGAAGAGTAGTTCCATGCCAAGATGAAAGACTTGAAAAGGGAAGTTTCCTTAAAACTCTATCTTGCTGATTATAACTACATTTCCTAAGTTTATGCTTGAAATGCATGAGGATATGTATGGCATGCATAGGATATTTCATGTTGGTAAGAATATTGGAAATTATATATATATAATGAACCACTAATGATAATCATTGATTTGATGTTGGCATTAGTGGCAAAACCAATGATGACATGGACCTGGAGGAATATGTTGCTGATGCTGATGAATGAGACCAGCAACCCTATGGAGAAGGGGTAAAGCAACAAGTCCAAGACAAAAGTTGGTGAGCAAATTCTACAAACTCCTGCAAAGGACCAACCAAATTGGTCATATCAAGGGTGTAAGTAAGACCCATGCAGGTAAGAGTTTGCTTATGACAAATTCCATGGATTGGTAAAGGTAAGAGACCTCATACCATGTGAATAGTGGAATGTAGAATAGTGTCATGCCTGTATATGTTGATAACATTGATTATAGTAATGCATCTTATAAAAAGTGGACATGGTTAGGATATGCCTGGTAGGTTGAGTGCATAGTATTTCTGAATCAATGCAAGGTAGCGTTGAATGGACATGTATTAAGAATATTTTATGAATCTTGTAGTTATGCATTGGATGTATGCATATGAAGGGTGTGAGTGACTAATTGCACAAGCATAGGTGCAAATGTTGTGGTGCATTGCATGAATGCATTGAGATGAGTGCATGTGATATTATGAATGACTAATGACCGAGATGATGAATTGATGACAATTCAGGAACCATTTCAAAGGTTGTTATGAATGTAGGATAGTCGTGATCAATTGGCTACCCGAAATGCTCTATGGAAGAGCAAGGTGGTATGAATGATACGCTTGTGAAGTAAGGAGTATCTAAACATTTCATTTAATTGCATGAATGATATGACTATACCTTGCAATGTTAGTATGATGATGATTGTATGAAGTAAATGAGTTTTGGTATATATTGATGTGACTAACAGCTGGAAGTATTTGAATTTTATAAATTCTGAAAATGCTTCAGTGATGGTTGTGGCAATGAAAAGGTTATATGCATCCAGACTTACCAAGTGTTTGGTTGATTGAAGCTCATGTTTCAGGTAGATTATTTCAAGCATGGCAGTGATAGGTAAGACCCTGACCAATGCCAGAATCTACCATGTGAAAGAACCAAACTTTATGAGAAGAGTCTCATAGTTGTAAAAGTAGTTGGTATGCATAATGGATTGTTAAAATTCAAATTGTGAATTTCGGATTTAAGAAACCGCTGACAACTACTAGCCAATATTGGCTTGCATAAGATTGTGTTTGGTTGATTGAAGCTCAGGTTTCAGGTAGATTATTTTGAGCATGGCAGTGAGAGGTAAGGCCCTGACCAATGCCAGAATCTACCATGTAAAAGAGCCAAACTTTATGAGAAGAGTCTCATGGTTGTGAAAATAATTGGTTGTTTGAATTGTGAATTTCGGATTTAAGAATTGCTGACGACTACTAATCATTGTTGGCTTGTATGAGATTGTGTTAGGAGGGACGCATGGTAAGTGGGTATTCATGTTATGATAGTAAGAATAAAAATTGTAATAGGCATAGTAGTGCTGCTTACAAGAAACCCACAATTGAGCAAGTCAATTTCTGTAGTAGACAGAATTGTAAATTCTTATTTGATTACCAATGTCATTGCTTGGTCACGGAACAATCAATTGGATTGTATTATTAGGTAATGATTGACTGTTTGGATATTTGATGAATGTGTTAGGGGTACACACTACAAGAATACCATGTGAGATGGCCTGGAAAGCCAAACTTCATGGGAAGGTTTTCCCTTGGAAATGGGTTTCGGGTGAAACGCCATTGGACATTTGGAATGTCTCATCTGCACTGCATGTTCGGTAATAACATGAGTGAGATGGTATAAATTATGTCGGTAAGACATGTGTGAATATGAAACATAAAAAGGAGTTGGGAGGGAAAACTGAGGGATTGTTAGCTCAGGGAAGGAGCCTCCATTCCTCCTTAACAAAGGCATACTGCGACGGAAAATGGATAAGTGTTTTGTGACCCTTGCTATGAATATGCATGTTTAATTATTAAATTCCATATGCAAAACATGTTTGATTTAATATCCATTATGACCGATTGCTTGAGTGTGAATAGGGCCTACATGGCACACACCGGAGAAGGGTGCACACTTTTCCGATGTTGAGTCATGAAAGGGTTTTCAATATTGATTACACCCTAGGGAGTGGGCGCACTCCTGGTGTCTCAATACTTGATAGTGAATGATGAGAAATGTGATTACTATTTTTGAGCAATAACGCTGATGAGTTTTCTTGTATTGATTGTGTTTCTTGTGTTGACAGGCTAAAGGTAAAAGGTAAAAGGTAAAATGGTAAATGGTTGTTGTGAGGGGTTACGGAGTAAGGGTTATTGTTGATATAAGTGTATGTTGGTATAAGTGTATGTTGGGCTGTTATATGCCTAGGGATCCATAGTAGATCCTAGACCTAGAAATGGTCGTGTTAAAGTTCCAAGCCCAATTGACATGAGGATGTACTGGCTGGACATTAATTATTTGATGTTGTGGGGCAGCCGGCGTGCTGACCTAACATCTAAGTCCATAGGCGATCCCAAGGCTTGCAAAGCGAAGCAGGATCCTATGGACGAACGAGGAAACGCACAATACAGATAAGTATTGGATTATTTTGCTTATGAATATACATGTGTATATGATTTGGTTAGGATGTTTCAAGCTCTTGTTCTAGAGATAAAACCAATGAGAATAAACTAAACATGTGAATTCATTCAATGTTTGGATATAGGTGTCGCTGGAAGTGAGGACTATGAGAGCATCCTAGAGGTGCATGTGCACATGTGACTGTCCTGGAAAGCTCGGTTTGAGCGTTAATGAAAAAGGTACTAGTAATATGGGGGAGTCCTAGCAGCCGAGACAAACCATGTGGAGAGAATCCATGGTTTAGAGGTCTGGAATAGACCAAAGACACTAAGTGTCATGACCAAGAAGGATTGGTCCAGCATTCACGGTGAAGTGAAAGAGGCTGAGAGCATGAAAAGCCACAGTGATGGTGTGGGTTCTAGGATGAACAAAATAAAGAGGGGAAAAACTCTTACTGCTCTCTCTTTCCTTTTGATTATATATATACATATACAATTATGCATTGTGAAAACAAAGGATTGTTTAATGCATGTATGATTGAAATGAAATGTGTGTATTTGCTTAAAGTAAATTTGTGAATGCTAGAATAGTTAATTTCCTTCCCAGGAATGGACATGAATGAGCTCATGTGCCTGTTGGGAAGGCATGAAAAATATGAAAGTCTCCTTGATGAGGCTTGGACTGTAATGCCAATTGGGTAATTAAATGACTGATTTTAATGTCTATATTATGCTTGGTCTGATAAAATTTCAATGGTGCATTTCACAGGTGAGAAAGGTGAAACCAGGTGGTGCACATTGATCATGGCAGTAGATCAAAAGTTGTTGGACTTAGCTGGAAGTCTCCTTCAAATGATTGCCAAGACCCAAGAGAATCTTGGGGAGATGCTCAAGATACAGAGAAGGCAGAATGAGATGAACCACTAGATTTTGCAAGACTCTATTGGTTTGCAAAGGGAGGTGAAAAGCCTTCTGGGAGCAATCGACAAAGGAAAGGAAGGTGGATCAGCAACGGGACAATTGTCCAAGCGACCTGATAGGAAATGGTCCAGGCATGAAGACTCAAAGGAAATTGAGTAGGTAAAGATGAAGCAGCCAATGAAATGCTAGAGATGCGGAGGACATCATTTACACCGGGACTGTCCAATGAGGGAACATGATGAGGGAAATAGCCACAAAGTTCCTAGACTTCGGGATCAGCTGGAAGCTAAGAACCAGCAGGAGAAGTCCATGGAAGCCAAGGGGCTTGGTCTTGAACGTGGGACAGATCTGTAATTTTGAAATTTTGATGTGCAATGGTATATGTATTGTATATATGTAATGGAACACCGAGGACAGTGTTACTCCAAGGGGGAGGGGAATGTAATGTCCCCGGTTTTGACCCCATTTGCATGATGTATATATTGTAATTAATCGTGGTTAGGAGCTCAAGGCAAAAGCCCCACCATTGATTTGGTTGTGTGTGTGTTTCGACAATGGGGATAGTTGCCGATGGTTTATCGTGCCATTTGGCACATTATAATTCGGCATCATGTAAATACGCACATCAATTAAAACTAAAACCACAACCAGCTACGGCAGTGTAACGTTGAATGAAAAGGGCATGGTTCCAAAGGATAAGGGGTGGGGGATGTCAAACCTTGGTTTATGGGGGAAAAACCCATGTGTTGCCACCTTGTTTGTTTTTCCACCTTTCTTGTTCACCAACCTCTTTAACATCTTGGTTTTGTTGTTGGGGGAAAGTTATGGCTGGTAGTTGAGGCAGTTATGGTGGTGGGTGCGGAAAGCTGTCAGCCTTTTCCCACGCGCCCACTCCACCCACGACTGCATTCAATTCCTCCATCTTCTCCATGATGCCATTCTTCCCTGGCCTGTTCACTCTCACGCGGAGGTCGGTTCTGTTCTCCTCATGCACCAGTCGGGGGCTCTCTTTGTTGTTCGTGGGCTGTTGTTCCCATATTTTTGTTGGCCACGTCCTTTATCCTCATGCACAGGAGTTCTGTGTTAGTTTTCCTCATGCAGGGAGCAGGTGAAATCGTGGCTGTCACTCAAGATTTCAGGTGCAGGAGCCATTCACGCTATGGGTTGTGTGCCTGTGTGTTTCACACTAGTTCAGTGGTAAGTATATGTTCCCCATGTCGATTGTGGCTGTGTATGCTGTCAACTGTGGTCTGCGATTTTGTTCTCCTCCTGTCCATGCCGAGAGTCTATTTCTCTCCATTATCAGACTGTGTAGTTTTTCTCTATTTCATTGTGGGACGGGAGCTGTCATCTTCCCCACGTTTCGTTGGCTGAGGTTCCCTGCTGTTTGGGACTGTGTATAGCTGCCATCGTTTGCACTGTGGGTTGTGGTTGTTGATTGCCATAGTCGTTGGCTGAGTCTCCCATGGATATGCTGGGAGTGCTATTTACTATTCACTGTGGGCTGTGAATTGCTGCCATCATCCATTGTGTGTTTGGGCTGTTGTTATTCCCCTGGTTTTGGGTTGCAGTGAGTTTTTTTGGCCACGTTAGGGCCAAGAACAACTTTTAGTTGCCTTGTGGGCTTGAGCTGTGACTCACCTTTCGTTTGGGACTGTCACCGGTTGACTTGCCTTCTTCACGGGGCTGTGAAGGGTTTGTTTTGCTGTAGTACGCAGTGGTTGGTATTCGGGCTGTGATGGCTTGGCCGATTGTTGAAGGCCTGGTAAACCCAGCGGTGTTGGTTTGGATGATTGTGTCCCCTGGCTATGTGTAAGCCTGCATTGAACCTTATCCTTGGAGGAATCATGACCAACTCGGGGGTGGCAGTGTTGCTGAGAGATTGATGAGCACGCTGGCCTATGGTTGGGTGGAACATTGCAGTGACGTAGCTGGTTGCGGGATTCTTCATCAAAAGATAAGTACTGCTGTTATTTCATCTCTGCAATTAACCTACTATTTTATGAATCATGATGAACATGTGAATGTTGTTTTATGTATATGTTTGCTTCTGCTGTATGATCAAAGATTTATGCATTGAGTGATTGTACATATATGATGTGGATTATTCATCTTAGTCTGCATCTAGTTATCTAGTATGCATTATGATTAAGCTTTTAACTCAGCATTTATCCTCTTTGTTGTTCCTTGGGGCTGTCTGCCCGGTTATTATGGTGTTCGTCGCGTCCTCTTCGCCAGGATAAGGGATGGGGACGTGACACAAATAATACTATATCTATCTAAGAGACCACATTCTTCTTAGATAGAGTGAAAGGTACCAACCCTAACTTAGCAATAAGGAGGTGACCTCCTGTTAATATATCTCCTGAAGTGGAAGGAAAACTTTCTAGATTATCTTGGGTAGTATTTTCTCTTGATTCTCCCTATCTCGATCTTCTTGCTCCTTTTGTCTCAGCTCCTAAGCTATCTTATATGCTTCTTCTTTTGCTCGGTCAGCTAACTCCTTCTGTATTCTTACTTCTTCTTCCTTTTTCTTCTGATCTTATTCTTTTTCTCTCTGTGAAGCTTCTTCTTCCTATCTTTTATGTTCAGAGGTACTGCTGCTACCTTTGTTTCTTGTAACTGTGATTTTCTTCTTGAAACACTTGTTCATATGAGTCATATAACAATCATTTTGGTATACTTCTTCATCTTTATCCAAATGATCAGAGTACTCAAATTTCACCTTCACGAGTACACGATGCTCAACAACTTTTCCTTGAGAATCATTTCTATTAAAACTCTTCTCACCAAAATAGAAAGTTTCCAGGTCTTTAACAAAATCTGGTGCACTTTTAACTGCCAACATAGAAAGGAATTGGTGGGAAAAAAACCTTCTTCATATCAAACAGATAACTCCTGAATCCATCCAAAAAGAGTTGTCTTACTACTTCCTTATGCACTATATAATCAGTGGCATAATTGGGAACAGTAAAGGGGTTGTAGATCCTCCTTACATTCTCAAATAATTACCCTCTTCAGAGAAGAAATAATATCCATATTCCCTTATAGCTTCTAAATCACCTTTAGATATACATTTCCATTCTTCAAGAAAAAATAACTGATAAAGAGGCATTAGGAATTCCTCACAGATGAGCTTGTATGAGCTATGATATATGTGATCCCATAACAATTGGTATGCAGTGTAAATAGGTGCTTTTCCCTCCTTCCAACTGCATTTTAGCTTCTCAAATAGATGTAGGAAGAGTATACAGTCGATTAAAAATGATCCCATGTAGAAATCAGACTTCCATCAGAGCAATCCTTCCTGTGTTGCAAATATACAGGAAGACAAGCTATTAGCCACTATGTCCGACCAGTTGAAAATAGTAACTTTCATGGTCACATGATACATCAATGGTATCCAACCAATCTTATAAAACCTTCCATCAGCCATGCCGAAAATCCTGTTAAGCATTAGTGCTACAATTCTATATGGAGTACGTAGAGTGGCGATTTCATATTCCCCAGATGCCTTTTGTCGAAATGACTTTCCCGCTGTCATCATCATTTTTGTGCATCCAACATAATCAATAGTCAAACTATTTATCCAATCATTTGTCATGCTGACTTCTAAGACTGGCAAGTTGTAGGATTTTCCTATGAATGCAGGGGTAAAATAAGTGAAACTCTTGTCCTCCACATTATACATGATCATACCTCCCATGTTCGCCTTAGACAAAATCCAGCCAATCACCTCAAAGCAAGGAAATAGATCTGGTCACGTGAACACCTTTGTAATCCCTGATCTTAATATCTTTCCAAACAAGGGTAAATATTCCAAGCCTGTATGTGGAACCTTCTGATCCTGGAGCATATGATATATCTTCCCCCACTTGAATTCTGGCTTGGCTCCAGTGACTGATTTTGTGTCTTAATAAATTATTTCAACCCCAGGCATGACTTCTAGGTTCGATTCTTCCTCAGCAAATTTAGCTTTCTTCTTTCCTTTATTGTGCATGGTATTGGATGCAGACTGAGGATGTAGCAAAACACACCAAACCTGTCTTAGCATCCCTATGATTGTAAACCACATATATTCATGCACACAAGAAATAAAGAAATATTGTAAAACTTCCAAGACATATAAGAAATTTATCATTCTCTCCTAGCAAATCATTTCTTTTTAGAACAAGCTTGACCAGTATTTTACTATATCGTCCTTAGCCATGGGAAAACAACTCTGCATGTAACACCTCAGACGCCACCAAAACCCAAACCTAATGTAAGGTCAAAACTGGGCGATAAAACTTAGTTCACATGCAAGCTCTAGCTGAGGCCTCGAGAGTTCAAACCTATCGTTCCCAAGCACAATACCAAGTATTCATAAAAAAAACCTTTGAAACTTATGCCTGACCCTTTCTAGGAGATTTACCATCCACAAAAAAAAAACCAGAGGAACGCGATGGTGCTATGGCATTAGCTAACAGGGACAGCCTCTTCTGATGAGAAACCGAGGTTAAAAATGCAAGAAATACAAGGTTTTTATGGCTTAGTTATTTTAAACCCTATCACCATAGATAAACATGAACCAGATGAGGAAGGGTCGGTGAAAAACTTGGGCTGCCTCAGTCCCATCATTACACAACTAGGGTTTTGAGCCACCCATGTCTGAACAGACTGAGTGGTCTAAGGCAGGAAAAGGCTAGGGGTAGGTAAAATCTACGGCCTCTTGTAGAGTTTATCTAAGAAAACAAAGAGGTCGAGATACCTACCACTAAACCCTTATGAGACTAAGGGACGTACTTAAACCACGGTGGAAAAGGAACAAAATCCTAGTCTTTCAAAATGTAAAAGGCCAAAAAAAAATGCCAATATACCAACCAAAAGAGTCACGATGCAAAATAGATCCTACCTGGAAAGTAAACTTGAAGGCTGGTGAAATATTGACTCAATTGCTCCAAAATCTCCAAATGGAGATATCCCATAGGCGCATGTTCAAATGAGGCAGCAATCTCATCGTCAAAAGCGTAATAGACTGTAATGGAACAAACCTCCCTCCCAGCTTATATAACCAATCAAAGAAGATGCACTAAAATAGTTTGGTAGGATAATTACACCGCATGCGTGAGTGTGAACATCGTTTGGCACCTAACTTAAAACCTCACCGGTGAGATATCATGTCAGCGGGGCGAGATGAAATACCTTCGACCGCACCGGCTCAAAAACCACGAATCTTCCGCAACTATCGGGTCTCCTCAGAAAATATCGCCTACCAATGCGGTTGCATAACCCTCCGACGTTACAGCAGTGAAGGATCGGCAACAAAACACCAAGTCTATTTCCTTCCTCGAAAATAATCATGAACAGAACCCGACACTGTCGGAGACAGCGAGGCAAGAATGCCCGACCCAAAACCTATCAACAGACTTGATCGGCAACAAGAAAAACCTAAAAGACCTGACAGAATCGGCTCCAAAAGGAACAAATCGCTGCCGTTATCGATCGTCTATGGATGAAATGACCCGATAAGAAAATCGGCTACAAGAGCAGGATTTTGCCGATAGTATATGTTGGCAAATGAAAAACTTTCCGACAAGTTTGAAAACACCGCAACATAGAATCACAAAATTAGTTGGAAGGCCATTGGACGAAAGTCCAAAATTTATCCGTTATGTCGGCATAAAGATGAAAAATTTTCCAATGCGTCAGTCCAACAACATCATAAAATAAACTAGATCGTGTCGGGTTAAAAGGAAAAATATTTCTGCTGTGTCGGTGAAAACATGGAAATTTTTCCGACACATCGGGTCAAAAAAATTTCTTACTTAGTGAGAAAAATAAAAACTCTAGAGCTCATTTAGGATAAAACCAAGTCATGAACAACAGTTTTCAAAGGGAAAAAGGTCTAGGTAAAATCAAAAGCTAAGAAATCAAAGGGGGGCCCTAAAACATGAAATTTCTGGGGGGTAGTGGTTACAGCAGCAACAAGTTCATGCTTCTAGGTTTCTCTTATGATGGCACATGTCTCTCATTGATAGAGTTCATATTTGATCTTAGTATGTGAGCCTATATACTGGTATATATATTTGAATTCATTGAATATGTTATGGAGGCTATGGTGATGGTTATATTGGAATATATCTTGATGTGATCTTGATATAGATCTTGATGATTATCTTGGATATTATTGGCAAATATTTTGGTGTTTATATTAACTGTTGTTTAGTGTAGTATTGAATGATAAGTTGACATGTAAGTAATAGATCTTGTGAGTGATTTATTTAATCAACCTAAGTGTTTTCTTTGAAATCTAGTTTTATAAGTTTTGGTAATTATGTCTTTGACCTAAGTGGAGCTGGATTGTTATTGATTGTTAATCACAACATTTGACAGTATTGTAAATGACTATTTTCTTGATATTTGCTTGATTTGTTGACTTGATTTGAGTGGAGTGAAAAATCCTTTTGTGTCAAACAGTTTATGAGACTCGATGAGTTTGACATAGTTGGTTAAGTCTTATCTTCTTGGTTGAGGTTAGTTGCTTTAGTTTTATCATGTTTAACTGCCAAGTATTCATTGACTGTGATTGAGGTTGGTTGTGGTGTCATTGAGTTGAGTGTCTTTGGACAAAGTTTGGTTGACCGTATGTGAAGTCTCTTGGTTGCTCAAATGTGTATGTTACTTGATGAACTAGGACAAGTAAGAAGGGTTGGTTGACTATGAGAGAACTTAATTATATTAACACAAGTATATGATTTATTTGGCACATGTACATAAGAAGCTTGGTATGAGTTGGTTCAATTGAGGAGGATTGGCACAGGTTTCCTTATGTGCAGGTTGTCTAACTTAAACTGGCTGAGTTGTATGAGCGGTTGGTTTGGATCAAGTGGACTGAGTTTGGTGAGCAGTTGGTTAGACTTAGATTGACTGATTCAGATGATGTGAGAAACAGATTAAATGGGACAACTTAATTGTACAGGTTGATGAGCAATTTGATACAATGGATAGTGATCAGTTGATGAGTAGGGATCAGATGATGTGCAGTGGTTAGTAGTGGAAGTGGTTTTCCAATGTGGTATATATTGTGCAGTGTAGTACAGGTGTTGATTAGTGGTTCTGTAGGATCAATGTGGTTATGGTTCAATATTTTTTATCTTCACATCAGGGTGGCAATATGGGGCAAGAAAAGGGGGTTGTAGCCTCCTTTTGGTTGTAGCTAGAGAACGAGGGAGTTGGATCTTCCTATAGGTTGTAACATGTAAATCACAGGGTTGTAGACTCCTTTCAATTGTAGCTGGGGAATTTAAGTCATTGTAATAAACGGGTTGTTGCCTCCTTCTAGTTGTTGCTAGAAAACTATTATTATAAAGGATTATGTGGTTTTCCCCCGGGACTTAGTTTTCCACGTAAAATCTAGTGTGCTATGTATCATGCTATGACTCTTATGTGATGATGATATGATGATGATAATAATGTTGATGATGATATATTGATAATGTGACAATTCATAATATTGAATAAGTTGTTGATTGTTAAAATTGAAAAAGTAATAAAAGTTGCACACATTGCTTCACCCCCCCCATCATTGTTCCCAGTGTGTCCAATAATTGGTATCAGAGTGGGTACTTCATAGAAATCCTGATCATCTTAAAGGAGATATTTGATAGACAATGGGGTTCTGAATGAATGGAGTACCATTGTCCTGTGAGTTAGATTATTACTTGATCTGGAAAATGAGAATGTATTCTTATCTTGAGGCAGAAAGATTGGTGTATGGAAATTAGTTCTTACTGGATATACACCTCCAAAAAAAGTGTAAACAACATCTCAGAAGGAAGCAAATAAAAATAATTTTATGGCTATTGAATCCATCCTTGAATGCCTAACAGATATCCAAAATAATAAGATAGGGAAGTGCAGCTCATCTAAGGAACTATGGCTTAGATTATAACAACTCTACTCCAATTATGAGAATTTCTTCACAGTGAGATCAGGAGCTAGAGCAATATTCACAATCAAAGTATTTGACAAAATATGCAAGAGAACAACAAAAGAGACTGAAATAGCAAATGTGAATGGTGCTAATAACTAATAATTATATTACAGTACTGTTGGGTCTGGAATTTACCCTTTTTTTCCCTACTCTGTTCCATCCTTTTTCTCTGTTTTCATCCTTATGTTGCAGCTAGATCCTTATTCTTTTTATACAAACAGACATAAATATTCCAGGTATAAATCATTATCTATTCTTTTGTTTTACGCTTGGTTTTACTTATAATTATGGATTTTACCTTTAGTTGTGTTTATATGTCCATGATTTTAAAGAAGGATTCATAATCACAGGTGGCAGAACTGCAATAGCTTGATATATCTAGGTGTCGCAACCACAACAACTTGTTCTATATATAATATGGTCCCACTTGGCTTCAACTACCTGCTCAAATGATGCATTCAACGTTAATGCAGAAGGAATCTCAGATGTTCCTTCATGCTTGCAATTGAAACTCCCTGAGAATGTTTTGCAGTTCATTGGGCATGTCGATTCATGAAACAACTTGAGGTAAAATCTTATTTATTCCTTAGCTGATTTTATGCAAGGAATCGTTAGTTGTAATTGTTTTGATCATTCGACAGCCTGAAGATCAAATATCTTCATTAGAGGAAATTTGAGGTCTAAAATGGGCCTCCTAAGGAAAATAATAAAATAATAGATAAAATAATAAAATAATCGTTAAAATAATAAAATAATAGTTATTAATTTTGAAGGAAGAATGAAAAAACTACTTTTTGTGTTCATACTTTCGACATATGTCCCTATGTTTTTACTCAAATTCTGAGTGGGAGAGCTCATTGGATGTAGAATTTAAGTCCGCATCCAACGAGTACCCACACTACATTGTTTTGACGGACCCGACTACCCCAAAAATAAGAAATACCTGAAAAAAATGTGATGATGACATCATCATCATGTTTTTTCAGGTATTTCTTGTTTTTGGGGTAGTGGGGTCCATCAAAAGTATGCATTGTGGGTACTCGTTGGATACGGAATTAAATTCCACATCCAACTAGCTCTCCCGCTTGAAATTTAAGTAAAAACATAGGGAGATATGTCGAACATACGAACAAAAAAAGTAGTTTTCTTTTATGACACATGTCAATTCAACCATTATGGTTGACTCATTTTATTGAAATTCTATTGGTTCTTGAATTCCAACTCACAAAATTTATTGTTGCCATGTTTTCTTATAAGGCCCATTTTAGACCCCAACTTTCCTCTAATGCATGGCTTCCCGAAATTGATGTAACATAATAGATTTGTTCTTGTATAAATATACACAGGCAGAGAGAGCCAAGGGTTAATTCCCAGATTGTAAGAGATAGCAGAGCGACTGTAACTGTAACTATAATTTTATCCAATTAATAAAAGGGTGATAATTCTCAGTATTTCTTTGTTGCATCCTTTGTGATCTTTCGACAGAATCTCTGTTTGAAGGCCAGGGCCCTCCTTCTAACATAGTTGCTGGTAGTTTAGATGTTGTAGTTTATTTTATTTTTGTTTGAGTGTGGAATTTCAGTTTGATATATTTTCATGGTTAGCTACAACTGAATTTGTTTAGTGATTGCATTTGTTGGTTTTCCTTTGGTTTGTTGTAGGTTATTTGGTGTGACAATCGACTGTGTAGTTAGTTTTCCTTGTATGCAGAAGTGTGTAGTAGTTGTTACAGACTTGCTTAGCCCCTGTGTGCATGCACTATTTATCTTTTTAGAGTTTTCCTTATTAGATAACTCCTTTGATTTGATGAATTCAATGTTTAATTAACTAGTAGAGATCTTTCTGATTTGGTAGATTAGACTTTCATTTCCTACAAAAGTAATTCTAGGTGGATTTCTCTTTAGATCATAAACCTTCAGATTAATATGATAGGAAATAGAACTTCTTTCCAATTCCTATATGGGTAATGTTATTTTTATTTCTTACAGGGACTTTAGTTGCTTGAGAATTAAATATAATTGAGTGACTTTTATTTTACTTATCAACTATTAAACATGTCTATGCATATACTTTCCTAATTTGATTTGAAATAACATACTTCCCTTGGTTGACAATTAAATATCTAAAACTCTTCTTGTTACGTAATTAATGAGTATATAGAGTGTTGAACATTTTGGCGTCATTGTCGGGGAAGGTAATTAGTAGGTGTTAGCTCTCCAGGAAACTCTTCTAGGTTGCAGCTCGAAGATTCCTGGTAACTTTAGTATTTTCTTAATGATGGGTAATATGGATCAAGTTGGATGACTTAATAAAAAATCACTCATTCAAAACATGCATATACACACTCATATAGATAAGTCTTTTAACCACTGCTATTCAGAGAGTTGATAAAAGGTGGATGTATGCATAATTTTTATCATACGAGCAGACTCATAAGCAAAGCATATATGAATGGCTAACCACAATAAGTAAATGATACTTGCTATTCAATTCATCAATACAAATATAGGATGGCAGCTATCTGGCATTAGACAAATGGAACAAACATGAATAAAATATCTAAGTGCAAGTACAAAAAGGTAGAAAATGAGATTTGAACATAAATGGAAAAAGAAGCTTATATTACTCGCATGAAATAAGAAGTCTGAGAGTACAAGAGTGAAAACATCTCCAAAGTCGAACCCTTTCTTCTATAGTAGTCATAGGATTTATAGCCTTTACAAAATTTATTCCAGATCCTAAAAAATTGGATCCTATTTACTAAAAATAGACGGTCATAACTATTTGCTAAAACAAATAGGAAAAGATCCCATCTTGATTGTCAATCTCCCTAACTCCAAAAATATTCCTAATCTTCGAACTCTTTAACAGTTGTAGTAGACACTGAAGTAGAATTCGAACTTGCCATTTGGCAGACAAGTCACCCTTTATCAAAGTAGTTAGGATATGTGACCTAATTCACCTCGCTGGCACCTTCAAAATTGAAACAGAGCCTAAATATTGATGCCCTTAATTATTTTCCAGCATTATAAATCATTTGCGAGGTGTTTGGATCAGCAAAAATCGGTTCTGTGCAAAAAATATCCTTTTCTGCACTGTTTTGCATTTTCTGTGCCTGTAACCTGTCGAAAGCTCTATTTTCAGTGGCTAATGAACAGCTGCGGTGTTCTCCTAAGCCATCGAAAAGCCTATTTTTTTAAAATTTAATCAAAATTTTCATCACACTTTACCCCAATGCTTTAGAGCTTCAGTGCTGACCCTTTGTGGTCTCTGCAACTTGTATAGGGTTTGGGATGGCAGAAGCATCATAGGCTGCCTCTAAATCACAAAGACTCATTGCTACCTCTACTAGGGTTTCCAGCTTCTGGTGTGCTTGAGACTGAGGGCCTGAATTCCTTATTTACAACTTTGACAGCCTAATTTTCCTCTAGAGCCTAGTGTTTTCTTTCATTAACCTAAGATTACTTTCCTCTAGCTTGGTATACTTCAATTTTATTTCCTAAAGAGAGTCATACAATTCATCATTCCTTTTGGTTAATCTTCCATTGGTTCTTTTGATTTCTCTCTCCAAAACTTCTAGTTCATACACCTACCTTAGCAATTGGTTGATCTTCTGGGATCTAGGATAACTAGATGAAGCCTTTGCCACTAGTTCACCTTGATCCTCCTTTGGTGTAGGTGAGGGAATATCCTCATTCCCTACTACAACCTGATTTGCTAGGTTAGTTCCCTGTTGTTCTTCATCCTCAGAATTAGTGTAAGGCAGTTTGAGGACATTTTTGTCTTGTGCTGAAGCCTCCTCTTTCTCTGTCTTCTCACTAAAATCTAGGTTCCTTTTGGCCTTCTTAGTCTTAGAAGCTAGAGAGGCTTGATCAATTGTAATTGGAGAGATGGACCTCCTCTTCCTCTTACCATTTCTGGTAGTGGAGGACTTCTTTGAAGAAGACTTCCTTTTGTCCTCTGGCTACAACTCTATCTCAAATTTGTTCCAGAACAGGAAGTATGTCCAAGAAACGTTCCTTCTTCGTAGCAGTTGAAGAACAATTAGCTTGATCAAGCCATGATGGGATAACCTGCCTACAATCTTGGTTGGCTTGGCTCTAACTTGATGAGCCATTTTAGTCAGGATTTTGTAGAAGTCAAAAGGCAGGTTCAAAGGGCTACTGCCAGTGAAATGATTCATTAATTTGAAATGGTATATCATTACCCTATTGTACCTTCCCTCACAAGTTATGTAGACCAGAATTTCCTTCAACGGGTGCTGCCATTTTTCCTCAAGCTAGGATGTAGGGATTCTCTTCTTCCATACAATGTTTTTGTGCTCAGGTTTAAGGTAAGACTTGAATTCTACATTCTTTGTGATAGTCATCTTAAACCATCTTTCTCCAGTCCTTGGGAGATTTATCACCTCATCTATTAGAGCTTCATCCACTTGGATTTCTTCTCTGCCAATCACTGCTTTTGATCCATCGAAGGTGAGGGCAAAGGCCTCTGCTACTTGTTGATGAGATCCCTGGATATTTTCACAAAACCTATAGCAGCCTGAGTCCATGAACAACTGACATACCTCTGGGTGTGATTCAAGGTAGCCAATATCACCCAGTTCTTTTCTTAGGGAAGGTCCTCCTCTGTTCATTTCCTGGACTATTCTTCTACACCTGCAAAATTGAAAATTGAAACTTTGGAGAAGAAAATTACAATGCGGGATTCAGGGAAGCTTAGCTCAGTGAGGGCACACACAAGGAAAGAGAAATGAATTAAGGATGGGGGGGGGGTGGTCCTAATTTTGAGGGATTTAACTAGCAATTGTGATTTGAACACGGTGATGGTGTAGTTTTATGAGACCCGCAAACTAACAAGTGAAGAGAACGTAATCATTCAAATTGGAAACACAACGCTCATGGTAATTCAATCATAGACATGGGATAGGTGTAGGGAAGAGAAGGTTTGGGATTAGATAGGTCACCTCAGCTTCATAACGAACCCTCTTACCAACTCATGGTTGACTGCAGATCCTGTCCTTTCGGTGGTTAATGGCTTGATGGTGGCACTTTTCATGCTGACGGTTACTGAGTGTGATGGATGTGCCAACCATTTTTAACTTCATTGTGATGTTCCAACCATTTTTATTTCTAAGCTGCCGAAAGTTGGGATTTTCGGTGGCTAATGAACAATTGAGATGTTTGCCTAAGCCACCAAAAGCTGAGCTTCGATTTTTTTATTTGAAAAATAGAGTCCAAGGATTTTCAAACTTTATTAAACACTCAAAGCTCTCACAATCAGCCTCAAATTCTTCAAATTTTTTTTTGACTTCCTACCACTACACAAAATAAATTTTCTAAGTCTAATTTATTGAGGACTAATTTATTTAGGAGATAACATCTAGCTCCTACTCGGGGATGGAAACCTCCCTATGAGGTTCCAAGAACCACAGACCAAATGCCTTTCCTGAAAAACAAAGATTAAATCTATCTAGTGTTCCATTGTGCATGGAGTTATTTTGCAAAAGCAAAAACAAAAATGATATTTACAATGACAAGGCTTTGAAGCTTTAGATGAAATAGAGTTTCAGAAATATCCCATTGACCGGGCCATCTAACATCTCCTCACTTCCAAACTTTGCACTTTGAAAGTGTTGTTCTGTTGCACTTGAGTTATCACAAAAGGTCCTATCCATAGAGAGTCAAATTTACCGTGATTTCCCTTGTCTTTCCTGACAGCATCCCATTTTAGAACCCAGTCTCCAACCTAAAAATCGTCCACCTTTTCCTTCTTGTCAAAAAATACTTTTTATCTTCTTTTGGTGAGCTTCTGGCTTCTCCACCAACTGTTCTCTAACTTGCTATAGCTCAACTAAATCAAGCATTCTTCTTACCATGTCATTTGGTTCATCCTATTCCTCCTAAAAGAAATTTACTACTGGTAGAACCAGCTGAATGGGGAAAATAGCATCAGTACCATAAACCAACTTAAAAGGAGAAGTCCCTATGGATTTTTTGTTGGTCACTCTGTCAACCCAAAGAGCAAACTTTAGCTTAGAATCCCATCTGTTCTAATTCTTCTCCAATAGTTTTCTGATGATTCTAACCAAGCTCTTATTGGATGACTCAGCAAGGCCATTGCCTTGAGGGTAGTAGGAAGTAGAATGCATCAATTGAATGCCCATTGACTCACACATGTTAACCAATGCACCAGCTTTAAAAGCTGGTCCATTATCAGTCACTAACCTTTCTGGGCAGCCAAATCTGATAAAGATGTTTTCATATAGAAAATTCATGATGACTTGGTGAGTGGCATTCCTTGTGGGCACTACCTCTATCCACTTGGTGAAATAATCGGTGGCTACTAGGATCCACTTGTGTTGACCACTTGATGAAGGATTAATCTCACCTATGAAATCAAGACCCCACTACTAGAAAGGGCCATTCACTACAATAGGTCTAAGGGGAAAAGATCTGAGTTACTGCTTTCCTATGAATCGTTGGAATTTGTCACAAGCTTTCACAAATGTACACACATCAGAGAAAAGAACAGGCCAATAGTACCCAGCCCTTATAATCTTGTGGGATGTAATCTTCTAGTGATCATGGCCTCTACATATGCTTGAATGGAACTGATGCATGACTTGAACTGACTCTTCTTTATCTAAACATCTCAGCAAAATACCAGAAGGATCTTTCCAATACAACAGATTTTTAATTACGCAAAATTTAACAAACTTGAGCTTAAGAGATCGTGCTTGAGTCATGCTAAGCTCAGGGGGGACTTCTAGATTTGGCAAAAATTGAATAATACCCGAGTACCACTCACATGAAGACAAATTATTAGCCACCTATTGACTGTCATGCTGCTCCTCTGCTGCTACCTCTGTCTGCAAGTTTGCTGAACTTATGCCAATGATATTCATGCCTAATAGATCATAATTTTCTTCAGCCATAAGCTTAGCTAGGCCTTGGCCTTTTACTAGCTTGGTGGGATTTACTTCTATGTCAAACTCAATCAGCTTTGCAATCCATTTGGCTCTATTGCCATCAATGTTAGGCTGGGTTAAGACATCCTTCACAGAAGCTGAAGGGACATAGGAAATTACCTTTGTGTGTAGAATATAAATTCTGAAATCTTTCAATGACTTAATAAGAGAGTAAGCTTGTTTTTCGATAGGATCATACTTCAGTTCAGCATCCCTCAATGTTTTGCTGAAAAAGAAATGGGGTGATCAAGACGTTCCTCATCTTTCTGTAACAAAACTACTGCCACTGTATCATAGGAATCAAAGGAGAAAATGTAGAAGCTGTTGGTATAGTCTGGACTAATTAGAGTGGGAGCTTCCATGATAGCCTTCTTGATAGCTTCAAAAGAGTTTCTTTCATTTTCTGTCCATTTGATTTCAGCTTCCTTCCTCAACATAGAAGTTATGTGTTTTGCTAACTCAGAAAAGTTTGGAATAAACCTCCTAACAAAATTTATCTTATCAAGACGTTCCTCATGTTTCTGTAACAAAACTACTACCACTGTATCATAGGAAGCAAAGGAGAAAATGTAGAATCTCTTGGTATAGTCTGGACTAATTAGAGTGGGAGCTTCCATGATAGCCTTCTTGACAGCTTCAAAAGAGTTTCTTTCATTTTCTGTCCATTTGATTTTAGCTTCCTTCCTCAACATAGAAGTTATGTGTTTTACTAACTCAGAATTAGAGGAAATTTGGGGTCTAAAATGGGCCTTATAAGAAAATGTGCCAAAATAAGTTTTTGTGAGTTGGAATTCAAGAACCAATAGAATTTCAATAAAATAAGTCAACCATAATGGTTGAATTGACATATTTGTCATTAAAAAAAACTACTTTTTTTGTTCGTATTTTCGACATATCTTATTGTGTTTTTACTCAAACTTCGATCGGGAGAGCTCATTGGATGCAGAATTTGATTCCGCATCCAATGAGTACCCACACTACATACTTTTGATGGACCCCGCTATCCCAAAAACAAGAAATACCTGAAAAAAAATGTGATGAAGACATCATCATCAGGTTTTTTCAGGTATTTCTTGTTTTTGGGGTAGCGGGGTCCGTCAAAAGTATGGAGTGTGGGTACTCGTTGGATGCGAAATCAAATTCTGCATCCAACGAGCTCTCCCAATCGAAATTTGAGTAAAAACACAGGGAGATATGTCGAAAATACGAACACAAAAAGTAGTTTTTTTCTTTCTTCCTCCAAAATTAATCAATATTATTTTATTATTTTAACTATTATTTTATTATTTTAACTATTATTTTATTATTTTCCTTAGGAGGCCCATTTTAGACCCCAAAATTCCTCTAATGAAAGTTTGGAATAAACCTCCTAACAAAATTTATCTTACCAAGGAGTGACTGAATATCCTTTTTTGACCTAGGTATGGCTAATTTCTAAATTGCTTCGACCCAAACATGATTAATCTTCACACCTTCTGTTGAAACTATGTGACCTAGGAATTTGCCCTCTCTGAGAGAAAATTGAGACTTTTTTGGGTTCAGAGATATCCCAAACTGTCTACATTTCAGAAAACCCTTCTTAAGTGCTGCACATGTTCTTCATAACTGTTGGAGTAGACAGTGAGGTCATCAAGATATATTATAACAAACTTGTTCTTTAATCCCTCAAAATCTATTTCCATGGCCCTTTGAAAGGTGGCCACAGCATTCATCAGCCCAAATGGCATCTTGGCATACATGAAGGTACCCCAAGGAGTGGTAAAAGTAGTTTTTTCTTGATCATCAGGGTGTACAGAAACTTGATTATAGCCAGAGAATCCATCTAGAAATGACATGACACTAGCTCCTGAAATTCTTTGCAACAGATGCTCCATCTTGGGTAAGGGGTAGTTGTCTTTCCTGGAGCATTTATTTAGGTTTCTAAAATCAACACATAATCTGATTTCACCAATTTTCTTCCTCACTATCACTAAATTTGAAATCCATTTAGAATACTTCAGGGGGATTATGATTTTTGCATCTAGGAGCTTTTTTATTTCCTTCTCAATCATAGCCAATAAAAGAGGGCTGACAGGCCTTAACTTTTGTTTGAAAGGGATGGTGTCCTTTTCCAGGGGAATTCTATGTTAGATGATATATGTATCATATGTTTTCGGATCACTATATTCCCAAGCAAATATTTCAGCAAATTATTTCTTAAGACTGCCAAATTCTGACTTCTGATTAGCATTCAACTCAGAGGACAAATTTATGAATTTTGGATGACCTTGGCTACCTATATTGTTCTCATGGATAGCGGGGTCTTTCTCCCTTTTCATAGGTTTGAAGGGGACATCATTATGGTCAAAGAGCTCTTCAAGAGGTACTAGACCCTAAGGTATATGATTGATTGGAAACATAACAATATTGTGCTTACCCATTTTCTATTTTAATTTAGGCCTCTGGCATTCTTCCACATTTAGGTTTTCTTGGTCAATAGGAATATTAGAAAATTCATCAACGACCTGGAGAAATTTACTAAGTTCATTATCATTCTCAAAGAATTTCCAAAATTTAACATTATCAGGTAGGGATGGCATGTAATTGACTTGGATTTCATAGTTCAATTTAGGAGGCATAGGAGGAATGAACATACTGCCAGAGATAGCCAAGGAATCAGCTAGATGGTTCATAGCTCTAGGTATATAGGAAATGTCAAAAAACATGATGAAAGAGTCCCTAAGTTTCCATACCTCATCTCTATATGCCTTTAGCCTAACATTCTTTGCTTGAAAAGTATTGTTCACCTGCTATATGATGAGATTTGCATCTCCAAATATCTTCAGGCACATGATTCCCATCTCCTTAGCATCCTTTACTCCCAATAGAAAAGCCTCATACTCTGCTATATTGTTAGTAGTCTTGAAATCAAGTTTGTAAGACAAATGAATAGTCTCCTTTGAAGGAGAAATCAAAACTACACCTGCACCTGTTGAGGCTTTAGTACTGGCCCCATCAAAAAACATGCTCCAGATAGAGGTGGTTACTTCCTTAGGTTGCTGATAGGTAGGCTTTGTGGGATGCATAGGTACTGGCTAAGAATCATCTATTTTCATAATACATGCCCCAAGGTCTATGTCCACTGCATAGATGGGATGATTTATATAATTATTTGCATTACTGATGATGTAGGTAAACTGATTTTCTTTGTAAAGTATCTTGGTTTCTCCTCCAAACATCGGGATTGTAGCATAGGTAAGATCCATCTGTAGGGTACCACCTAGCCTTTTACTCCATGAACGAGACAAGAGGAGGCCAAACTTGAGTGGGATATCAGCAACTACCATATCCATCACTATGCTTTTTGAAGGCAGTTCGGAGAGGTGTATGACAAGGTATTTTATAAGACCTAGGAATTTGACTTTCCTAGAGTCAAAAGAGAAAATATCATGGTACGGTTTTGTGATGTCGAGCCCAAGCTCATCCATCACTACCTTTGGCATAAGATTGTGGGATGCTCCCGAGACAAGAAAACAGTTGTGAAGAATCTTGTCATGGATGTTCAAGGATATATAGAAGGGTGGACAAGACTCATCTAGTTCTTCAACCATAGGACCTAGGGTTACTGTGGGCTTGTCATCTTACAGGTTGAAAAAGTCAACATCTATGGGTGTCCTTGGTTGAAGAGATTTTAGTATAGATGACTTAAAGGAATCATTCTTCATAAGCTCTATTAAGGGAAAAGAGATTTTCAGTTTTTGAATTTTTGTTTCAATATTGAAAGAATAGGACAGCTTGTCAGAAATTCTTACCTCTTGTGATGGAGATTTGAGATGGATAGGATCATGGGCTGATGGTTGTAACATATTTTACTGCTTCTTTGGAGGAGAAGCCATATTCTTTGCAGGAGCAGCAATATTTTTAGCATGAGGAGCAGACTACTTTGTAGGGACAGGACTCTTCTTTCTGGGAGAAACAATCCTAGACCTCAAATTATAACCTCCTTGATCATATGTCTGATACAATGATTATTCAGTGATATGCTCATTCATGAGTGCTTCCTCATAATCTGATTGTGTCAAGAAAGAGAGATCAAATTAATCTTCCATGCAATTGATATTTTCTTCTGCTTCTCCTTCTCCCTGAGCAAACTCTTCTTCTTCTTCTAACACCACATTTTGGAAAGGAGCTCTGATTCTTTGTTCCTCAGCTAGATTCCTATCCATTTGGAGGATCTGAGCCTGTGTGTTGCTCCTTTTGTAAGGGGAAATATTAGGGTTTCTAGGAGAAAAGTCATTTTTCCCTTAACCTCTTACACGTAATTGACCTCGACCATTAAGTTTAGACATCTCAGATGTTAGGCTATCCAACATCTTGTCCATTTTTTCCATTTTATTCTCTGATGAAGAAGGACCTAAAGGATCTGAAGATTGCTTGTTCTTGTCCATTTTTCCCTTAATTTTATGAGATACAACGATATTAGACTCAACTTCAAGAGCAACATATTGCATGAGTGACAAAGAAGTAGATATTCTTTCTCTGAGAAGAAGACAAAACTTGGAATCAAAAACATTTGCATAAGTGATTTTAGCTGAAGTATCTGTAGGTTTGATCTCAGCAGGGATCTTGCTGAACATTTTGTTAAATCTTTTTGTGAAATTTGAAATAGACTTCTGTGATATAGTAAAGGTGGTCCCTTATTTCTCCACAATGCTTCAAAAATATGTCATCTAGATCTTCAATTCCAGCTACTGATCGAGCAGGTAACTCTTTGAACCATTTCCTAGCCTGATCATCTAAATTCTGCACAAAAACCCTAGTCCACACATCCTCTTGTTAAATGTTTATATTCTCAGCATAACTGTAGAATGCCTCTAAATTTTCTTCAATCATAAAATCTCCCTCCCCAGTAAACTTAGGCATATATTTTAGATAATCTCCAGTAGGCATAGCATAAAGGTGGTTAAGCAAATTTAGAGGAGCATATCTAGAAATGAGGATCCCTTCCATCTTAGTCAGAGGGGAAGCCATATTGGATGTGGGTATGGAAGGAGTAGAAGAAGTTGTTGCTATTGTGGGTGGTAGCTGAGGAAGTATAGGTGGTAGATCTACCCTAGTGGAGTTTCCAGGAATTAGATCTACACAAGCAAAAGTGCTTGAATATTCCCAACCTTCAAATTTTCTGATTCACTTATAAATTTCTGAGAACTAGATGCTTTAGTAGAAGAAGATTTAAAGGGAGGCCTTTTTGATACAATAGAAGAAATACCTATGGAAGCACCTGATGCAACTCCCCTTGTATATCTGGAAGTATGTCTTTGTGAATCTCTTCCTCTCCTTATAATCTTTTCAGGATCTGAAATAGGTGTCACTGATGGCCTTTGAGGATTTTCTCTCGTACTTGGTCTTCTTGAAGCCAACTTTTTCTAATGGAGTCGCCAGATAGATTATTACAACCAAAACATTGTCCAAACTTTGTCTATAATCAAATTTGGATCTATGTCGTCCCCCAGAGAAGCTGAGCTTCAATCTGTTATCCCCACCAACGATGCCAATTTGTTAGCTCTCCAGGAAACTCTTTTAGGTTGCAACTCGAAGATGCCTGGTAAATTTAGTATTTTATTAATGATGGGTAATATGGATCAAGTTGGATGGCTTAATAAAAACTCGCTCATTCAAAACATGCATATACACACACAGATAGATAAGGATTTTAACCATTGTTGTTCAGAGAGTTGATAAAAGGTGGATGTATGCAGAATTCTTATCATACTAGTAGACTCATAAGCAAAGCATGTATGAATGGCTAACCAATAAGTAAAGTATACTTGCTATTCAATTCATCAATACAAAGATAGGATGACAACTATTTGGCATTAAACAAATAGAACAAACATGAATAAAATATCCAAGTGCAAGTACAGAGAGGTAGAAAATGAGATATGAACATAAATGGCAAAAGAAGCTTATATTATTGGCATGAAATGAGAAGTTTGAGAGTACAAGAGTGAAAAAATATCCAAATTCGAACCCTTTCTTCTACAGTAGTCACAGGCTTTATAGCCTTTACAAAATTTATTCCAGATAATGAAAAACTGGATCCTATTTACTAAAAAAAGACAGTCATAAATATTTGCTAAAAAAAATAGGAAAATATTCCATCTTGATTGTCAATCTCCCTAACTCCAAAAATCTTCCTTATCTCCAAACTCTTTAACAACTATACTAGACACTGAAGTAGAATTCAAACTTGCCATTTGGCATACATGTCACCCTTTATCAAAGTAGGTAGGATATGTGACCTAATTCACCTCGCTAGCACCTTCAAAACTGAAACAGAGCCTAAATACTGATGCCCTTAATTATTTTCCAGCATTATAAATCATCCATGAGTTGTTTGGATCAGCAAAAGTAAGTTCTGTGCAAAAAATATGCTTTTCTGCACTGTTCTGCACTTTCGATGGCTAGGGAAGCAAACCTCAGGGCCTATAAGCTACCAAAGGCTATGTTTTCGGTGGCTAGTGAACAACTGTGGTGTTCTCGTAAGCCACTGAAAAGCCTATTTTTTTTTAATTTAATCAAAATTGCCATCACACTTTACCCCAATGCTTTAGAGCTTCAGTGCTGAACCTTTGGTGTCTCTGCAACTTGTATAGGTTTTGGGATGCTAGCAGCATCATAGGCTACCTCTGGATCACAAAGACTCATTGCTACCTCTGCTAGGGTTTCCATATTCTGGTGTGCCTTAGACTGAGGGCCTGAATTCCTTGTTTGCAACTTTAATAGCTTGATTTTCCTATAGAGACTAGTGTTTTCTTTCATTAACCTAAGATTACTTTCCTCCATCTTGGTATACTTCCTTTTTATTTCCTGCAGAGAGTCATACAATTCAGCATTCCTTTTGGTTAATCTTCCATTGGTTCTTTTGATTTCTCTCTCCAGAACTTCTAGTTCATACACCTGTCTTAGCAGCTGGTTGATCTTCTGGGATCTAGGTTTGCTAGATGAAGCCTCTGCCACTGGTTCACCTTGATCCTCTTTTGGTGTAGGTAAGGGAAGATCCTCATGCCCTATTGCAACTTGATTTGCTAGGTTAGTTCCCTATTCTTC
This sequence comes from Pseudotsuga menziesii, assembly GCA_001517045.1. Classification (NCBI taxonomy): domain Eukaryota; kingdom Viridiplantae; phylum Streptophyta; class Pinopsida; order Pinales; family Pinaceae; genus Pseudotsuga; species Pseudotsuga menziesii. The sequence goes on along the minus strand of LPNX010143399.1, from coordinate 132,388 downwards.
TTCATCCTCATAATCAGTGTAAGGCAGGTTGAGGACATTTTTGTCTTGTGATGAAGCCTCATCTTTCTCTATCTTCTCACAGAAATCCAGGTTCTTTTTGGACTTCTTAGTATTAGAAGCTAGAGAGTCTTGAGCAATTGCAATTGGAGAGATGGCCCTCCTCTTCCTCTTACCACTTCTTTAAAGAAGACTTCCTTTTGTCCTCTGGCTGCAAATCTGTCTCAAATTCGTTCCAGAACAGGAGGTATGTCCAGGAAATGTTCCTTCTTTGCAGCAGTTGAAGAACAGTTAGCTTGATCAATCCATGATGGGATAACCTGCCTGCAATCTTGGTTGGCTTGGCTCTAACTTTATGAGCCATTTTAGTCAGTATTTTCTAGAAGTCAAAAGGCAGGTTCAAAGGGATCCTGCCAATGAAATGATTCATTAATTTGAAATGGTATATCATTACCCTATTGTACCTTCCCTCACAAGTTATGTAGACCATAATTTCCTTCAACAGGTGCTGTCAATTTTCCTCAAGCCAAGATGTAGGGATGCTCTTCTTCCATACAATGTTTTTGTGGTCAGGTTTCAGGTAAGACCTAAATTCTACATTCGTTGTGATAGTGGTCTCAAACCAAATTTCTCTAGTCCTTGGGAGCTCAGTCACTTCAGCTATCAAAGCTTCATCCACCTGGAATTATTCTATGCCAATCACTGCTTTCGGGCCATCGAAGGTGAGCAAAGGCCTCTGCTACTTGCTGATGAGATCCTTGGATATGTTCACAAAACCTATAGCAGCATGATTCCTTGAACAGCTGGCATACCTCTAGGTGTGATTCAAGGTAGCCAATATCACCCAGTTCTTTTCTTAGGGCAGGTCCTCCTCTCTTCATTTCCTGGACTGTTCTTCTATACCTGCAAAATTGAAAATTGAAACTTTGGAGAAGAAAATTACAGCATGGGATTTAGGGAAGCTTGGCTTAGTGAGGGCACATGCCAGGAAAGAGAAATTAATTAAGGAGGGGGGGTCCTAATTTTGAGGTATTTAACTGGCAATTGCAATTTGAACAAGGTGATGGTGTAGTTTGATGAGACTCACAAACTAGCAAGTGCAGGGAATGTAATAATTCAAACTAGAAACACAACACTCATGGTAATTCAATCATAGACATGGGACAGGTGTAGGGAAGAGAGGGTTTTGGATTAGATAGGTCACCTCAGTTTCATAATGACCCCGCTTACCAACTCATTATTGACTGCAAATCCTTTCCTTTCGGTGGTTAATGGATTGATGGTGGCTCTTTTCATGTTGACGGTTGCTGAGTGTGATGGATGCACCAACCATTTTTAACTTCATTGCGATTTCAGTGGCTAAAATAGTCCTGAATTTTATTTCTAAGCTGCCGAAAGCTAGGCTTTTAGGTGGCTAATGAACAGTTGAGATGTTCACCTAAGCCACCAAAAGCTGAGCTTCAATTTTTTTATTAGAAAAATAGATTCCAAGGCTTTTCATAATTTATTAAACACTCAAAGCTCTCACAATGAGCCTCATATTCTTCAAAAACATTTTTGACTTCCTATCACTACACAAAATAAATTTTCTAAGTCTAATTTATTTAGGAGATAGCAGTAGGCATAGTTAGTAGTCGAATTGATTCATTTTCTTTAGGATTTATTATTTTAAGCTTGCGTGATTTATAGGTTTACATGAATATGAGAAGATCTCAACAGGATATTCCCTGAACTCCCCAAAATACTAACTTAGAAAGTGGTAGAGGTCGTGGTTTTATCCCATGCTTAGGGAGAAAGACATTTGTTGATGAACTAGTTTCCAGGGCTAACTCTTCTAGTGGAGCTCAAAATCAAGGACCAACATCTGTCAGAAGAAGCCCTATTTCTCCTAGGATGGAAGCATTAGTGTCAATAGTGGAGAGAACAGTAGGAGCTGTGACACCATCTGGTGTCCCTATGGAAGAAACTCCAGGGGATAGGGGTAGTTCTGTGGGAATAGGTGGAACAGAGGAGGTTTACCAAATAGACAGAAAGGAATTTACAAAAGAGGAGTGGTTATAGTTTTGGTAGAAGTTTGAATATTATAAGAATAAAAAACAAGAAGAGGAGGAGTTAAAAATGAATAACGAACATCACCACGATAATCATGAGGAAGAAGTAGGGGAAAATCGTAATGATGATGGTGACCTCCAGCATGAGGAGACAGCTGCCACACTCCAGTTCCCCCTTCAGAAACCAATAGGTTAGGACCCCATGAATAATAGTTCACCCTTAGTGTTAACCCTCGCTTTCATGGGAAGGCCACAGACGATCCAGATGGGTTCCTCTTTGATTTTGACATTCTATGTCGAAGTTATGACTACACCTCCAATGAGCAAAAGCTGAAACTCTTTCCTGCTACCTTAAAAGACAATGCCCTACGCTGGTTTATGAGCTTGGGTGGCAAAAATATCGTAACTTGGGAGCAAATTAAACATGTGTTTCTCAGAAAACATCTAGAATATTGTAGGACAAAGGATAAGAGAGAAGAGTTATTTAAGATGGCGCAAAAATATGAAGACAGTTTGGAGGATTTTCTGGAAAGGATTCTGTATAATGTACAGAGAGAAGGACAAACTACTATTAGAAGGGATGTTATTAAGATCATTGTACTACGAGGAATAAGAGACAATATATGGACATGCTTAACTTGTTAGGGAAGGGAGATATATCCAAGGAATCCTTTGATCACATTGTGGACTTATGTTGATGATATTCCAGGGTATCTACCTGAACCAATACAAAGGATTAATACATTTTCTCATGGGAAAAGAAGTTACATGGTGGAGGATCTACTCGGGTAGAGATTGGCAATATCCTCGATAATTTCAAACCGACATGATGAGTTCCATCTCTTCACAATGGGATGTTGTGAGAGAAAAAAAGAAACAAGTGGCTGAAGATCTAGTACTTGGGTTGTTTTTCCCCAAGTGCAAGAAGAAGCATCTATTGAAAGAATGTCCACCTGAGAAGGCAAAAGTGTGTGGGTTGTGTGAATTGGAGCATGATACCAAATACTGTGCCTCACTTCCAAAAGACAAAGCAGTCTTTCAAGCATCCACTGTAGACATATAACATGCTTGTTTCATTTTGTAGAAGAAGTCCTGGAAACCACAGGTTCTAGGTATGCATTTTGAGCCTACTCCTTTCAATTATTGGAATAATTATAATAATAAATTTCCCCCACCATACTCATATCCTAACACATAGTGGAACCAACCTTCACAACCTGCAGCACCATATCCAAACCCCTGTACTTCATGGGTACCACAGCCAAACCAACAATATCCCTGGTCTCTGGGATGGATAAATCTACATCCAGGAAACAAGTTACCTCATAACCAGTTTCCGCATAACCAACCATCCTATCTGTAGTATTAGTGACCTTGGATGCAACTCCCAAATAATGATGCACCAATGGTCGCACTGCTCCATCCTCAATTTCTTGCTCAAACTAACCCCAATCCCCACAATAAGGCAATGCAACAATTCGAAATTTATACCATGCTAGCGTACTCCATTTCCCCTCTCCCTTGCAATAATTTACACCTACGATCGGGGAGGGTGGTGTAACCAATAATCATAGAGGATGTCCCATCCTTCGTGATTGATGAAGGAATGAATCCACCATTTGGAAATCCATTCAGTTCAACAATTTTACATTCTTGTTTGCACTGACTATATGACCAAGTGGGTAGAAGTTGTGGCCATGGTAAAGGCCAATGATCAGGTTGTAATAGACCTTTTATATGTAGAGGTATTCACCTACTTTGGAGTACATAAGGAAATTGTGACAAACAGAGGACCACAGTTTGTGTCCTGAAAGATGGAGGCCTATTTCAGAAGTATCGCATTCAACACCGAGTCACCTCTCCATATCATCCAAAAGCCAATGGGTAGGTGGAAAGCACTAACAAGGTGATTGAGTCAATCCAAACAAAAAAAGTGAAGAGTCATCATAAGGATTAGGCTCATAGGCTTCTGGAATCATTGTGGGCCTACCGTACAACATGGCACAACACTACATGATTCTACCCATATGAACTAGTGTACAGTAAGAGTGTTATTTTTCCTATTGAATTTGAAATTAAAACTCTGAGAACGGCGCCGGAGGAAAACTTTGATTTAATGGAGGCTCAAAAAAATCGATTGAATCAACAGAATGAACTTGATGAAAAGAGCATCGATGTTGTACATCATACAACTTTAATTCAACAGTAGCACTCCAAATGGCACAATAGATTTATAAAAAAGAATATGTTCTATGAAGGAGAATGAGATTTACTGTACGATTCATGGTTTAAAAGGGAATTTAAAGGAAAGTTACGCACAAGATGGTTAGGACCTTATAGAATAGATCAGGTATTTGACAATGGAACCGTTCGTTTGACCACCATTGATGAAAATCATAAACCTTTGTTTGCCAATGGTCATCGATTACGACTGTATCACAAACCGGTATTGAGGGATGCATTTATTTCACAAGTCGCAGATGATCCAGACTGTCAACTGGTAAAGGAGTAGGGTTCTTCCCCTGTTTCTAAAACTTTTTAAGTCTGCTGCAAATTCCACAAAATTTGTATATAAATAAAATTGTTTAACTTTTCACTCTGTACTTTTCTTTTCTTTTTGCTTTTTCTTTTTGTTATGATCGGGTGTGTTTTTCTAAGAATTGTGAACAGGTATTCATGAGAAGGTTCATCAAAGAGAAGCATTTGCGACAGGCCAAGAAATTGTAGAACCATGGATGATCCTTCTCCATGTGATACGACCCTCTAAAAGAATGAATGTTTAAGATTGCAGATATTTGATGGGAAGTTTAGTTGCACTGAGCCCTGTCAAAAAAAAATTTAAGCAGAAATCCTTTTAAAATGCTTAATCTTTATCCATTGCAACTCCACTATTATTGGATAAATACCACTGCAACACCGCTATTTTTGGCCAAATTTCGCTACAACACTGCTACTTTTTTTATTTTTTTGGCCGAATTTCACTACAACATTGCTAATTTTGGTCGAACTTTGTTGCAACACCGCTAATTTTTCCATTGTTTTTGACCGAAATTTGTTGCAACACCACTAATTTTTCCACTATTTTTGGCCAAACTTCGCTTAGACACCGCTACTTTTCCATTAAAGTTAGCTATTCGGCATTGCAACTCAGTTAGTTCTCCTCCAATGTTTCCATCGGTATTGTTGTTGAAAATCTCACGGAAAAATCATCGCTTTTTGGGTGGATTTCTAACTGAATCCCAATGTTTCATGATGATATCTTTTACACTTTATCCACGCATTTGGGAAATCAATGTTGATATGAATGTGCTCCACCTGATTAATGATTGACAAAATATTTATACTTAGTTGCTCATGTGAAATCAATTCCTTCATCATTATTTGGCATCAAAAGTCCGAATCATATAGGAGAATGGACGGCTCGAGTAACAATGATCAGGTATGGATTCTGATTGTAAGTATGATCAAGTATTTAATGATCTAATAATAATGATTATACCTTTTTTACTCCTTCCAATAGTCCATATTTAGTTAACATTTCCTTTCAAACCATCCTTCTTATACTTTCAAACAAATTTTCTCCCTATCTCCAATAATCTGCAATACACCTTGTTTCCAATTTCACCGAGAATTTCAGAAAACCTTTATGAACCCCTCTTATCTGGTTACTGTATCGAACTGTTGCAACCTGGATGAATGATTCTATTAGATAATATACCCGTCTATCTATTAGAATAATCAACCCATAGTTAGCTACCTTAGACATTAATTAATCCATTTTTTGTCTTATTTGCCTAGTTTCCATATTCCACCTTATGCAAGTTGTCCTCCACACATCCATAGTGGTCAAAATTTCTAAATTTGAGTCATGGAGCACTTGGGAAACCACTTGGAATTGAATCTACTTTCTTCCTGGCCTTCCTAGCGCATGTCTTCTTTTTTTGCTTTATTGCCTGCTTTTTCTGAGTTTTAAGGCAATTTGGAAATTTTGACTAGGTGAAGTAAAATTGTTTTTTGTCATCATCATACTCCACTCTTTTCTCCTATGAAAAGCATGTATTATTTTTCCTTCCACCATCTATTAGCTTTCCTAATTTATTTTTCCAATTCGTGAGCTCCTAGACAGATTTGGAAAGTGCTTTATGCACCTATGGGGGATTTCCTTAGATTTAGTAAGCCTGCTTTTGACCAAATTCGAATGGCATCCTTATGCATTCGAATATCTCATGTAATTATTTACTGTGGCAGCCTATGAATTCATAGGGTTGGCTATTGTACACTTATTCAATACAGATTAATGTTCTGCTCCATATTCAGTCTCCTTTGTGAGTAATTTGCATGTGTAATTGACAATTTTTTGTGAGTGTAATTGTTCTAACACCTGGGTTCAATTTCCACATGGTATCAGAGCCTTTGTAGATTTATTTCTCTCCTTCCAATTTGTTTTGTAGGTTCAACATCATTAATTGGGAGCATTCTGCTGACTGAAGGGACAATTTCTGAGCTATGGATCAATCTCAGAAGATCATCTTGACTCCATTTAACTTCTTTAAATGTAAAGAAGAGATGGAGATACTGTTGAGAGCAAAATCCCTCTACAGAGTGACTATGGAAACAAAAGCAGAGCCCAATGCATCTGCAGAGAAAATTAAATGGCACAACAGGAGGGATGAGGCCTATGGTCTCCTGTGTCTGAGCATATCCAGAGACCTCGTTTTCCATATTGATGGATTAACATCACCAAATGAAGTATGGGAGAATATTGTTGAGATTTTTGGTAAGACAGATGAGATGAGGGGACATCAAATTGAAAATGAATTGATCTCCCTGAGTCCCAATAGCTTTGAATCTGTACAACTCTATTTTTCCAAGTTCAAAGCACTTGTTTTGTAGCTAAAACAATGTGGGATCGAAAAGAAGGATGAGAAACTAGTTTTGGAAATACTCTCGAAGCTTGGGCCTAACTATTCAGTGTTTGTATTGACCTTCTATGCCACAAAGTTGACAGCTAGAGCCTGGAAAATGCCTAGCCTTGCAGATTTCATAGAATCTCTCACACAAGAACAAGATAAACTGGTGATGATGGGCACCATCAAACCTTCCAAAGACCAAGCTCTGGTTGCTGGAGATTCGAGGGTGGATTCAAAAGGAAAGAAGAAAGCTAAGAATCCACCTGAGCAAAAGAGAGACAAGAACAAGTCTCTAGAGGAGCCTCAAGGTTCCAAGAAGAACCCCCAGAAGAAGAAGAACAAAGGAGAAATGAGCAAGTGTGCACACTATAGTAAGGGAAATCATGCTGAAAGCTCCTGCATGAAGAAGCAAATTGACATGCTGACCCAACTCCTGGAGAAGAATGTCATCTCCCTTCCTGATAGCTCAAAGAAGAGGGAAGGAGGATCAAATTCAGAAGACAGAGAGAGAGTTCATGCATTGGTTGTTGGCACATCAAGCTCACCTAGTTTCATCATTGATTCTGGAGCTTCAAGACATATGGTTTCGACCAAGGAGGCATTCACCTCACTTGACATGTCGAAAGGTCCACCAATAGTACTAGGAGATGACTCTCTCACTAAAAGCTTGGGAAAAGGGAGGATTGATCTTGACCATGGTAAGTTCAACAAAGTATTGTATGTTCCAGGTCTTGCCTCTAACCTCTTATCAGTGTATCAGATGACCCACACAGGGTCTCCAAAGAAGGTCATATTCTCCCCTGATAAAGTTGAGATCACAGAGATGTCAAGTGGTAAAGTCATTGCAAAAGGAATTGCAAATCACACTTCAAAGGTATACATGTTCTCACACTTCCTACCCTACTCAAACCCCTCTGCTCTTATGATTCATGCTAATGAGGAAAGCAAGCTTTGGCATGAAAGATTTGGCCACCTTAATTACAAGTATCTTTCTGATCTTAGTGAAAAATAAATGGTCATAGTGTTACCAAAGATTAATTTTTCCAAAGGAGTCTGTCAAGGTTGCATCTTAGGAAAACACCCAGAGCATATATTTGAGAAAGCTAGTCATGAGAGAACCTCTACACCTCTTGAGTTTATCCACAATGATGTTGCTGGCCCATTTCCTCATATGTCAATGAGTCAGGCCAAATATGCATTGACATTCATAGATGACTTTTCCAGGTAATGTTGGGTTTACTTCCTGAAACACAAGTCTGAAGTTTTTGGCCTCTTCAAAGTCTTTAAGGCTTTGGTTGAAAACCAGTTTAGGAGGAAAATCAAGGTCCTCAGATCTGAAAATGGTGGTGAGTATGTCAAGTCCAAGTTCATTCAATATTGTGCAGATTCAGGTATTCAGATGCAGAATTCTATCCCTTACACACCACAGCAGAATGGTATTGCTGAGAGGAAGAACAGATCACTGAAAGAGATGGCAACCTGCATGATGGAGGCTAAGACTTTGCCACCAAATTTTTGGGCCGAAGCTATAAATTGTGCAGCCTATATCCAGAATAGGGTGCCTCATAAACATCTTGATGGTATGACTCCTTTCAAAGCATGGAGTGGGCACAAGCTAGATGTGACCCATTTCAGGATTTTTGGCTCAAGGGCTTGGGCTAGAATTCCAATAGAAAAGAGGAAGACTTTGCAGCCCCAAAGCCAAGAGTGTCTATTTGTTGGATACTTTGAAGATTAAAAAGGGTACAAGCTGATAAATTTGAGCACAAACAAATCCTTCATTGAAAGGTGTGTTCAATTTCAAGAAGAAGCCCTAGCAGCAGTGGAAGTTGGAGAATCCTCTTCACCACTAGAACCTCTGAATGTAAGTGAAGAGATAGTTGAACATGTTGATTCTGATATGTATGATAATGATGATTTAATTTCAGATCCTAACAGTCCTACAAGACCAAAATGGGCAGCCAATACCATTCATGCAGCTGGAGAACTAGCTGGAAATCCTAATGATCCTAGGAGGACTAGATCTCAATTTGAGAGTGCTCTGTGCATGAAAGATCCTATGTTTGCTGAGAAATGTTATCTGATGGTTGGATCAGACCCATAGGCATATGAAGATGCAGAAAATGATCCAACATGGCAAACAGCCATGAAAGAAGAGTTCATCTCACACCAGAAGAACAACACTTGGGAGCTGGTTGATCTTCCCCCGGGGAGGAAGCTAGTTCAGTGTAAGTGCGTTTACAAAACCAAATTTGCTGCAGATGGTTCACCTCTAAAGTACAAGGCCAGATTAGTATCCAATGGATACTCACAGGTACATGGCATAGACTACAATGAGACATTTGCACTAGTGGCAAAGATGGACTCCATCAAGCTAGCCTTAGCCATTGCAACTTCAAAGCAGTGGGAGGTACACCACATGGATGTGAAGTGTGCTTTCCTGAATGGAGATCTCACTGAAGAGATTTACATGCAGCAGCTGCAAGGATTTCCTACTAATCCATCTCTTGTGTGCAGGTTAAGGAAGTCATTGTATGGGATTAAGCAAGCCCCCAGGGCTTGGTATGCCAAGATAGATAGCTTTCTGTTATCATTGAATTTTGTTCGATGCAAGTCAGATCCAAATGTATATCTAAAGCTGATTCATGGTTCATTAATTATCATTGTTTTGTATGTAGATGACCTTCTCATTATAGGAAGCTCAAAGGATGAAATTGTTTCCTTGAAGGATGCAATGAACCATGCCTTCTCAATTACTGATTTGGGCTTATTGAGCCAATTCTTAGGTATTGAGATTGCTCAAACCAAAGAAGGAATCAAAGTACATCAGTCCAAGTATGCCTTGGATTTGCTGAACAAATTCAATATGAAGGATTGCAAGCCAAGCAAGACTCCTTTCCTTTCAGGAGTTAAGCTTGAAGAAGCTGATTCTTCAACTATGGTAAACAATACACTGTATAGGAAATTGATTGGATGTTTGCTGTATCTTACACATACTCAACTTGATATTTCTTATGCAGTAAATGTGGCTTCAATATACATGGATCAGCCTCATGAGATCCATTGGAGAGCAGCCAAAAGGATCCTTAACTCTATTCAGGGAACAAGGACTCATGGGATCTTCTATAAAGCTAAATCTGATCTTGATTTGATTGGGTTTACTGATAGTGATTGGGCAGGTGACAGCACAGATCGAAAGTCAACATCAGGATATGTGTTCATGCTTGCTGAAGGGCCAATCAGCTGGTCAAGCAAGAAACAGAGTGCCATTGCACTCTCATCTATAGAAGCAGAGTACATAGGAGTTGTAAATGTAGCAACTCAATGTTTATGGTTGCAGGGGTTACTTGGAGACTGTGGATTCGAATCAGAATACTCAACTACTATCTATTGTGATAACCAAAGTACCATTTGAACATGCAATGATCCAGTTCAGAAGCAGAGAACCAAACACATTGAGATCCATATGCACTACATCAGACAGCTTGTGCATGATGGCACCATTCACCTACTCTTCTGTTCATCTTCAGAACAAGTAGTAGATATCTTCACCAAAGTTTTTTGTGAGAATACATTCAGCAATCTCAAATCACTGCTGGGAA
>LPNX010143399.1:89247-121653 GCA_001517045.1 Pseudotsuga menziesii | reverse complement strand
ACCTTAGACATTAATTAATCCATTTTTTGTCTTATTTGCCTAGTTTCCATATTCCACCTTATGCAAGTTGTCCTCCACACATCCATAGTGGTAAAACTTACTAAATTTGAGTCATGGAGCACTTGGGAAACCACTTGGAATCAAATTTGCTTTATTCCTGGCCTTCCTAGCGCATGTCTACTTTTTCTGCTTTATTGCCTGCTTTTTCTAAGTTTTAAGGCAATTTGGAAAGTTTGACTAGGTGAAGTTAACTTGTTTTTTGTCCTCAGCATCCTTCGCTCTTTTCTCCTATGAAAAGCATGTATGAGTTGTCCTTCCACCATCTATTAGCTTGCCTAATTGATTTTTCCAATTCGTGAGCTCCTAGACAGATTTGGAAAGTGCTTTATGCACCTATCGGGGATTTGCTTAGATTTAGTAAGCCTGCTTTTGACCAAATTCGAAAGGGCATCCTTATGCATTTGAATCTCTCATGTAATTATTTATTGTGGCAACCTATGACTTCACAGGGTTGGCTATTGTACACTTATTCAATACAGATTAGTGTTCTGCTCCATATTCAGTCTCCTTTGTCAGTAATTTGCATGTGTAATTGGCAATTTTTTGTGAGTGTAATTGTTCTAACACCTGGGTTCAATTTCCACACTATCATAGCTAGTAAGAAAAATGCATTATGGTTCCTCCAATCAGGTATGAACCTACTAATCTAGATGCTCTGTCTGCAAACATAGAAGTCTATGATATATTTCTAGAAGCTGACTAGATTGGTTATTTCCAAGGATTGAACGAATTTCATGAGGAAACGACACTTTAATTTTCCATGAACCTAAATGGAGAATACTCAGAAATAAGAGGATTGTGGATAGATGCATTAGAACAAACTGTAGAAGAGGTTACAGGACTGACTCAAACTGGAGAATGTTGGTTTTTCAGAAAGAGAACAAATTTGAGAGCTGCTGAAGAATTTCCAGCACCAGGGGAGAAAGTGCAAAGAAGGGATAGAGGGGTGGCACTAGAGACACTACCCATACCATGGGACCAAGTCACAACCTTCCTAAAAGGGTACATTTCCTATGAGGTAAGATATAAGGTTGTTTATATTTATGATTTTGTCTTATTGTCTCATTTACACCATAATATAATTATCAATATGCCATTTTGTATATCACAAACCCTACAAAACAGGGCACATTATGCTAAGATCTCCAGAAACCCACTCTCTTCCCTCACAAATCATGTGTTGATCAAATTGTTAGTACAGAGACACTTGACACAAAATAATTTAACATGGGAACAGTTTGTTTGAGCTATGGTGCATCAGACACCTGCAGTAGCACATATTGGGGGTAGAAGAGTTGAACAAAACTCCTCAGATTTAGCTGGGGGGACGGATGAAGAATTGGAGGAAAGTGAAGACGATCAAGAAGAAAATTCAGGGGGATTTGCAGCAACAAATATCCCTATGGAGGGAACAATTGGAGTAGCAGAAGAAAATGAAGGAGAAGCAGCAGAAGAATTAGAAAGAGGGGAAGCAGTAGAAGAAGTAGAAAGTGGAACAGCTGTAGAGGCTGGAGCTGCGGATGCAGCAGAAGGAGTGATTGCAGAAACCGAAGAAATAAGGCCTTAGGTGGTCGAGATAGAGACCTCCTATGAAATAAAAGGAACTGTAATTGAGAAGGAGGTGCCTTTAGTGATAATTGGATAAGTATCCACCCTTCTCACACCAAACAAGAAAAGAAAAAGATCAAGTGTTGGGGGAGAATAATATAGGAGGAGGAGAACTATTGCTTCTTGGACATCACAAGTGGTAAGCATTGAAATTCCCATTCTTCCCACTAAAACACAAGAACCTGTGGGAATTTTTATCAATGGCTCCCACTTCCACACAAGAACCTGTTGAAACATAGGGAGAATTGTCTAGAAAAAGAAGATCTAGCGCTTCTCGGACAACAAAAGTGGTAAGTACTGAAGTTTCTATGATACCCACTAAAACACAAGAACCAGTGGGTAATTCACCAATGGATACCACTTCCCCACAAGAACCTGCTGGAACCATAAGAAGAAGAACTAGTGCCTCTTGGGTAGTAGAGAAGGTAATGATTGAAATTCCCATTTTAACACATAGGGTACCCACTGCTAAAAAATAACCAGTTGGAAATTCACCTGTGGCGGCCACTGTTACCCAAGAACCTATGCAACATCAGTTGGAAATGTTGCAATATGAAAATGAACTACTGAAGGAGGATGCACAAGCACTAAGGGAAGAGTTGGAAATATGGAAGGAGGTAAGAAGAAAGAAACCAGCAAGAGTCCTAAACACTCTGGCTGAAGCTTCTATTCAGTTTGAAGATCCACTCTTCCACTTGGAGAGATAATGACTTGTATGTCCTAAATGTGGAGTCTTGTTTAAATTGGCAGGATATAAAGTTGATAAAATGGAAAGAGCTTCTTGGATATTGGAACATTCATGCCAGGGAGTAAATGAGACACTTCATGAAGAACCAGCAGAAGAAACAAGGTTGGAATAAAATTTGATTCCTGAGCAGAAGCTACATGTACATGAGGAATTGCAGGCTCAATATTCATAAAATACTGAATTGCTTCCTTATGGAAATAGTTATGGGGAATTCAATTCACTTCCTATCCAGGAGAAACAGTCTGGTGACACAGAGGTTGTGCAAGTGCAGACTGACTAGGAGCACCAGCTGACTCATATAGAGATTGTGCAAGAGCATCAGTCAGCTAACAAAGAAATTGTGCAGGAAAGAGTCCAGCGGCCTGAAAACATGGAAATAGAACATGACACTATTACACAAGAACCGGTGTCTTCAAATTTGGTTCTTGAAACTACTACAATGGAATTGAAAGAATCAGACACTGTCACACAAGAACCAATGCCTCTGAAAATATTTATTGAAACAACAGTCCAGACTAAAACTGCTAAAACCCAGGAAACAGAAGTTCAAACTGAAGTTGAAGCTGCTGAAACACATGAAATGAAATTTCAGAATGAGGCTGAAACTGTTGAAATGAAGGAAGTAGCAGTTCAGACCGAGGAGGAGGAAGCAATGGACAATATTCTATATGTTGAAACACAAGAAGCAACAACACAGGTGGAGGCTGCAGAACTTCCAGAGACAGTAGAGGTGACACTTCTAAATATTGAAGCAAGTAGATGGAAGCGCCATGCAGACCAACTTGAGAAAGGTACGATTTCCCTTACTAAACATAAGAATGTCATTCAGGAATTAAGGGAACAATGTGCTGAGGAGATATTCTTCCAGAAAATTTGATGGGAAGCGATGAGGGAGAAGTTAAAAGAGTTGAAGAATTATTAGTCTATGGAGAAGAATAAAGAATAGATGCTCACTTTAACTTATGAAATACTGAGTTGCATAGACCACTTCGCATCCTAACCTATATTTTTATTTGAACATATGATTCTGTTCCAGATTAAGGATTTGAAGGAAGGAAGATCCTGGAAAATGGTGACACCTCAATTTTTGGAGACCTTTACCTAGAGTGAATTCTCTTAGCAGAATTTGTTGTGTGGCTTATATTTGTATGATAGGGCATGCATGATGGATACCCATGATAACCCAGTTCCCCTTATTGGGGATATTCATTTAAGGTCATTTTCTTCTTTTTTCAATAACCATGTTCATTGGTTGAGTGCCTCATAGACCATTAGGAGGAATGAGGATAGCTCCACACTGTGGAATCGGGGAGAACATAGAGCCCCTCTACTTTTTATTTCTAGGCATAAGAGAAAATGTACATTTCCAGATAAAGTCCAGTAGCTGGATGAATTTCAATAGAAGTTTATCTCTACTTGTGTCAAAATGATATCTTGTCGGCAGGATATTTCCCTATAGGGAAGCAGCCAGAGATGGGAATTTTCTCCTATAGCTCTCATGGAAAAATATCCATTTTGTTTTGACAATTTTAAATATGCCCTGTCTAGAGTACCTAGTTATATCAAATGTATGGAGTCCTGTGGCCTGAACTAGTTGGGTCTAAGGTTCATATTTCCTCTTATTTGGTGGCCAGGAATGAACTATAAGGGAATTTACAGGATGACCAAGAAAGTTGAGAGAGATTGTTGGAGTACTCTGATCATGAGAAATGGGTTTTTGCAATTAGAGGAGGAACCAGAGCCCTCATTTAACCTCACCAATTTTCATAGGATGGGTCTTGAGTCTAATTTAAACTCAGACTAGTTCAAGTTCTTGCATGATGACATGCAACCAGATAAGATGGGGGGAGATGTTGGGTCTGGAATTTACCCCCTTTTTCCCTACTTCATTCTATCCTTTTTCCATGTTTTCATCCTTATGTTGCAGTTGGATCCTTATTATTTTCATACAAATAGACATAAATATTCCAGGTATAAATCATTATCTATTATTTCATTTTATGCTTGGTTTTACTTATAATTATGGATTTTACCTTTAGTTGTGCTGATCTGTCCATAATTATGGATTCAGAATCACAGGTATCGCAATTGCAACAACTTGTTCTATCTGGAATATGGTATCGCTTGGCTTCAACTACCTGCTCAAATGATGCGGTCAACATTAATGTAGAAGGAATCTTGGATGCACCTTCACGCTTGCAACTGAAACTCCCCAAGAATCTTTCACAGTTCGTTGCGCATGTCGGTTCGCGGAAGAACTCAAAGTAAAAGATTATTTATTCTTGAGTTGATTTTATGCAAGGAATTGTTAGCTATAACTATTTTGATGATATGGCAGCATGAAGATCCAAGATATTCATGACTTCCCAAAATTTATGTAACATAATAGCTTTGTTCTTGTATAAATATACGCAGGCAGGGAGATCCAAGGGTTCGTTCCTAGATTGTAAGAGATAGAAAAGTGACTGTAACTGTAACTGAAATTTTTATCTAATTAATAAAAGGGTGATAATTCTTAGTATTTCTCTATTGCAACATTTGTGAGCTTTTGACAGCATCTATGTTTGAAGCCCAAGGTCTGCCTTCTAGCAAAGTTGTTGGTAGTGTAGATGTTGTAGTTTATTTTATTTATGTTTGAGTGTAGAATTTTAGTTTGATATATTTTCATGGCTAGATGCAACTGCATTTGTTTAGTGATTGCATCTGTTGGTTTTCCTTTGGTTTATTGTAGGTGATTTGGTGTGACAGTCGACTTTGTAGTTAGTTTTCCATTTATGCAAAAGGCTGCAGTAGTTGTTACAAACTTGCTCAACCCTTGTGTGTGTGCGTTATTTATCTTTCTAGAGTTTTCCTAGTTAGATAAGTCCTTTGCTTTGATGAGTTCGTTGTTTGATTAATTAGTAGATATCTTTTTGATTTGGTATATTAGACTTTCATTTCCTACAAAAGTAATTCTAGGTGTATTTCTCTTTAGATCATAAACCTTCATATTAGTATGATAGGAAATAGAATTTCTTTCCAATTCCTAGGTGGGTAATGCTATTTTGATTTCTTGCAGGGAGCTGAGTTGGTTGCGAAGTAACTAGAACTGAGTGAATTTTATTTTACTTATCAACTACTGAACATGTCTATGCATATACTTTGCTAATTGCCTTTGAAATAACAGACTTCCCTGGGTTGACAATTAAATATTGAACACTCTTCTTGTTAAGTAATTAATGAGTATATAGAGTTCCCAACAAGTACATATTGTATATGTGTATGGTACATATTTTTAATACATTGGGAAAAAATCATGAGCCTTTGGAGGCCATGTGAATGCATACAAGTGTCAGGCTAGGATTTGACCACTAAACCCCCCTAGGTTGACCAATAAGCTCCCAAGCCTAACCAAACAGTCATGAATACATGTGTGAACATGTAAGGAGGCATAAATCCAGGCATGTAAGGAATGGGAGTACACATGTGTGAGTGGCTGAGTCTCTAGGAGCAAATAAATTACCAAAAAGACCATAAAACAACCACATTCACACACTAGCACCCTTAGTCAAAGAGAAGAAGTCGTTTGTAATCAATGCAAGCACCTGGACTATCATGATGATCAAACTAGAGTGCCTCAATGGTCAGGATGATCAAATTGGAGCAACTCAACTGTGAATTAATGAGCTATAAATCAGCCAATATACCAATATTTACCAATATAGCCTAAGTAGGATCATATAACATAAGTACTAGACAAATGAAAATGCCTCCTAGTTATAGATCATGGTAATAAGGTATATCAATTTTTCTAACACCAATAAAGAACAAGAACTAGAGGTTATGGAATTCATGCTTGAAGATATAATAGATCTCCAAAAGGAGAAAATAGGAAAGTGCAACTCAGTTGAAGAATTGTCATTCAAAATACACCATCTAAACTCAGATGAAGAATAAGAAGCAGAAGACATTCTCATGAAAATATTAGTACAAGATCCAAGTAAGTATGAAGGTATGTCCCCTGAACACTCTGTTTGTAATTCTTTTAAAGATATATGTTTATCAGGTATAGAAGATAAGAGCCATTTTGAATTCATAAAATGCAACACTTGAGATTGTGATGAAAATCCTTGCTCTCTGATAAGTGATAAAAATTTAGCAGATGCTATGATATACAATGAAATTACTAATGTTTCGCAATAAGTGAAAAATGGTTGTGAACAAAACCATGTATTGCAAGAGCAATTGGACAAATATGAGAAGCGGAATCAAGAAGAATCTGAGAAGGCCACACAAACCATAATTGATATAAAACTCCAAGTCGAAGAAGGTACCAGAATCAAAGAAGCCATATCCAACTCTTTGAAATATAAACTTAAGAATTCTGCTACAAAAATTGAAAAGCAATCAGAAGAAATTGTCAAGCTCAAAAGATAGCTAGAAGATAAGGATAAAGAATTGATCTGCAGACTATAAGACAACGACAATGAGATAAGTACCTATAAAACTAAATAAATATTGGTAGATAAATTAAGAAGAAAACAAGAACTTGAAATAAAATCCTTGAAGGTAGAGTTACGGAAGGTGTGCCTGACAAACTTTGAATTTGAAAAGGAGCTCTCAGAACTCAGAAAGGAGAATAATGTACTAAAAGGTCAACAAGAAAAATCCCATGAGGATGATAATAATTCAAAAGGACATATGGAAGACAATATCTTTGATCTGAACAAACAGGTAGAAGAAGCCAAGAAAATAGAAGAATATATAACGAGACAAGTCCAAGAAAATATAGAAATTTTTCAAAAGCAAGAATTGAAGATCCTCTCTATGAAGGAAGATCTAAACAAAACAACTACTCATTTAAAGACAAATTCGAAGATTGAGAATACCATTGAAGAAAGTAAAAGCTCTATGGAAAAGGAAGAAAATACTAACAGTTATACATGTATCCTTAGAATATCCGATGATCAGCAAGAATCAAGAGAAGGTACATCACAAAGAAGATTCTGTTCTCAGAGATACCCTATGATGTTCAATGGCTACTCTTACAAGTGCAATAACTATGGTCACAAATACATCCATTGCAGAGATCATGAAAAAATCATGCCAAGAAGAAATGAAGGTTGGTTTTTCATTCAATGTTACAATTGCTATCATTATGGTCATTTCGCAAAACATTGTTGGATGTAGGGACCAGTTAAAGTTTGGAGAAGAAATATATTGGAATTTGAATGCCATTTAGATATTCAAGCATATAGTTCTAATAATGTTTACAGCAAAAGAATGGATAATGAAGAAACAAACTAAACAAAACAAACCACATAGGAAACAGACAAGTATTACTCAGGAATTTACAGTATCATTCACAATAATAAAATCTGGTGTTACAATAGTTTACATAGGAAAAGAATTTGAATGCATGACAAGCAATTTGAATCTATCCACTAGATCTGGCTATAGCTAACTGACCATCTAACTCATGGTGTCTCAATAGTAATGTCAGAGTCCAACATATTAACTCCCAGATGTCCAACAACTCAAACAATCAGTGGCAGCTAGTTAACTCAGTGTAACTGAGTGTGGTAGGTGGACAAAGGCGCCTACTCCACATGCATCCATACATTATCCATGCAAAGCTTGTGCTAGCTAACTGATTATGAACTAACTGAAAGTAACTGGGGGCTAACTGATACTAACTAGTACTAACTCCAACTAACTAAAGTAGGTTGGTGTTGAGACTCCCAGTGGCTCCTAAAAAGTAGGGATTGGTCTAGGAGGAGCCAAAACTTATGCATGCACATGCAATAAGTAGAAGTTAACATCCAGAAGTGTTCCCCACACTCCAGTGACTGGTACATGTGTCCCCATTAGACCAAGTGGACCAAATGGTACTAGTGGACCCAATTAATTAATTAAGGTTCCCACGTTAGTCTAAATAATCTAATAGACAATATGGTCAAGGGAGGATTAATAATCCTAACACCCCTTCTGAATCCTAACTTGGACAACTGTGGGCCCTGGTAACAAGACCATAGGTCACCCAAATACAATCTAAAAGATAGAATCCTACTTAATACAACTAAGGAAATAGGGGAAAACCTCATGGGAAAAAAAACCCCCTCAAAATAAGCAGGAATACAAATTTTGAAAAAACTTGTGAAAATTTGTGCTACTATTTGTAGCGATATGCAGCAGCAGTATCTTGGTTATGTGCAGGTGAACCCATGAATCTAAACAAAGTGCTTGTGTCTGGATGAATCTTCCTCTTTAGAATAAGAACAATGCACTCAACTGAATCAGAAAAATAAACAGTTGCACGGTGAAAACTGGACCCATGTAAAGCAGCTGAAATCATCTGAAGAGAGAGAAAAAGTTCTTGAGAATTATAACCATGTGAGGAAAACCCAAGAATATTATATATTTCAGCCTTGAACATCAAACCATGAGTGGTAAAATCAGCCCCAAGTGTTAGGAGCAAGTGTCCAGGCGGATGCATAATGTATTCCTCTTTACTAGTTCTGTGAGGAGATGATCATGCGACCAAAGGTAGATAATCCCTAGGACTGTGGACAGAAAATGCTTTAGCTCCATAATCTGATAGATCTTCATAAATATCCAATAATTCACAAAATCTAATATCAGAAATCTCATAAGAAAAAACTAACATCAAATCCTCAACAACAAAATTGAAGGAGACTTGCAGTGCTTGATTTGTCACACCAAAATTGATGCAACCAGTTACAAGCAATACTGAAATCTCTTGAATATTAAAACATGAACCACATAATAGTAGATCATAAATAAATCAGATCCAAAAATTTTCATATCAGATCCAAAACTGTGAAGTGAAATCAAATCCCCAGCAGCAATTTTGAAGGAGACTTGCGGTACTTGTTTCTTCACACCAAAATTGATGAGAACAGCTACAAGCAGTAATGAAAGCTCATGCACATGAAATGCTTAATCAATTAATATCATATCAGATCCAAATAATATCATATCATATCGAAATAATTCCATATGAGATCCAAAAGTGTTGAATGAAATCAAATCCCCAGCAGCAATTTTGAAGGAGACTTGCGGTACTTGTTTCTTCACACCAAAATTGATGAGAACAGCTACAAGCAGTACTGAGGACTCATGAACCTTAAATATTGAACCAATTAATATCATATCAGACCCAAATAAGATCATATCAGATCCAATAAATTTCATATCAGATCCAATATTTTGCTCCATTGAGATGGTAGATGCGTAATTTTCTCCTTCTTCAAAATTCTGAATATCGGTGCATGCAATCATGTAGAAATTTGTTGGAAGATCAAGATAAATGAGAGTGAATGGATCACTCCTAAAACCTGAAATTATTTCCAAAATATCCAAATATTTACAAAATATAATATCACCAAAGTCATGAGAGAAAACTGACCTCAAATCCCCAGCAAAACTTTTGAAAGAGATTTTTAGTACTTGTTTCTTCACACCAAAATTGATGAGAACAGCTACAAGCGGTACTGAAAGATATTGAACCCTAGAACCAATTAATATCATATCATATACAAATAATATCATATCATATCCAATAAATTCCATATCATATCCAAGAGTGTGCTCCACCGAGATGGTAGATGCACAGTTTTCCCCTTCTCCAAAACCCTGAGTATCGGTGCATGCAATCATGTAGCAATTTGTTGGAAGATCTAGATTAATGAGAGTTAATGGATCACTCCTAAAATCTGATATTATTTCCAAAATATCCAAATAGTTACTTATATGAACACTAGCAACATAATTAGAGACAAAGAAATAAAATTCCTCACCCTTTCCTAGAGAAATCACCGATAAACTATGCACAGAATTTATAATAGAAGAGTCACTGGAGAATTTTTGCATAGAATGGAAGGAGATATTTTATTCAATAGAAGATATTTGAATGTCGTTTTCTGGATCAGACATGTGAGGAGATGAGATATCAGAGATCTCATATACTTCCAGAGCATCAGGAGAAGGAGTCACTCCAAGGAGACTTTCTTCAATTCGAATTTACTGTGAGGAATATTCTGCTTCTTCTTCATCTTGAACAACTTCATCAGAGATAGTAGAGGTCGAGACTTTTGAGTAAAGAACTCTTGTGGTTCTGAATGTGCTCCCAATATTTCTATAACAATCCTCATTTTGATTCCCAAATATTATATCCAGTTCTATCCAGATATCCTTTGGGTATTCTGCAAAATCAATAAGGTCTATAAGCAAGCTTCAAGAAAAAGTCCCACATATTGCTCCATAAGCTCTATCACCATCATTTAGCCAGTCTTTCTCATATTCATAAGAATCTTTACCAAGTCCTATAGATACCTCATAGAGACCTTGTCTCTTCAGAGATGCAATCATCTTCGACTTCCATTTTGAATATCTTGTGGATGGAGTAAGAAGAGGAACTGATAATATCGAATCCATATGAAGTTGAGCCTGCAAAATATCACTGCAAAACTAAAATATCTAAACTGTTAGAATCGTGCTTTTCCTCTCGACATGAACATATTTTCAGGGTCTGTCACGCCCTCTATGCTACTCTAAATAAATCTAGAGCTAGAAAATCATCATAGGGAACTTCTATGGAAACCCAACTGCTTCTGATGTTCGATGGGGAGAAACAAGCATGAAGCCTGCCTGAGAAGGCTCTAATACCATATTAGAAATTGAATTCCATTTAGATATTCAAGCAGATAGTTCTAATAATGTTTGTAGAAAAATAATGGAAAATGAAGATACAAACTGAACAAAACAAACCACATAAGAAAAGGACAAGCATTGCTCGGGAATTTACAGTATCATTCAAAATAATAAAATTCGGTGTTACTATAGTTTACATAGGAAAATAATTTGAATGCATGAAATGCAATTCGAATCTATCCACTGGATATGATTGTAGCTAACTGACCATATAACTCAAGGTGTCTCAATCAATGTCGTAGTCCAACAGATCAACTCCCAGATGTCCAACAACTCAAACAATCAGTGACATCTAGTAAACTCATTGCAACTAAGTGTGGTAGGTGGGAAAAGGCACCTACTCCACATGCATCCATGCATTATACATGAAAATCTTGCGCTAGCTAACTGATGTGAACTAACTGAAAGTAAATGGGAACTAATTGAGACTAAATAGTACTAACTCCAACTAACTGAATTATGTTGGTATCGGGACTCCCAGTGGCTCCTAAAATGTAGGGATTGGTCTAGGAGGTGCCCAAACTGATGCATCCAC
Source organism: Pseudotsuga menziesii (assembly GCA_001517045.1). Lineage (NCBI taxonomy): Eukaryota > Viridiplantae > Streptophyta > Pinopsida > Pinales > Pinaceae > Pseudotsuga > Pseudotsuga menziesii. The sequence continues at coordinate 109,990 of LPNX010143399.1, read as the reverse complement.
ATGCAATAAGTGGTAGTTAACCTCTAGCAGTGTTCCCCAAACTCTAGTGACTATTAAATGTGTCCCCATTAGGCCGAGTGGACCCAATGGTACTATTGGACCCAATTAATTAATGAAGGTTCTTAAGTTAGGATAAATAATCTAATAGACAGTATAGTCAAGGGAGGATTAATAATCCTAACAAAATCAATTTCAATTGAATGACATGAACAACCATAATCCTACTAAAGTATGGATAATAAATATAGTAGTTCAAAACATAAATGATGAAAATCTTGGAAAAAACCCAATACCATTTTGTAATGTCCCAATTCAAAAATTCCCAACAAAGGAAGAATTTTGGAAAAAATATCTTGACCAGTTTTCACTCTGGGGAGGTTCAAATGGATTAACAGGGTCTCGAATTTTTTAGGGACTGATATGGGAATTCTTAAGAATCTTCAATTGACTCTATTATAGTTTTATGATAGGTCATAGACATTTTCAACTCAATTTGGGCATGATGGAAAAAAGGGAAAAATTACTAGCAATTTATGATGCAATTCCCCCTAGGGTGTGGGCAGAGATGGCTCTCCAACTCCTACGAAACCATCCCAAATTTCAGAAAAGAGTATGGGGAATTTAATTAGAATTAATTTACTATCATATGATTTGGTTAATATTTCTGCAACAAAGGATTAAATCTTCATATTCGAATGCATAATTTCAGTGATATTTGCTTAAGGGAAATGACACATAAAATCTCAACTTCGACTCATAACTGGTGCATATAATGGTTCAGAACAGAGAAATATGAATATATACCATTGAAATAATTTCACTAGCTCACTAAAATCATATAACATTGACCCAATTCACCATACACATCAGATATACAATCTCCATTGAAAAGGAAAATCATCACATGGAAACTAGTCATAATAAAGCTTGGAAACGTGGACACTTGCATATCTATTTATTCTAATTTCAACTTACGGAGAAGATAAGACATATTAAAGAGCCATGAATAATTCACTCATTCTTTTGCATCAACTGAACTCAGTGGGGTGCAACCACCATTCACACAAGTGTGCCTTCATAGAAAAACATGGAAATATAGAAGTGGAAGTTGAGAGAATGGGAGGAGAGATGGTCCATGAACAAGAGAAGCCTCTTGTCTACAAAAAAACACTCCATGAAGCTCCAAATGAGATTTTTTAATGGCCTCTCCCATGGAAAACTTGGATGATAATACCACTCTCTCTAAATTGGCTCACTAGCATGGTAAGTATGCAATCATCGTGCAATGGACAAGCTAATGCTCTCCAAATGCCAAAGGCAAATTCAGAAATGATCAAAATCCATTTCCATTCCTCATGAAGTATTTTTACTACATTCCTAAGGTCCTACAAGGTCAAATTCATTCCCATATGCTTCCTCCACCTCATCCTTGATGTTTAGTAACCTCCATGCCACTTTTCCTTCTCTTCAACCCTTCATCTTCCACCAAATTCGAATGGCTGCTGCCTAGTCCTAAGTCAGACCTCTTGGAGGATATTTTTAGCCATGACATGTCAAGCTGTCATAGGTATGTAATCAAGTCTACAATCAGGTCTGAATTTTTATATAATCTTCCATCATTGTTGTCATAAAGCGTGGGGAATCTACCTCCACATGGTACCTAGTTTCTTCCTATACTCTTCCTCTTCTATGGGGAGTTACTCCTCATCAATTCAAATCCTTGGGCTCATGATATGAAATTTGATGACTCTTCACCTTCCAAGAACATTCCATCACTCATAATTTCAAATTTTGGGTTAAGTCGTGACATGTGTAAGGAGGAATCTAGCCACCCAAGGCCCCCATGGACCTCCAAATGTCCTTGTGAAGCAATGCCACTTTATTTTCTACATATTTATTATTTCTATGACCCAAATTAATGTGTAAATTATAAAATAATGTTATCTTGGGTCCCATATCTCCCTTATTTCAATAAGTAATTCCTCCTCCCCAATCTAAGAAACTAGTAGGTGTGTGAAACATTGCCAACTAGTAGACCTATTGGAATGGGGATATGACACATTTTCAATACTATCGACCAGTGATATGAAGTGTACAAAGAATGTGTAAAAGGATATATGTACCTAATTATCAGATTTGAGATCAATGATCACACTCTTTTTGGATCATATAGTATTTGATTCGAGTAGTATCCATGTGACAAAATAAAAGTTCATCAAAATATAAATAGTGTCTAATGATAGGGGGAGTAGTATTGTCAAAGGATGTTCCCTTTGCCATTGATGCCAAAGGGAGAGATAAATTTTGTTGACATGGAGAGTTTGTTCTGAAGAGGAGTTATGGTGTTGTCATCAATGACAAAGGGGGATATTTTTGAATAAGTTGTCATTGATGCCAATTGTTGAGTCCTTAGGGCCCTTAACGGTTAGTGTTTAGTTTATGGTTGTTTGTGTCAAAGGAGACCTTTTGAACTTTTCTAATCTTAATATTGAAGCCCTTGGAGGCCTTGAAACAATTGTAAAATCCTTGGTTACCCATTGACTTGGTCAAGTGTTCGTAAGTTGTATATTCATCCCATTTGAGTCCATCATTGAGTTCCTTGATCCTAGTTGATATTTGGTTACTGGTACTTGTGTTGCTTGTTATGCTTGTACTTGTTTTGGTATCTTGATTGGTTATTGGATGGATAATGTGGCTCATGTGTATAAGTCCCATGATGCGTTGATGTTGGATCCCATTGCTTGCATTGAATAGTCTTAAGGTTATTGAGTTATTGTGGGGTCCTTGAGTCCACAAGATTAGATATTTATCCTCTTGCATGTGGAGACTTGGGTCTTGAACCCACACATATGGTGGTTTGATGGCCCTTGGACGCTATATGGTCATTGGCATGTTGTTTCCTTGTGATCATGCATATGAAGACCATAACGTGTTGCAAACTAGTGGTGACGTTTTTGTACCCTTTTTTGGGGGTTGTGGTAAGGATTTTAGCCTTGCTACAGGAAGGAATAGCTCCCTTTCATCTATAGGACGGAAGGGTAGGGTTCCTGTTGGTTGAAGAAAAAGAAAACCTGCAAACAAGATTAGGGACAAGCTATAGAAACCCTGCAAAGAACTGTTAGAAAACTAAATAGCTGCAAGACATCAATGAAAACCTGAAACAAGGTATGAGCAACAAACCTGCAAGAAAAATATGCTAGAAAAATACAATATAAAAAAAAAAAAACACAAATATACCTTCTCTGGGTGGAAATGGGCCACCATGCCCTAGGCTTTGGGAGCACCTATCAATGGGATGGAAGCTTTGGCTCAATGGAGAAATGGCGGAGAGGGAGGGTGAATGGCTTGAGAGGAAAAGGGTCTCAAGGCACTCACACAGGAAGCATAACGATAGGGAGAGAAGGAGTATGTTGAGAGTGACCCCCACCCCTCTATTTATAGCTTTTTCTAGAGATTTAGGGTTTTAAGCCCCTGGTTAGGGCTTTAGCCCCTTTTTGGGGATTTTAGACCCTTTCGCCCAATTCTTAGCTCCTTTGCGGGTTTTAAGCTCCTTTGAAGGGTTTTAACCCCTTTTTGGAGGTTTTAGCCCCTATGAGAGCTATTTTGGATCCTTTTAGGGGGTTTTAAGCCCTTTTTAATATTTTTGAGCCTTTCTGAGGGTGTGGGGGTCAAATGAGGGTCATGCATGGATGTCTTTAGGCGGTGTAGGTCATGGAGAGCTCTTAGGGGATTTTTTGGGTTAACAGATTGCCCCCCGATGTGTGAGGACAGGAGCTCATCGTATGGTCGACGAACATCATAGGATTTTCTGAGGAGAGGTGGTACTTCCTGGGTTGGGGCATGGTGGATTTTGGTTTTCATATTAATATGGTTCTCATCAATGGGTGAGATACAAATAATGTGTGACATGTATATGGACAAGGTAGGCATCCCCATGCTCATAATGATGTCAAAATAATGTGATCTAAGCTCTCTCATACAAGAACCGATCATGTACAACTGTTGTTACAATAATGCTTGCCTCAATGAGAGGCTGAATACAATACTGATCTGAAGAAATGCTACATTGGACCCATGGAATTCTCATGGAATGCTATATCTTCATGACTGATGGTCTATTGGATCTGGAATGGTACATAATTGTAGGGACCCACTAATGGAGATTTATAGTCTCTATGGTACAAATATGTTGCATCAATCATAAATCTATATATAAGCACTGTTGGGGCTTCTGAACACTGTCTCCAACGCAACCCAAAAATCACAAGGGACATGAACCTATTGGGGTCCCTCAAATAGACTCATCAATGTGCTAGAGTCAAGTGACATCTGGGGTCTTCAACCAAATACTGCACAGACCATTACCCTGTATGAATCTCAATGGTCCGATGATCTAGATGGAGTCGAGAATGTGAGAAACAACCATTCAGAGAGGCACTAAGGATTCCTCTGAAGTGGTCCAAGGAACTCATCAATGAGGTTAATGAAACTGAGATACAGGGACCTCTGGATCTATCCTCGGGAATATGTATGTTGTCGTCGAAAGAGGGATACCTGCAACTAGCCAAGGCAATGGTGTTTCGTTGACCAGAAGCATGAGGGAGATAACCAAAAGATGTGAGGAAATCTGAGGACTGACCCACTCAATGGGGGGGGAGGGGGAGGAGTTGAATAGGGGAATAGGGAGTTTAGTGGATTCAAACTTCCTTTGTTCAGAGTATGATGGCAGGGTGGACCAAGCAGGAAATGAAACTGACTTATGGGAAAAGAATCATAGTTGTAATACTGGGGATGTAACTACAGATGGGAAATACTTGGGGGAGGTAGACACTTTTGGTATTGATGGGATCCAAGGAAGACATGTCGCAGAGTACTCTGAACAAAGGCGACAAAGAGTGGGAATGTTGTCGAACTGTTATATGTGGGATGGTTTCTAAAGACACCGTTGTGGTACAATCTTGTGGATTTTTAGCGAGCCTGAGAAAGTAAATGCTCGATGGTGCTTTCCTTTTTAGAGGGTCTGAAAGCATGAAGACTCATTCCAGTGGGTGCTCTTTTTCATTGGTTGTCTCCTATGCCCAAAAAAGGATAAAAGTGTACATAAGAGAGCTCACCCATCCTTTAGGGGATGAGAGACTTCTTTACCATTGGTAGTCCAATCAGGCCAAAAAAGGTTAAACCTGTACTGACTTGATGGCCATTCAAATAATTTTACGAGCATGAACGAAACCAAGTTTTCTCAACAATCATTTCTTGATGAGAACGTTGGAAAAGAGCTTAACGACAACCCATGGTGAGCTTTTTCATAGAGTTTGGCCCCTCTGCCTGAGAAAGCATAAAAGGATGTAGAGGGGAATGGTCTTGGCTTGAATGTGCCAAGGTGGTCCTTTTCATTTGATGGTTTACATAGTCCACAAAAGGAGATAAACGAGATGATGTAGATTCCCTTTCCTATACTTTAACGATCGACAAAGTAAGCAGTTGCGCTCGGAAATCGTTTCATTCTTTTAGGAGTCAAAAAAGAACTTAAAAGAAAATCCAGTATGGTCAACCAATCGAGGGGGCACTGATGTTTCCCCCATATCGGGACGATGGACAGTGTTCCACAAGTCATCTGTGCAGTATGGATGGAGCAAGTGGCTCTTAAACATATCAATACATGCATGGGATAGATCGTGGTAGAGGCACGTGAGTCGGTATTGTAGTGGCATGCAAATCGAGGTGGCTCTCGGACAGAGGTTAGGAATTTGTGTGTGAGTTGTGGTGGAAGGACTTGACTACATGTGATGTAAGTGCAAGTCCGAAGGTAGTTATATTCCAAATACATGCAAAAGAAATGATCCGTCCTCTAGGTGATGGTTCGGAAACCCGTGTAAGGTGCGGTGGATGTATTTGACAGCTATATACTAAAATGAAATGATGTACCTTCTAGGGAGATGGTCCGGGAACCTGTATGAGTGGAAGTAGGTAAGTGTGATGCAAGTACAGGTCTAAAGACACTTATATCACAATGTTGTATGTAAACCAAGGTAACTCTCGGGAAGTGGCCCCAAAAATTACTTGTTAAACATGAGACGATGATCTCATTAAAAGATAGAGGATGGAATTATGAAACCGGTGGTGCGAATGACGTCTCAAGCAAAGTCCGTATGACTTGGACTAGTAGCTAGTGGTGCTGCCCCTAGTGCCATGATGCATAGGGGGAAACTTACCCAATTGGGGGTGTATGGGTATAGAGCTAGCTCAATGTACAATGTGTGATTCACACGATAGTATGCAAATTGATTGGGATTCTAGGACATGTCTAGGGACCTGATGGTATGTTAGCATGGTGGTAGCTAGATCATATGTGCGACATACTATGTGCATGTGCAGATGTGGTACCGTACCCTCCAGTGGGATACCTTCATGTGTAGAACTATTATTGGAGGGTGTCTTTGATTTGTGGTAAAAATGTTGCAAAAAAAAGAAAAAGAAAAAACTACGCTATAAGTGACTCATAGTGGTGGTATCAGGCATAGACTCTCTTGAGGTAGAGCCAGTTACATAGCTTCTTCAAGAGGCGACCATTTGAGTTAGTGAAGAGGTATGCCCCCTTGCCTAGATGAAGGTCGTTGGCAAGGAGGGGTGATGGAATCTAGTATTTTATGGGAAAAACTGATTCCACACTTTGGTTTAAAGGGAATGGGGTAAAACTAGAGGCGGTCTTACAGAGCAAGCCGTCATCGCGTAAGTGGTGCCGAGATAGATTAGGTGGATCTTCCACAACCGATGAGATGGAAGGGCTAGCGATCACATAAATGATATTGGTTGTGGTTTTGGTGGCCTTGCCCCCAGTCTCTATTGGAGGAAGAGGGGCAGGGATGGAGACAAGAGGAGTCTTTGATGGACCCAGAGGTAGGTGCAACATCATCTCAATTGGATGGACAAGAGTCAACACATCTTGAGGCCTTAGAGGTAGGGTAGGTGGTTCAAGGTACCACAAAAGCACTCCCACTCTGAAATCCTGTAAATTGTGGGTTTCCAAGATAGATTTACTCACGATCCCAGATGGTAGGAAAAGGAAAGGTAAAAGGAAAAGGAAAAGGAAAATGATCATGTTGATTGGGAATGAACCCCATTGTTGAGGTTTCTAATGAGGTTGTGGTTGCGGATGGAGATGCAGCTGCAGATGGAGCTGCGGCTGCAGATGGAGTTGCGGCTGCGGTTGGTGTTGTAGATGTAGTTGGTGTTGTGGCTACGTTTGGTGCTGCAATTGGGGTTTGGGTGTAACAGTGCTAGATGATAGCATGCACAAATCCCCAGTGTCACTTGGTGTCAGTGGAGGTGACATGAAGGGGAAGGGAGTCATCATAGATGTGTCGATGAACAACCCAATGCCTACATTCAATAATGGTGGGGCGGTTGTGCTGTCGATAATAGTGTCGACGATATGGATAATGTTGGCTGGTGCCATTGGCCCCTGTAGATCATGGTAAGTCAATTAATCCACCATCACAATCTTCCTGTCATGAGGGAACATCATAAGGCAAAACATGGTGGATGCCATGGCTCTCATGGAATACATGTATCTTCGTCCCAAGAGCAGGTTATAGTCCAACTGAGCATTGACCACCTCTATGTCAATTAGGACTATCTTCCCTGCTAAAGGGGGACGTATGGGAGGATTCCTTGGGCTTTAGTGAGGTGGCCATCATAAGCCCGCAAAGTAGTAGAGGATGGTTGAAGAATTGGGGATCCAATCTTCTACCAGACTAAGGTAGACAAAACGCACATGGATTCCCCCTCGTCCACTATGCACCGGTGCACGACCAGATTCCGAATGGATACCAGGATTTGGAAGGAAATGGTTGATGGAATCCGCAGTTCTCCATTCTCCATGTTGAATATGATCAATTTGGATTTAGAGGGGTCTACAGCACCAAGGGTGGCTAGTAAGGATTTCCGCTATGTTGGGCAATTTTTGAGTACCGCAAGAGCATACATGGCCATAGTTGTTTGGGCCAAATCATCCACGATGTTGTAGCCTACAGCAGCTCTAGCCGTGACGTTGTTGGAAACCTGCCGTATGGGGGGGCACAGAGGAAAAGGGGGTAAATAAAGAGGTGCATTGGTTGTTTTGGACGTATATTCCATTGATGTGTTAGTGGGTTTGGTGTTAGTTTCGTACTGATTTCATCTGGTCTATAAATTGACCTCTTCAGTTGTCATGGCTAGTAGGTGGTGAACACCTGTTTTTGCTGTCGAAGGTGCCCCTGGGGTGTTGGGATTGGGTTGGGGAGTAGGTGTAGTTTCTACCAATCCTTGGACTAGCAATGGGTTTTGGAGGACCATAGGTGGAGGCCATGGTGGTGTTGGGTTGGGTTCAGCTGGGGCTGTCATATTGGTAGCATGTTGAACCTTGTTGTGAATGGCTTGCTTGGCATGACCCATGAAGGGGAATTCATGTGTATAGTTCCTGTAGACCTCACACAACTTGCATGGATTATTTATGTGCAATAGAGCATTGCATCTAGGTGCGTTTGGTTGCTAAGGATTTTGGGATGGTCGGTTTTCCCTGGCATTGTTGGGAGGGTTTGGTTGCTGACCGCCTCCCTGTGGTTGATTGTTTCCTTACTTCCGAGCTCAGTTATTTCTGGCTTGCCCTTGTTGGTTATTCGAGCTGTCTGGTTGGGATGGTTTTGTTGTGCAAACACCTTTCCTAAAGGTGCTGGCGGAGTGGGGGAGGGGGATTGAGCGGCTTGCACAGGTGGTGCATAGTAGACTTGTGGGGGTGAAGGTGCCACAAATGTGGGCATTTGTCCCACATATTGTTGTGCTGGCCAAGCTAATGCCTAGGCCTGCTGTTGTACCACAAATTGTGCATAAGAAGTTGTAGCTCTAGACTGGGACATCATTCTTGCATAGTCCAGAGTTTGGTTTTGGTAGGCAACACTGGGGGCATTGCTTGGTTGTGGTGGTATTACAGGTGGTTTTGGATGGTGTTGTGGTTGGTGGGAGACAAAACCTATGATGCCATCTGCAGCATGGGATGCCCCCGATGCATCTCGGTAGGAGGTTCCTACACTGGAAGCATCTAGAATGACAGTGTAAAGGTATCCAAACTATGCCTAGATGAGGTCAAACTGTTGTGCCTTCAAGATGGCCTCTTCCTTTGTTTCGGGACATTCATAGGTGATGTCCTTGTCTATAGGTGGCAACAAGGTTTTTGAGAACCATTCCAGGAAGATCTTGTCATCAAGATTAATCTTGCACATGCTGCGATGTCATCTCCACTTGTGGATGTGGTCGATGATGTGGGTCGCAATGTTTTGGCGGCAAGATAACAAGGTTTCCACTCCTTCATCGTATCTGACAGGGAGCTGGGAATATTGCAGGAACATAAAGGCCAAGGAGTTGAAGTCTGGGTACTTGGCTTGTGGTAGCTCATTGTACCACTTGGTTGCAGCACTTGTTAGGGTGCATTGGAATAGTCTGAGTCTGATCGAATCATCTACGATGTTGTTTGATGAGAACCATAGGTGAAACGTCATGATATGGTTTTGGGGGCACTCCCCTGCCTTCCATTCAAACTTGGGAATGTCTTAAGAGAGTTTGGTTGGCAAGGGAGGCCAAAAGGTTAGATGGCATATAGGGTCATTTGTTAACCAGGCCAAGTCAGGCAGGTTGATACATGCCATGAAAGGAAGGTTTGACCCAAGGTTGATGTGTGATGGAGCGGTGATGGTGGTGGGGTTTGTAGGAACATGATGCACCTGTGTGATTGGTGATACTTGTGGCACAGTTGTGGATGGGCCACTGCCCCCGTGTATGGTAAGCGGTAAAGTGTGAGTGGAAGGGACATTGCCCCCATGTATGCCAAGTGGGGCAGTGTGAGAGGATGGGACACTGCCCCCGGGCATGATAGGTGGCATTAGAGGAAATTTCAACTCAAAATGGGCCTTTTAACTTTTATTCAAATTCCATGTCATCATGTGTTAGCCAATGAAATTGCTTTAAATTTGAAATACCGTATAGGTCTTAAACAATTTTTTAATATAAATCTGGGGATAGGTATCATAAAAAAAACTACTTTTTTTGTTTGTATTTTTTACATATCTCCTCGTGTTTTTACTCAAATTTCGATCGGGAGAGCTCATTGGATGCGGAATTAAATTCCAAATCCAACGAGTACCCACTCGGCATACTTTTGACGGACCCTGCTACCCCAAAAACAAGAAATACCTGAAAAAAACGAAATGATGATGTCATCATTCCATTTTTTTCAGGTATCTCTTGTTTTTGGGGTAGCGGGGTCCGTCAAAAGTATGCTGAGTGGGTACTCGTTGGATGCGGAATTTAATTCCACATCCAATGAGCTCTCCCGATCGAAATTTGAGTAAAAACATGGGGAGATATGTAAAAAATACAAACAAAAAAATAGTTTTTTTCTTTTCTTCCTCCAAAATTAATAAATATTATTTTATTATTTTAACTATTATTTTATTAGTTCATTTTAGGAGGCCCATTTTGAGTTGAAATTTCCTCTAATGGGGCAGTTTGACTGGTCAGTATGGGTCGTGGTAGCTGACTTATGAAATCTTGCATTAAAGTTCTAGGGCCACCAACAAGGGTGTTGGTGGTGGTGTGGGGTATGGATGTGGGTCCACTGTCGATCAGCAACCCAAAAAATGGATCCAATTTTGCACCAACCATGGGGCTAGATGGTGCAGTGTGTAGATCTGGCTCATATTGGTATGATTCTGAGTCTAAATCAGAGGCTGTGTGGCCTTCTAATGGTGTAGAGGGTCGTTGAGAATGGTGTAGAGGGTCTCGATAGTGTTGGTTCAAGGACCCAAACTATGGTGGATCACCTCTCAGGCATGAGGAAGAGAGTGGGGGATCAATTGTGTCTAGTTGGTATGTCAGGTGGTGAAATATGGTAGTGACGTTTTGGACCCCGGTTTTAATGGCTTCCTATTGGCTTTCAGGTCGTCACTCGGCCACCAAGACTGCCAGGAGACAGCACTTGGCTTTTTCCTCATGGGAGTGCTAGTCAATTGGTGGGGGTTGTTGGCTGTTTCGCTTAGCAATTCCTCTCAGCAGCGAGCTACTTTGGGGTTCCCATGATACTCCTCAAAATGAGTTTCTAGGATAAGCCCAAGTGCTTCCCACGGTTAAGGCAGTTAGGAACTTATGTCCTCAAAGACTTCAAGTGTTTGAATTAGTATAAATTATAAATTTTAATGGCTAGCTCAGCATCATGAAATGAGTTTGGTTGTTTTATATGGTATGGTTTTTGTGCATGTCCATTGTATTTATGTTATACTTGGTGGCTACTTGTATGGTTTATGAATATTTCACAGAGATTGTTTGGTTTATTGCAGCACTTATATCATGGATAAGTTGTTTATGAAAGCAGTAAATTATAAACAAAAATCTAAACACATGCCATACCTGAATCTGAACTATGGTAGCCTAACTAGGTGACTACCTTACACTTGTATTTCTCTTCAACCAAGAAAGAGTGCTAGGCTCTCAACACAGTGGAACTAATCCCATCTGTATATCCTTAGGTCACTATCTGGGTGCAAGGTCGGTCAATAGGGAGGACATGCCCCTCTACCTTCCAAGTCACCTGTTTTTAGTGGTCTCGAAAAATTAAAAAATGAAGTGCCTATTACTATACAAGCTTCACCCTTCATCTTATCCCAGAATACCCTGAAGGGTAATGACTGGGTAGAGGAGGAAGGTCTAGGCAAGATGTTAATTTTCAATAACTGAAATTTAATCTACAGTGAACTTATTCAAGCTTTGTAATCATATTCATTAAACCATTAACCATTTGATTAATCAGCTATTTACATAGATTTATGAAATAAATACAGATTGATGGACAGAGGCGGTTGAGCCACACTGACAGTCCAAATAAATTAAAAATCTGAATCTGAGAGACAGATTGCTATTTTCGGTGGAAATGTGGTGAGGGGGTCACCAAATTTTCCCCAAATCAGGTGAGGGGGTCACTCAGAAACTGCAGATAGGAGTGATCTTCATTCTGAGAGGAAGTTGCACCTTTCGGGCCTGAATGAGTGACCTGGTTGCTCCTTTCATCCCGATATGTGTGACCTGGTCCGAAAAATGAAAAAAAATGAAACATGAGCCAGGAATGGCCGACAGTAACCTTTACTGTGGCCGAATGGGCTCGGTTTGGCCTTAAGGAGGCCCGGATGTCAATTAAAATGCATAAAAAGACATATCTAAACTAGATTTGAAAGAAAATTAAACTAGGGTAAATAAAAACTAGAACACAAAAATTAAATCTAGGGATCCTGTGGGATCGACCTGGTATGGTCGGCAGTTTTGTAGTATGGATTTCGCCCTTGCTATAGGCAGGAACAACTCCCTTCCTTCTATAGGACAGAAGGGTAGGGTTCCTGTTGGTTGAAGAAAAAGAAAACCTAGAAACAATATTAGGGCCAATCTGTAGAAACCCTGCAAAGAACTGTTAGAAAACGAAATAGTTGCAAGACATCAATGAAAAACTGCAACAAAGTATGAGAAACAAACATGCAAGAAAAATATGTTAGAAAACTACAATATAAAAGAAACAAAACACAAATATACCTTTTTCTGGGTGGAAATGGGCCACCATGCCCTAGCTTTGGGAGCACCTCTCAATGCGATAGAAGCTTTGGCTCAATGGAGAAATGGAGGAGAGGGAGGGTGAATGGCTTGAGAGGCAAAGGGTCTCAAGGCACTCACATGGGAAACATAATGATAAGAAGAGAATGAGTGTGTTGAGAGTGACCCCCACCCCTCTATTTATATATTTTTCTAGAGATTTAGGGTTTTAAGCCCCTGGTTAGGGCTTTAGCCCCTTTCGCCCAACTCTTAGCTCCTTTGGGGGTTTTAAGCTCCTTTGAGGGGTTTTAGCCCCTTTTTGGAGGTTTTATCCCCTATGAGAACTACTTTGGCTCTTTTTAGGGTTTTTTAAGCCCTTTTTTATATTTTTGAGCCTTTCTGAGGGTGTGGGACATGCTGGGAGCCCTTTGAAGGGTTGTGACGACTTCAATAATCCTACCTTCCATACATTCCAATCAATTGAATCCAAAAAAGCGTATATTTTCTTGGAAGTACGTACTGAAATCATGAATCCATCTCCCAATAAGGAGAATTAAAATAAAATTAAGGAAACCAAAATGGCAATGAGGTAAAGTGCAAATTTTTCGACATGTATGACAGATTTTCCCTCTCTAAGGTTGTTGTAGAATCCATACCATGTTGTGTTAAAGCACATAGTATTGGTTTTTAGTTAGGGTCATGTTAATATTTCAACATTTTGCACAATTCCTACCCTAAAACCAAATCACATCCACAACATTGATAAATTGAACAGAGTAATCTGGGTAGGTCAAATGGTAGGCTACTGATCGATTTTGGGGGAATTGTGTCTCCTGTGGCTATTCTCAACGAACTTCAATTTCTCTGTGACCTCCTCGATGAGATATATTACCTCTTCAGTGACCTCTTTCTCCTCCTTGATGAGCGCTACAAGCTCTTCATTGACCTCTCATACCTCCTCAATGAGCTTCATGGCCTCTTCAATGACCTCTCTAACCTCCTATTGGGCCTCCTCAATGAGATCCACAACCTCTTCAATGACCTATTCGTCCTCCTGTCAAACCTCCTCAATGAGCTCCATGACCTCTTCAATGACCTCTTTGACCTCTTCTCAGACCTCCTCAATGACCTCCGTGACCTCTTCAATGAAATGAGCTCAGACCTCTTCAATGAGCTGCACAACCTCTTTAATGGTACCAAGAGAAATAGTATTGTTTTTTAATTATACTCCTACATGATGTCTCTTAAGTGATTCCATACCGATGAGTATGTTGTGACATCAACATTTATTTGGCGTTGATGGCATAGCATACTCATTGGTAAGGTGTCCCTAAAGCGACATCATTTAGGAGTATGTTGTACAGGAATAAACACCTTATAATCGAAGGTCTGGGGTTACCAACATACTCATGAAACTTGCAGGCAATCGACTCTAGAGTACAGAAAAGGAAATAGGAGGATAGGAAAGGCTCACCCGTTACATGATGGTTGATCCTAGCTTGTCCTCTTCTGCTCTACTTCTCCTCCAAATCCTTCAGGGATGCTTCTCCTTCACTTGTCAAGAACAAATCCTCCAAATGCAAGATGATACATGTATATAAAACAGGTTAGATAAATCATATACAAAGTGCTTAATCATAAGTATTCATCAAACCATGATACATGAAAGATATTCAAGACACATATGGAAGAAGGATTCTCTTTATTAACAATAATGAATAAGTTCAGATTACAACCCAACGCCTGAGAAAAGGACTCCTCTGCAACCAAAGGATTTTGAGTTCCACTGTTCCAAAGACTTCTAAATAGACTCCACCAGCATAAATTTGCTCTCCAAGTATGATTGTTAATACCCTCCCCAAGGCCTTTATTTATACTTGGTGAAATAAGGCAGTTTTGAGGGTTGAGGAGGTTGAGACAGTTAAGGTGATTATGGTTAAGGGCTTAACAAATCTCAAATAATCACGATTTATTATTTTTAATGTCAAAGGAAGATGTACGCAAGTATTAATATTGGCAACTCGTGTATGACACGTGAGTTTCTCTAAGGGGAACCCGCGTACAAATTTGTATGCGAGATGCAATTACCGATACTCGCGTACAACACACGACATGCTTTACTAAAAGGCATGTATGTACGCGGGTTGGATATAAGAAGAGGCGTGTACAGCACTTGACATATTCTAAGGTAAAAATAACCAGCTGGATGGATGATAAATGTAATTCATAATATGCCCATCTATAGTGTTTTAGGCAACCTTCAATCCATAAATGTCCTTTTATGTGCCAACATAAGGAATTTTGGCACTCAGACGGAGAAGTGCCATTCAGGTGGATAACATATTCCCCCTAATGTGTGAGGTCAGAGGGAAGCGATGGCCGAAATACATTATAATCTTTATCTTTGGAGAACTCATAAATCTAATGGAGCAGAGATAGTACCTGAAACAAATACATAATAATGGCATATACAAAATCATATCTGAGGATGCTATGTTCAATTTACTGGAACACTAGCTCCTTTACAAGATTTGAGTACATCATATGATACGAGTATTAAACCATGTATATTACAAAGGTGGATCGAAGCCACAATATACAATCATGATAAGTCTTCAAAGATCTGGAAGTTGTGTACATGAATAGAACATAATCTGGTGCAACTTAGTCCATAGGTGAGGAACTAAGGTCTTCATAAACCATCCCAAAGAACCAGTAAATCCAATCCATGTGAATAAAAATAGGTTGAAGTCGAACATGGAAAGGATTCAACAGTTTGTCAATCAATAAGTAATAATTAACAACTGAAGCAAAGGAATTCACCAATGAGGGAAGTGAATCCTGAGGTACGATCATCAAAAATCTAGGTCTTCATCATCAGGAAGTACTGAAACGGAACCATGCTATGATAAGGAAGGTAATAGATCCTCCAACAGATCACAAGAGTGACTAGGAACTGAGTAAAAGAAGGGAGACACAATATATAACAGATATAACAATGATGGGATCAAGATATAGATCAAACATTGGGTAAAGTCCTTGAACAATGAGCACGACACAGAGATGACCCAAGCCATATTTTAACTTATAGATAGAACAACTAGACTTATCTGTCATGTAGGAGACATGATCAGATTCCCCAGGTATAACGAACAAGAGGAGGAGTAGGAAACTCAAAGTAATAGCTGGACAAAAAGTGAACACTGAAACATGGGTATCGGAAAAGACAAAGAGTGCTATGTTCAAGGATGACATGCTGCCACTGCTGAAAACAAGAGAAAACTTCTTCCTTACCTTCCCTGTTAAATTTTAACGAGTCCAGGAAAGTCAACTCAGATCCCTCTTCATTTTTTAACAAGCTCGAAGAGAAGAGAAAATAATGCTTGATAGTGTCACTGATTCATGGATTTAATGAGCCCGAACTAGTACATGCTTAGTAGGTGTTTTCACATTTAGAGAGTTTGAAAACTCCAAAGAAGACTCCAGGGGGGTCTTTTTCATCCAATTTAGTCTCCTGAGGCCGAAAAAGTATAAAACATACCACAGAAGAACTCTCTTAACTTCCGTAGAAGAAAAGGTGAACCTTTTTCGTACTTAGTCAAAGAGGTCCGAAAAAGGTTAAATTACCACCTACCCAACGCTCCTTCCAAAACAGCATAAAATAGCTTGAGTTTTACGAGTGTGAAGGAAAGCAAGATCACTTAGAAAGATCCATTTGATTACGAGAAATGGGGCTTACAACAATAAACTCATTGCTTTGTTCTTAAGTGTTTAATGAGCATGACAAAGACACAAAGTACACTCGGAATCTTTTTCATGTTTAGGTCTAGAGCACGAAAAAGAGAAAACTACGCTCATACCAGGTGTTCCTTTTCCGTAAATTTAGTCCCTCATGTCTGGAAAAGTGATAAACCTATGCCTGAGAATACTCTTCTCGATTCAAAATAGAAAAGAGAGGGATCCTTTCTCGTATTATTCCGCATGGTCTGAGAAAGAGATAACCTACCACCAATGTGGATGTCTGTTCACATATTCTTAACGAGCTTGAATGGACAAGTTAACTCGGCATTCAAGTCTTTTTTGAAGGAGTCAGACCTGGGCCTAAAGAAACTCCATAAGGGTGGGGAGTCCTATAAAGGGATAGCTTGTAAAAAGAGATTCAAAAGAAGCTCTATTTGGTGTGAAAAATAGCTAAATGGATACCCCTATACCTGAAATAGTTGCAGCATGAGTACCAAAGAACAACATAGGCTTTGAAGGAAGATACTCATGAAAAAAGGGTCCTATCCATGGAAGAACAATGGTAAAAACAGGGAACTAATGGTTTATAATACCATAGTCTGTGGAAAAATGTTGATTGCTAAGGTTAATGTGGATTGAATATAGATGCCAAAAATGTATTGGAAATGAAAAAACCACCCTATTGGAGCAACAACACTTTATAATGATGAAAAACATGTTTCAAAGCAAAAAGAAATATGGTATTAGTTGAATGGATTTTCAAACTATAGGAAAAAACCCACTTGGAGAAATAAAATTTCTATAAATAGTTGAAAATCAAAACAAAACTCACCATTTGGAATTTTTAGCCATAAAAAGCAAGTTTTTCCCTCTACCTTTTTTTGATCATTGTGGACAATCTAGCAGACGAAATAAAATTCCGCAAGTTGCAGGTAAGCCGACACCTCGAGCTCTTCATTTTGATCCTAGAAATTATTAATTTTGAGTCCCAATTTCATGATTAAAAGAATCCTAAAGCATGTCATGGCACGTACGTGGGTTCACAGTATAAAGACTCGCGTACACGCGTTCTGTACACAGGTTTCCTTTATAGACAGGCACATACAGTACGCGACATGTCTAACTAGACAGTAGCGTGTACTGCGTGAAGGATAAAAAGCTAAATATAGTATAAAAAAATTGAAATTTTATATGAAATTAATGAATCAAATTACTTGTTTTGCTAGGTGTGAAGATGGTGTTGGAATGGAGGGAACGGGAACATGAAACAATGGACCAAGAAGTGCTCCAAAGTGCGCCCACTATACAAGCATTGCGAACAAGTGGGCTATTAAAGTTCTTTTGCACATCACCCATGCGGGCCAATTTCCGCCTATTGGAGTTCATGATAAATTATTGGGATCATGATTTGGGGATGTTCAACCTACAGGGTGAGACCTTGGAGATTACTACTGAGGACATGTATTTCATTACCGGTCTGTCATGATGAGGAGCACTAGTCAACTTAGAGGGCACCGGCAGGGGCAGTGACCCTTTAAGTGTCCAGAACTATATAGATGTGTTTTGCACACCAGGTACCCAAAAGAGAGGGAGTTGTGTCCCTATTGCACATATTCGTGACTTTACACTACAAGTACTTACGAGCACCATCATGAGGATTGCAGGTTCCTCCTCATTACATTTGGCTACACGAAACCAAATGAGGCTGGCGGTGAATTGTTTTCATGGTGCCCTCTATGATTGGTGTTCGGGAGTTGTCCCTATCATTGAAAAGACAACTGTCTGATTACAAGAGAGGAAGGTGAAAGAACTTTGGTTATGTGAGCATATTGGTTGCCTTCTTCTTTGAGAGAGTACCAGGGTTGAGCCCCACCATAACTCTACTAGTCCGGTCTCCACGTCAGCCGAGGCTGAGCGGGTGGGGAGACATCTTCCTCCCCCAAGGAGGAGGAGACACAATGCATAGTGTATACGATGATGATTTCTATATCTGGTGGGAACGACAGCTACCGGCACTAGAGCAGTTTCCATATGCCGGCATGGACTTTCAAGGTGACCTGGACCTTGTCCTCCCTCTAGGAGGAGCATGGGGAGAGCTAGGTAAACAATTTTTAATTTTTATCATTTTTATAATTTTTATGAATTTTAAAACGATAGATATATACATATGTACAAGTATTAATCCTATAAATGTGTCAAAATGCAGATATTGGACCGGTCCGCCCTGAGGGGCATCCACGCATGTTTGTTCATCCTATCATAGGCGAAGACCCAGGACTGATCAGGGTTCTAGAGGGGAAGCTGGCCAGGCTGACCCAAAGAGTTCCCACCTTACGGATAGAGCATATCCCAACTGCCATGCAGGAGTTCGTTGTTGGAGTTCCACCAGTCTGGTTACGTCTTTTTAGGTGAGTGGCCAGAGCGGTTCTTGTATACATAAAGGCTATGGAGGCTGCTGAAGCCGAAGAGGCTGAGGAAGCCAGAGTACAGAGGGACCATGTGGACCAAGGTGGTCCTGCATAGATCTAGGACATTTTGATGGACTGCGATCCATGTTTTTGTATATTTTTGTATATTATACCGTTATGACGGGATTTGAGGATCAGACTTGACCTATCTATGGAAAGATATTTTACATATATATATATATATATATATATATATATATTGTTGTTGTTGTTGGTTTATTTACAAATGTTTTTTATATGTGTGTTGTATATCTTTATGAAATGTATGTTAGATGCCAATCTAAAATGTAATTAGCATATGCATCAGTCAATCAATTCTGATTTTGTGGAATGTGATTGAATATAATAACTTCAAAATTTCTTTCCAATACCGAATTTGCATGAACTGACATAATAGAATAGGATTTCATACCTGATAAGCTCTATTGAGCTGGGAGACCACCCGCTGAGAGTCTAGATGGACCTCAAGCTGGGTGATACCATGTGACAAAGCATCCCATAGGAGCTCAATTACAACCCTATACTTAGCAACATTATTAGAAGCAGGACCTAAGCAAGCACCTCCAGCGGCAACAAGCTGTCCTGAGGGAGAGTAAATAACCCATGTTGCTGAAGCTAGGTTACAAGTGTGACGGATGGCACCATCACCAAACCCTATATACCTTTTGGAAGACATCTGCAACAACCGGCAGATAGTATAAAAAACAAAACCGACAACCTAATGTACATAAAAATACATAAAATAAAAGTACAAGAAAAAGTGCTAAGCTTAAGCATAGTACTTTTTCAGGTAGAACCCATTTCTAGGCTCAGGCAGCTTGTTCCCATCAAAATCAATCAACTCATATGTGCCCTTCTTCAAAACTTTCGATATGACATAGGGCCCTAACCACATGGCCTTGAATTTTCCTACCCCTAGGGGTTCTTTGTCTTGGTCCCAAAGCAAGACAAGTTCTCCCTCAGAGAAAACCCGAGGTTTGACCGATTTATCATATTGAGTTTTGACCCTATTTTTATGAGCCTGATTAGCAGTCAGCACATCTCTACACTGTTCATTAAGGTGTTCTAAATGTACCAGGCATTCCTCAAGCTCAGTCGTATCAAGTAACACATGAATAGCTATTTTTAGAGACGGGATTTCACACTCAATCGGAGTAACTGCTTCCACTCCATGAACGAGTTGGAAAGGGGAGAAACATGTACCATTTTTTACGTTAGTTCAGTAGGCCCAAAGTGCAGAATATAGCACTACTACATTTCAAACAAAAATCCGACGGTCGTATTGTCGGATTTTCGACACTTCCCTGTCGCATGTACGACACTATGAATTTTTTTAAGCGTCGGTGTATTTTCGTCGGTTATTCGATATCTTTGCAATCCGTCGGTTAAGCGACAACTCAGTTTACCGTTGGTTAAATATAAATTGTCGGTTAAGTGTCGGTTAAGCGACGGTGGAGAATTTTTTTTTTTTTAAACTACAATTGCAGGTCGTCGCTTAACCAAAGAAAATCGACGGTTCACCAAAGAAAACCATCGCTTAACCGTCACTTAACCAAAGAAAACCGTCACTTAACCGTCGGTTCACCAAAGAAAACCATCGCTTAACCGTCGCTTAACCAAAGAAAACCGTCGGTTAAGCGACGGTATTGATTTTTTTTTTTTTTAAATCGCCTACAGGCCGTCGCTTAACTGACAGCTATAAGTGTTTTTTTTTTTAAATACAAATATTATATCTTGAAAAACAATCAAATGCAATGGCCAAACGTATGTGAATAAACACTTCAATGACATAGGCAACTTCCAAGTTACTTTTATTTTTGCAAAGTGAAAATGATTTCACACTAATGTCAAGGCAACTATTTCCAGCCCAAGCAAATTGTATTGTAATAGCAGCAATAGTACCTTTTAGTCAAGAAATGGTGGTGTCCATA
>LPNX010143399.1:0-85685 GCA_001517045.1 Pseudotsuga menziesii | reverse complement strand
CTAAAATTCATGAGACTTTACTGCATAATGAATTCCTCACTTTAGCTCCCATTTACTAGCAATGCTATTTAGGTTTTTAGTCACAAGAAAACTAAAAAGTTGGGCCCCTGGTGTTCATGCCTTCATTACTTTTGAAATGATCTCTTAAGTATTTTATCCAAGTGCATATCATTAAAAAATGGACGATAAAATGATCTCTTGAGTATTTTATGCTTGGTTCATGTCATGCTCAGTTATTTTGTAACTAGAATCCCCTTCAAAATTTTATTAGAGCCTCAGTTTGGGACCACATGCTCATCTTTATGGAAAGAGACTGAAAGATAGGGCCACTAATTTCAGGCAACAAGCTAAAGTGGTAGAGAATAGAAACACCAAAGGTGTAGAGATTTGGAGGCATCTGGTTGAGAACTGGCAACAAAACCTCCAAGTATTAAATCCAAGCCCTAGGCTCAGATCACACCTTGGAAAGGTTGTGACCATCAAATCAGAGCTATGACGTGCCCATCAACAAGCATAGATTAAAAAGGAGTTTGGTCTTCATTACAAACACATGTTTCAATTTCAAATAATATTCAACGTAGGATAACCATGCAGACTTGCATCAACATGGTCCTCTGTTTATTAACAGAGACTCAAAACATGTGCAACCAACCTATCTCATTGGAAATGGTGTCCATTAGGATCCAGAACTAATCACTAATTAGAGGCCAATCAACCTCCTTAATGTCTTTCATAAGATTCTAGACAAATCCCTAGCACAGCAGGTCAAATCTACATAGCCCTAAATCAGTAAGCCTGGAAAATCTGCATTTATCACATCCAATCATATCCAATCTTAATCATGTTTGCTTCCACTTTTCTTTATGAAGGTCTTTATCTTTACTTGGCCAAAGAAAAGTAGTTTTATATTTGTCTCTTTGTTAAAACATTTCATTTTCATTGGCAGGAGCCTATATTACAACTTCTTGAAACCATAGTTGTAGATGGAAGGGATAGAGAGTTGGCATTATCAGCTGTAAGGCCAGTCCAGAATTTGGAGGAGTGTTTCGCTGTGAATTATTCTGATATTGGATCAGAGGAATTAAAGAGGAACATAGAATCTACTTCACAAGGTAATGACCTGTCTTGCATCGAACATGAATTTTTATCTGTGTGCATTTTCTATTTGGACAGTCTTTTCTATCAGATTTGTGGTTATAATCTATTTTCTGTTAAGCTACTTTCATTGTGCCAAGCCTGCTGAGACAAAATTTGTATCCTTTGTTTTATGCAATCATGGAAAATACCATCTTTGGATAAAGGGAGGAAAGTCGGTGGAGAATGCTATTGCTATTTTAGCCAATGAAGGACTTCACTTGGATGGTGAACAGCCAATAGATCTAGAAGAGTCTACTTTCTAGAAGAATGAAAGCAATGTGACATCTCTTGCACAACATTATGCAATAGCCCATCTTGGGTGCATCTTGCGAGTGGTCGTTCTTTGTAGGGAATTGCTGTGTTCTCTTCAGCTAACCGAGGAAATATCATATGAGAAAGTTCAGTCAACGACAGCTTTGATTACAAAGATTTTGAAACTTCTTGTGAGCCTCACAAAAGCAACAACTTTTGCTGTATCAAGTAACCAGTTACTGGGAAATATTAGTGAAGTCGCTAGTCTTTTGCTTGGCTTGTTCAAGATGAGGTTTGAAACTGTCAATCGTGATCCTGTGGATGTGGAGAACAATCTAGATCATCAATTGTCACTTATATTGGAAACTTTCTTTCAGTTTGTTCATGACGTGGTTTTGGATGATACCATTTGTGATAACATACGCACATTTGTTCTTGCTTCTCTATTGGACATCTTGGATGGAAGAATGTGGAGGTATGAGAGACAGAATACAGTTCAGAAGCTTTCTTTGGTTTACAAGCCTGAGGTTATTATTAAGATTTTGGGATTTGCTCGGGATACTAGATCACAAAACTGTAAAAAAATTCATTGGAAACAAACAAGTCAGGGAGATCATGAAGGAGATGGGGTTGTAGACTTAAATTCTATTGCTTTGTCCTGTAACCTTCACTTAGAGCATTTTTCCTAAATTATTGAGCGCAGCAAGGAGAATCAACTAAATGTTATATTTCCACAGGCAGGTCACTGGCTAGAGGATCTAATAGCTATCGCAAGTTTTCTGCATGCACAAGGTTTAAAAACAAGGCCCAGGGGGGAAAAGTCATGGCCAACTGCTAGCAAGGATGGGCTGGGAGTAAATGATGCAGAATCTGCAAGCGGGCATGAAGATGATGCTCTCTTTGGAGATCTGTTTTCAGAGGCTAGCAGGAAAGTAGTCATCTCTGATGGACATGAATAGCGCTGCTCTGCAAATGACAGTGTTTCTGACTCCAGTAATATTCCTTTACAAGGAGCTGTTGAAGTGCTTAGTTTTATTAAAGAGTGCATTTTTTCTCCAGAATGGAATTCTTCTATTTACAAAGAATCCTGTCACCAACTTAATGAAGAACATGTCAGTGCTCTTTTACGAATGCTACAGCCACAGCTTTCAGTTGACGAAAGAATGGAGGGGGCTGGTGTTTCAGATATGTCCTATGAAAAACACTTCCTTGAACATTTTCACAAAGCATGCTTTAACCTGTTACATGAACTTGTTATGAGGCATGCCTTATCCATCGAACTTGAAGAACACCTAGTAAATCAAGTTCTGAAGGTAGAGGATGGGAGGTTTGCTTATACTGATGATGCTCTTGTTCTTGTAGCTCGCATTCTTATTATAAGGACATCCACAGGGTCCAATTTGGTAGATGACTCCTTAAGACTCAAAATATGCAAAGGCTACGCTGGTTTTATTGTTGAGAAAGTGAAAGCTACATATTCAGGGTGCTTAAATATCCAAGAAATTTGTGCAAGTATTCCATCCCTATTTCATTTGGAAGTTCTTCTCATGGCTTTTCATTCTTCAAATGCATTGGAAAAAATCAAAATGGAAGAGAATATTTTTTCTACCCTCAGCAATGTAAGTTGTCCTCCAGTGTTATAAATGTGAATGAGGGAGTCACAGAAGAGCATGGAATGGATGATCTCTTTCAACAACTGATTGACGCTAGTGGGGTTCATAACTGGGGTATTGTAGAACACAAAGTTGGCAAGATGATGCATTGTTTTCACTAAATTTGCTGCATCAAGCAGGTTATGACAAGTCAAAGCAGGAAGAGCTGTTGGGGAAGCTAGGAGCTAGCTTTAATCTTATAGAGTCTGTACTTGGAACTCTG
Organism: Pseudotsuga menziesii; assembly: GCA_001517045.1. Classification (NCBI taxonomy): domain Eukaryota; kingdom Viridiplantae; phylum Streptophyta; class Pinopsida; order Pinales; family Pinaceae; genus Pseudotsuga; species Pseudotsuga menziesii. The sequence goes on along the minus strand of LPNX010143399.1, from coordinate 82,421 downwards.
ACAAAGTTTAGAGGAATTGTGAGCAAAGAAAACACAGGGAACCTGAACAAACTTTTTCTGAGCTCCTCATTGCATGGTTTCCCATCACATGTTCATCCAGGGAGTGCAGCTGTGGTCTCTTCTACCCTCTCTATTGAGGGATTTTTGTATACAATTGAGCAATTTTTCAGAGCAAGAGATGCATTAGGGGGGATTGAGGTTGATGCAGAATTTTTCAATAGTTTGCTTGAGGTCATAATGACCATAAAGTTTGACAGGCTATTTGAGGGTATACATGATAAATGTAGAATCCTGTTCAATAATTTAATTCCCTCTATAGAAGAGAGATGTATGTATAGTGATCTATTTTTGCTGAAGAACATGGAAAGCCTGGTAAAAGAAATGAACTCAAGCAAGGAGGTTAACTTATCTATTAAAGAGCATCTACTTACAAGTGCAACTGATATGGTGGAATGCCTAAGAACGGATCCTAGTAAAGTCATTTTGCTTAAGTTTTCTTTGGGGAACACTAAGGACTCATTGATGTTGAACCAATCCAACAAGTTCCGGGAATTTCTTGGAGGAAATGGTAAATTTTTTCCTTTAATTGATGCTTTGGATGGATTCCATAATGAGTCAGTGAATTCGAAGGTGCTACAGCTGTTTGTTAATCTTTTAACAGGTGATCCGAGTTATATTAACTTGAAACACACCTTGCAAGAAAATTTCTTATTGATGGATTCATCTTCTTTGGCTTCATGGCTGGAAAAAATGCTGCTAGAATATACTGCTCAATCAGCTGTAGATAATTTGACAACAAGAGTCTCTAATTCAGTAAGAGATTCACCTATTGCTTTCATCAATGCTCTGGTGTCACCTTCATCTTATTCAAAATCAAGAGAACTTTGTGATCACATTCTTGATGCATTGCTTGTGGGTCTAGAGAAGGCATTCCTATCATTTGATGTTCCTACTGTGAAAGCATACTTCAATTTTGTAGTTCAGTTGGAAAATGGTGAGTCCACAATAAAGCCTATTATTAAGAGGGAAATTGATATGGTGGTCAAGTTGTCTGTCGATGAAACCCATCTGGAGGGTTTGAAGTTTGTCTTGGGTTTTCTGGTTTCTGCACTGGGTTCGTATGGTGCTAACAAGCATGTTTCTAAAAAATTGACAAAGAATCCTTAGTCAAACACTAGTTCTAACAATGATTCTGCTAGCTGTAAGTTGAAGCCTAGTGTTCCTAGAAAGAACTCGGAGGCTTTGGTTAATCCAGTCAATCAGGGAGTCCATTCTAGTGTGATTGAGTGTGATGCCACATCAGCAGATGATGATGAGGATGATGGCACATATGATGGAGAACTGGCTAGTATGGATAAATAATATGATGATGAGAGTAATAGTGAATGGTCACTTGCATCAAAATTTTGTACATTCACCACTAGTGGAAGCAACTTTATGGAACAACATTGGTACTTCTGCTACACTTGCGATCTGACTGTTTCTAAAGGGTGATGTTCTATTTGTGCCAGGGTGTGCCACAGGGGTCACAAATTTGTTTACTCTCGTTTAATCTGTTTCTTTTGTGATTGTGGAGCAGGAGGGGTAAGAGGGACAAGCTGCCTCTTCTTGAAGCCTCGAAAATATGTTTCTTCCAGCACTACATCATTGAGGGGGGATTCCTTTTATGGATATGGATATTGAAGGCCAATTTTTGAGGTTATGTAGACAACTTCTTCCTAGTATTAACAAGGCTAGTCATTCAGTATTGTCAAAGGATGAGAGGATAGTTTTGGGTGATGACAAGGTTTTATCCTACAATTCATATCTTTTGCAATTAAGGAAGGCATATAAAAGTGGATCTCAGACATGAAGATTAAAACAGAATATTCTAATGCAAGGGAACTTAAATCCCATCTTTCAAGTGGCTCTATCGTCAAATATCTTCTTACTATAAATAGCAGAGGCAGGCTTGCAGCAGGAGAAGGTGACAAAGTAACAATCTTAGATGCGAGGAAACTTATTGGACAGCCAGCTGTTGCACCTGTGACATCAGAAAAGTCTAATGTGAAGCCTCTTTCTAGGAATTCAGTTCCATTTGAACTAGTTCATCTTGTTTTCAACTCTGCAAATGAGAACTATTTGGCTGTAGCTGGGTATGAGGAATGCCAAGTTCTCACTGTCAATTCTCGAGATGAAATAACAGACCGTCTTGCAATTGAGCTTACTTTTCAAGGTTCTTACATTCGACAAATAGCCTGGCTTCCTAGTTCTCAGGTTCAACTCATGGTGGTGACCAACAAGTTTGTGAAGATTTATGACCTGTCCCAAGATAACATTATCCCTATGCATTATTTTACGTTATTGGAAGATTCAATTATTGATGCAGTATTAGTACCCATCTTATGTGGTCGGCTAGTTCTTTTTGTACTATCACAACATGGCATGTTGTATAGGAAACAAATAGAAGTATAGGGTTATATTGGAGCTCAAGTTTTGGCAGAGACTATCCATCTCCATGGTAGAGATGTGCAGTCAAAAGGTATATCTTTGTGTTTCACATCAGCCTACAGATTACTTTTCCTCTCTTATCGTGATGGTTCAACTTTGATTGGGCATTTGAATCCTGATGCGAAATCTATTAGCAAAGTATCAAGTGTTCTTGAGGGTGATCAAGATGGTCAATTAAGGCCTGCTGGACTACATCACTGGAAGGAGTTGCTTGATGGCAGTGGTTTCTTTGTCTGCCTCTCTAGTTTGAAGTTGAACTCTCCACTTACTATGTCTCTTGTTCCTATGGAGCTGTGTGCACAACTTCTGCGATTGCCTAGAAGTCCATCTTCTCAATGGGTTGGCATTTCAGGTTACAGGCCTCTCTCTAAGGACAAAAATAATGTTCTTTTTTTACATGATGATGGTAGTTTGCAAATCTTCTCATTTGGAATGGGTAGTGGAACTCGAGGATTGGAATTACTAATACATGATTGCAACATCAATTCAGAGCAGGTGAAAAAGTTAGGCCCTGGCGTCCTCAGTAATATAGCAAATGCTCTGACACTGTTTCATGAAATGGAAAGGAAAGGAATTGCAGCAAATATCTTTTGCTACACCAACCTTATTAATGGGCTTTACAGTAAAGGCAGGATGGAAGAAGAAAGTAAACTTGTAGAAGAACTGCTTGAGAGGGTTTACTTCTTGGCATCAATACTGATAGTAGATTATACTCTGAATATTTTAGAAGATTGAATTCTGTGGGAACTAATAATTTGTTTGATGGGCCAGAGCTTGATATCTCGTTTGTTGATTTCATCAAAAGGCTTTACCATGAAGGAAAGATATAGGAAGCAGCAACTATATTAAGGGAATTGGAATTAAAGAATCCAGCTTCGGGTATTTCAAGTTGTACTGTGCAACTTGATAGGTCAGTCAATGATGATGACATTGATACAACTTCCATGCTGACAGCTAATACAGATGAAGAAATTTCGAAGGAGGTTTTGGCCACTCATGTCAGTTCACAGGATATGGAATCTATCATCAGGCTTTGTAAGGAAGTTAGAATGCAAGATGCATTGATGTTTTATGATGAAATGATTAAAAAGGGGCTAGTGCCAAACTTTAATACTTTTAGTATTTTCATTAGGTCAATTGACACAAATGATAAGCTGCAAGAAGCAAACAGGGTAATGAAAGAAATGCTAGTATTGCTCAGCCATATCACTTGAAATAGGAACACTGTAAATTATGGATAATTTATTAATTTCTAAGGTATGGTAAAAATTTGACTACTTGAAAGACTCAAGAGAAATGGGAGAGGATTTAGAATCTGTTCCATTGGCCCTCAATTCACTTAGTTGATCTACTTCTGGAGAAACTGTCTTGACTCTTGACAGTGGACTTATTCTCATTCATTTTTGAGGAATACAGGTTTAGATATTATCAGGTTGAGATCTTCTTTTGCACTTAACTGAGAACACAATCAGAGGGAAGAGAGCAAGGCTCTTCCATAGATTAAGTGGCAACTACAAAATAACCGCAGCAACAATAATAATAATAGCTTACCATCATTTCACTTTGATTCTTCATGTACCATCGTCGAGATAAAATGAGACATCAGTAACCCTCTCTTCCTTGTTGAAGACCATCCCAACGAGGGTTACCTATGCACCCAAAATACATACATAGTAAGGAGATTTATTCCATAATACATAAACACCTTGAATGTTCAGTAAAAATTAAGAACGGTTCTTACATTGTTGACGTCAATGCCATCTATTGTAAAATTTGAATTCTCATCAGAGAGCTTCTGGGTTGCCTGGCTTATCTGTTTTACCATCAATGGAAGAAGCCCGGTGCTGGTACCGCTTTTCTGCAAAACCATCCATGCTTGATTGAATGTTGGGCTCCTTAAACTGCCAAAACATGCAGAGCTTGAAAACCCTAAAACTGCCTAAGCTGAGAGGAAAATCCACTTACCATCACAGAGGAAAAACCACCTTCGTTAACTTGGGTGGCCTAAGAGGGCATAAAACCACCTCCTGGGAATAGAGAACCTCCATCCGACTGAATTTGCATGCCAAACATCTTTATTCTCTACTTTGTTAATCCCCACAGAGAACAAGGGTTTTTGGATGAAATTCACAAAGAAAATAATATCGGGTGCGAAGGATATGAAGTGTAATCAAATGACAATGGTGTTTTTCTGCTGCGAAGTCTTCACTGATATTGGGGATTTGAGGGCGGAAGCAAAACTCCCGCCAATTTTCTTCCCTCCATTTCATTCGCCACTTTGTGTTGAATTTGACATTGGTTTCATTTACCAATCACTTTGACATTTGACTATGGAATTTTTAATCTTTGTCAACAAATTATATCATTTTAGGTTTTGAGTTTAATTATTTTTTTAGGAGTAGTCTTCTAAGTTTTAGATTTTTTAAACTGAAAAATTATACTATTAATTAGTATAGGTTTAAATACTAAATACATAGTTGATATCAAGAGAATTTATGTTGAATTAATGTAATACCTTTATTTATATGGAGTAGCTTATAAGTTAATATAACAAAAAAATATATATATATGACTCGATCAAACCATAAACAAGATGACTGAAATATGATTGCCCAAATGAAAGTTCAAAAAAGTGTATAAGCTAAAATATCCCATAAAGCAAAATATATGGTCGATCTCTCTTGCATCACAAAAGTGCCAACTTAGTACATGTTGCCCCCAAAAAGATAAAAAAACATCTAAGATAATGCAATTTCAATAAGATAGTTGAAATAAATGCCACCACTTTGTCCATTGCAAGCATGTCATTGTAAACCTGTCAATTCAAAAAAGATAAGATGATAATAAAATATGCCTAAAAAGTATACCAGTGCAATCCATCATGCTACATCCAAGGAGAGTGTCTACAATTGTATATACAGAGGAAGAAACGACCATGTTTCATCCTCTCATGTATATATCGAGTAAGAGCCAAAGTTGAACTATTACATAGATTGTAATACTGCCATGTTCGGTGCAATCGTAATCATGGAAAAACTAATAGTGTATAACCCCTTCCTGCATATTGACAGCCCTCTTTGACAATGCATCTATATCTCTATTAAATTCATGATATATATGAGAAATAGAGATGCCTGAGAAGAGAACAGCCCTAGGAGGCCCTTGCTTTATAATTACAATTATAACATCAAACAAAGAAGATTAGTCATGTCGATTAAGTAACAAAAATAAAAATGATACAATATACAATTACAAAAACTCTCAATATAAAGATCGCATGATATATAATCATGAATTATATTGACTTACCAATGGAAATGAACCTATTTATATGAGTGTGTGTAGGAAATGAACCTAAGCGTCAGATATGCGACGACACTTTCCATGTTAAATAGTTGACCAATTAAAGGCGCCGTCGCTTAAGCAACACTTACTAACTCGCCGTCGGTTAACCGACGGTTATGAGAATAGCCGTTGCTTCACCGACGCTTGTGGCCACATTTACAAAAAAAAAATGTATCCTTGTGATTTTTGGTAAGTTTAAAAAGTGAAATCCACGCGCCGTCCGATTTTTCCGTCATATTTTGGATCGAAATGTAGTAGTGTAGCATGATGTGCCAGTTAGAACGGGCTGCATCAATTTTACGTTTAAGGATAGTCTTTAAATTTTTGTTGATAGCCTCAACCTGACCATTTGCTTGCGGATAGTACGAAGATGAATGTTCTTGTCTGAATGTGAGCATAGTGGTCAGTTCCGTCATCATGTTATTTTGAAAATGACTGCCATGGTCAGTGACAATCACTTTGGGTATACCAAACCATGCTATAATCTAATTGAATACGAAGAAAGCTGTTGTTTCCCCGTCAGCTTTAAAAGTAGGCATTGCCTCTGCCCATTTCGTAAAATAGTCAACAGCGAAAATGATGTATTTATGCCCCCTAGACGAGGCTGGGTTGTATGTCACGTAATCAATCCCCCATTTCATGAAGGGGCCTACCGAGACAATGGGAAATAACGGAGCAGGATGTGACCGCATTTTCCTAGTGCAAAACTGACACGGATGACAGCACTTCATTGCTTCCACACAATCTTTGAAGATCGTGGGCCAGAAATAACCGGCACGTAGTATCTTATGGACCGTTGCTAACCCAGATAAATGACCCCCACATGCTCCGCTATGGGAATCAATTAGGACAATCTATGCTTCCTCATGGGTAAGGAAACGACGTAAAACAGAATCTACCCCTCGTCGATATAATGTATCTCCTATAATGAGGTAGTTCTTGGCATGAAGGCGTAATTTACGTCGTTCCTCCCTTGAGGAAGCTGCAAGATACTTCAAATTCTAGAGATATATAAGAATATCCCCATACCAAGGATCAGAGGTGGATATCAAGAAGATGTTCTCATCTGGAAATGAGTCATCTTCAACGGCTACATCTTCTTCAGTAAGAAATTCTGCTATAAGTTCAGCAAAAACTAAGGACTTCTTAGACTTAGCAGACTGAAAATCCAAGTCAAACTCTTGAAGAATGACTATCCATTTGTTAAATTTCCCCCCAACAATCCATCAGGATAAAACGTATCGAAACGGATTCACATCTGCCACTACTGTTGTGGTCCTCAGTAAAATGTAGTGACGTAACCTCTGAACAGCATAAACGGCTGCTAAGGATAATTTCTCAACATGGGAGTATTTAAGTTTAGGTCTGGCCAAAGCACAGCTAAGATAGTAAATGACATGCTCTACAATCTTATCATCCTCCTGGACTAGTGCTACCCCAATGGTCGACTCAGACGTGGCCATATATAATAAAAATCCCTAGAATAGTCTGGCAGGCGCAACAAGGGTGTCAACAACAAAGCTTTTTTCAATGCCTCAAAAGTAAGTTGTGCAGTTTCATCCCATACAAATGGGGTGTCCTGTTTAAGCAGGTGCATGAAACCCTTAGTAATCTTGGCATAGTTTACAATAAAACGTTGAAGAAAATTAGACTTTCCTTGCAGGCTTTGAAGTTGCCTAATAGAACGAGGAGGAGGGAGATTCACAATAGCCTCAACTTTCAATGGATCCACCTGGATGCCTCTACTAGAGACAATGAACTTGAGCAATCTTCCTGACTCGACACAGAATACACACTTGTGGGGATTCAAGTGGATTTTATAATGTCTGCATCTCTCAAATATCAACCGTAAATGATCTGGATGTTGAATCCTCTTACGAGAATGTTAAGGCAGATCATCAAGGTATGGTTCGACAATGGCTTTAATATCATGAAAGGAAAATTTCATAGCCCGTTGAAAGGTTACCCCAGCATTTTTCAATCCAAAGGCCATTTTCTTATATGAGAAGGTACCCCAAGGACAAATGAAAGCAGTTTTATGTTGGTCTTCCGGTTTTATTTGAATTTGATTGTATCCGAAGAAACCGTCCATAAACAAGAACACCTCACTTCCCGCATAAGCATCTATAATCTGGCCTATAAATGGTGTGAAATAGTTGTCCTTAGGACAGGATTTATTTAGGTCTCTAAATTTAGTACAAACACAGATATTCCCTTGCTTCTTATCAACAGGAACAGGGTTGGATACCCATGCTATCAAAGCAATGGGATATATAAAGCCACCCTTCAACAGCTTTTCAACTTTAGCCTTCACAGTTGCCGCTTTGCGCGGGTTAAAAAGTCTTAACTTTTGTCGAACCAGTTTGGCATCAGGATATGTTTGGATTTTGTGTTCAACAATCAATGGATCTATTCCTGGAATCTCCTCATATGACCAGGAAAAGGCGTTGCAGAATTCCTTAAACAGGGTAGTATAGATAGCAATTTCTTCGGGAGAGCAATTTGCACCTATGTATATGTTTTCCACGACAACAGGGTTTACAGATATGTTAATAGGTATAGTGGTGGAAATATTTGCCATATTTCCCTCAGCAAACATTCCTTCCCTAGGCAAGGGATTGATAGGTATATCAAAATATTCTGACAGTCTCAAACGAAACTCTTGATTTTCTATTCTGCTTAGTTCTGGAAGAAAATAGGATCGATGATGAAGATCCTCACAAATCTTACCACGTCCAATCATGGCTCCCAGAATGGCTTCATCAGAAGGTAAAACCATGTCTAAACAATCGATAGACTGCATAGAGTTTTCTGCCCATGTGGGAAAATAGACCTCTTCCATATCTTCCGAGACTATTAGAGGATATGGAATGGGATCAACAGTGGCTTGAGTGATAGCTTGGTAAGCTACCTCCACTGCTGATAAGAGCACTTCTGGTTCATGGGGGGATGGGAGAACCCAAGGATCAGTCCTATCAACAATCGTGGCTATGGACCTCCCCACACTAGTAGAACCAATATAATTAACCGGGGCTGGAAGATCAAATGTGCCCATCAGTGATGTGTACATTCTAGCCCCCAAGCTCTGTGCAACAGGTTTGACCTGATCAACTAATGGCACTGCGGACTCATTAGACTCTAAACGACCTTTTTGGGTAAAATCAAGTTGGTCAATAGTAACTAACTTGCCCTCATGTGGAAAAACCACTACACGAAAGACGGCTGACGCAATAGCGGACATCGCATAAGTCCAGTTTCTTCCTAGAAGCAAATTATAGTCTAAAGGAGCATCAATCACTTCTACCTCAATAGACACTGCTTTGCCTGCCAACTTAATTTCAAAATCCGGCAAGATACCATGCAGATGGAAGGACCTTCCATCAAAAGCAATAAGTAGAGTGTTTGACGGGACCAGCTCTGGGGATCTGAGAGCTTTCCAACAGGTCAAGGACATAACACATGTAGAAGCACCCTCATCAACAACTGCCCTTCCAATGGTATTTCCACCATGGATGACATTTATTGATAAGGCTACATGGTAAGGTAGGAAAATTTTAACATCATACAAATGAAATTTCAGCATGAGACTCGATGAGTCCATGCTACCTAAAGCTTCTAAGAGGGCATCCCACTGGGCAGGACAAGTCTGTAACACCCCTAAAGCTAACATTGCACATGGGGTTTGAGCTAAATCTTCAAACATGGAGTATTTTGAAGCAGCCCTAGCATTAGGGTTATGCAAGGTCTTCTTGAAGACACCTTTTGGTATCTTCGGCATAGTTTCAATATGTTTCTCTATCATGAGAGGGTTAGAAGTTTCACCTACAGCTTTACCCTTCTCAGAAGTCTCTTTCTCATAATTTTTATTCCTCGTCTATAACAAAGTCGAAGATCGAACCATGTTGATATAGTTTGGGTTAGGGGAATTTTGAGTGCCGCCTACTACATTAGAAGCTGAAGTAGAGTTCTATCCTTGGGGAAAAGGATCCTTTAGGACAGCCGGTTGTTGAGCTTTAAGCAGCTTCTAGGCTTGTTCCATAAGGGGACAAAGGTGAGTAAGGTGGTCCTCGTGGCACAACTTACACGGGAACTTGACCTTCTTATTTTATTTTTTTGGGGAATCTGTTTGTTTTGGTTTCCCTCTCCCTTCTTTCCTTTCTTTTTCTTCCCACTGTGCTACTGATTGCCCTTCTGAGAGGTTCGTGTAAAAACATTTGCACTCTAGGGGGAGGGGGCAGCCTTTGCTGCCTCCGTCGTAGACTGCTTGATAGACAACTGATGAATTTGCTTAGCCAAAGACTCTACGGTGGGAGAGTTAACGGACCCAACCACACCATCAGCATGGGGTCCAGGCTTAGGCTTCTTCGCGCCGTGCGTAGGCCTCGGTGCCTTAGGGATGATCTCATATAAGATCCCAGATTATGAATAAATCAAATCCAATTGTTGGGCCCTGAGAATGGCTTCTTCTTCATTCATGACTCCTAAGGTGGATACATCCTTAGATATGTAGGGCAACAGGGATTTAAGGAACCACTCTAAAAGGAACTCAGGAAGAATAGTGGCTTTTATAAGGCTCCTTCGCCTCCTCCACTCTTGGATGTGATCCGAGAAGTGGGTAGCCTTGTTCTGCCTAAAGGTAGATAACAAGTCTGTTCTGAAATCATATCGGACTGGAAGTTGAAAGTGGCTAAGAAATTCACTAGCCAAGTCCCAGAAACTACTGAAACTAGCAGAAGGCAATTCAATATACCATTTTTCTGTGGTGTACCTGCTAAGGTTCTCTGGAACAACCTCAACCTAACTGAATCTTCATTCAGTGAATTCGAAGAACACCATAAATGGAATGTGGTGGCATGAGCCCTAGGATCTTCACCAACTTTTCCCTCGAATTTAGGGATGTCGAATGGCAATTTCGTGGGAACAGGTGGCCACGAGGGGTCATGCCTTACCGAATCATTCATCAATTTTGACAAATCTGGAAAGTTTAAGGTTACCAGGAACGGAATTTTGGGTCGAACCGGGGTACTAAATGTGCCAGCCGGGGGATTAGAGGGACCTACCCCCGAATGCCCATAGGTAAAAGTGGGGTTACCCCCTACCACCGGTTGTGAAGTGGGTAGATTACTCTGAAATGGATTCCATCTGTAAGCCACGGGATTATGTGTGGGAGGTGCAGTATAAGAATTTCGGGCTGTCCCAATCGAAATTGGGGTCTGAAAGACAAGAGCCAGTATCTCTCTACTAAATAAAAAAAAGGGAGAGCTCGTAAATGGTACCGAAATCGGGGTTTGAAAACTTTTCCCATAAGAGGTATTGTTCCCAAACTGCACTCCTACATACGAAGGTGATGGGCCTACGTATGGAGTGGATGGGGGAATGTGCCCCCCATTCCAAGGAAATCCTTGGACGAACGCTGAGGATCCTATCAGAATGCTCTGGGTAGTATATGGAAAGGAAGAAGAAATAGTAGGTATACTAGGGATCCCAGTAACCATATCACCAGAAGTACCTGCTAGGTTTGAGTGAACCGGTGGTTGGACCACACGGCTCGCTGGAGTCAAAGGTGTAGAAGGTATACTGGATCTAGGGGAACTTACCGGGGGAGGTAGTACCCCTTCAAACGGAATGGCTGAGGTGAACACAAAAGAGATTTCTTCCGCAGAAGACATAATCCTACCCACAGGGACACCTAAAATAGGTGAATCAAAAGGTCTAACCTGAACGATCACAGGATCGTTTAAATCAGTCAAGGGGGTGTTAAAATTCCTTGCAAACTCGTCAGTCTACAAGTCTTCTATCTCAAATGTATCAAGATCAAAATGGTTAGCTATCAGTTTTGGTTCACCTAGAACTTCACTTACTCCTACCATTTCAAATGAATTGTCCGTGTCCAATCTCCGCCTTTGGGATAGAGGTGGAGGTTCCAATGTGACGAGAGGAGGAATGTTTCGCAACCTTCTTAACCTTCTTATAGGTTGGTCCTCCATGATTGAAAATTTTACAAATCAAACCCTAAGGCCAACTAAACACAGGAAAAACCACAAAGCACACACTATAAAAAATCCTAAAGCCTCAAACAATCAGTCAAGGGTGAACGATATGCTTTCTCGAAGAAAGCTAAAGAATGATTACTTAGCATCCTTGAAGTGGTTCTTAGGCACAAGCGAAGGAATCACCCATCGCCATCCTACACTTACAACAAGGGTTACCTTCTAATCCCGTCCAAGGTGAACCAGAAATAGCCTTCCGGTTTACCTAGGTATGAACCCTAAATGTCAAGAGACTAAAGGCTACCTTAGCTATACCAACAATTTGGGGGGACAGTCGCAAGCCTGACTTGTACGCATGGTCAGGGTAGTTGAGCCCGAAACTCTATCTAGGAAAGAATCCCTAGATGCGTAAAATTCCTGATTTACGTTTTGACAAGGAATCATAGGGTTATCTCCTCAGTCCAATGCCTCCACGCGGCCTCGTGATTGACTCCCTTTTGAGAGGAGCTTCCCAGATACAATTGATAAAGTCAAGGATTTACCTAAAGAAAGGTCCACTATGTCCGAATTTTAAAACTTATGGGAAATTTACACTTCCTATCCCACAAGTCTAGCCTAAGCTAGTAGGTGAAAGGCCCCTAACAATAAAAATTACTAGTAAATTTTAATTATTGCGTTCATTTTAAAGGGATTTTTCTTACTTAGAAGGAAATGGAGTGATGAACTATGGTGTTTTTGACTTGATAAGAAATAAAAAAGTAAAGGTGTATTCTTTTTTTCAAAGAAAATTACCCCTATTAAAGCAAACTTCTTTCTTTTATAAATATATATTGATGAACAAATGCAAGCGATAAAGAGAAACTAAGACTATGTTTTTGTAGTTTTTTAGATTATATTTTTTTAAACTGAAATGAAAACTACTTATGCAAAAGCAAATGCAAAAGCTCAAAAATGTTTTTCTTTTCACTTTTTAAAAAATGCTCAAACTCTACCATGCACCTAAAATGCACTAAACTTGAGTATACTTGGATCTAATCAACTGTATAAAATAAACAAACTGAAGTAAACAAGTCAATAGAACCAGGAATCAACCAACAAAGGGAGACCGAGAACCCTAGCTTGGGTGTACACAATGACAAAAGATCATTGTAAACTCATAAAGGTAAGTGACAAACCAACCATTATCAAAAGATAGATTGGAAAAAACAATGCCCAAAACCCTGATCACTGATCTGGATAGAGACACTTCAACCCATAACCCAAACAGGCCAAGCTACTTCAAAATGCAAACAGAAGACAATCCACACAAAAGAAACCTAAGGGCTTTACAAAAAAGCACAAAGTGTGGTCACCAAGGTCTTCAGACTAACAGCACAGTATTCATAAATAAATCCAACTGACAAACAGGAATTACACAAAGACAGGGACAAGCAAACCCTATCCTAAAAAATCCCTATTTCCAGGCTTGTACGTGACTGTGTATAAGGGAAACTCGCGTACTGTACGCGATTGTCCAAGAGTGAAAACTGCATATGCAAGCCGCTGTACGTGATTATGCAGCAAAGCAACCCACGTACAGGTACACAAATTTTCTCAAAAAATAAGAAAAATCCACAAGGCTTTCAAACACTGTGATAAGGACGAACCAGGATAAAATACCACACATAAACTTCAAGGCAAAGACTGGTCAGGGGTGACAGAAACAACCTACAGCAGTCTGGGATCCCCAATAGAGTCACCAGTTCTGTTGTACAGGAATAAACACCTTATAACTGAAGGTCTGGGGTTACCAACATACTCATAAAACTTGCAGGCAATCGACTCTAGAGTGTAGAAAAGGAAAGACTCACCCGATACAAGACGGTTGATCCTAGCTTTGTCCTCTTCCGCTCTGCTTCTCCTCCAAAGCCTTCAGGGATGCTTCTCCTTCACCTGTCAAGAACAAATCTTCCAAATGCAAGACGATACATGTATATAAACAGGTTAGATAAATCATATACAGAGTGCTTAATCATAAGTATTTATCAAACCATGATACATGAAAGATATTCAAGACACATATGGAAGAAGGATTCTCTTTATTAACAATAATGAATGAGTTCAGATTACAACCCAACACCTGAGACAAGGACTCCTCTGCAACCAAAGGATTCTAAGTTCCACTGCTCCAAAGACTTCTGAATAGACTCCACCAACATAACTTTGCTCTCCAAGTATATGTGATTAATACCCTCCCCAAGGCCTTTATTTATACTTGGAGAAATAAGGTAGTTTCAACAGTTGAGGAGGTCGAGACAGTTAAGGTGATTATGGTTAAGGGATTAAAAAATATCAAATAATCGCAATGTATTATTTTTAATGTCAAAGGAAGGTGTACACGGGTATTAATACTGGCAACTCGTGTATGACACGTGAGTTGCTCTAAGGGAAACCCGCATACAAATCTGTACGCAAGATGCAATTACCGATACTCGTGTACAACATGTGACATGTTATAAATAAAAGGGGTGTATGTACGCGAGTTGCATATATGAAGAGGCGCGTACAATACTTGACATATCCTAAGGTAAAAATAACCAGCTGGATGGAAGATAAATGTAATTCATAATATGCCCATCTATAGTGTTTTAGGCAACCTTCAATCCATAGATGTTCTTCTGTGTGCCAACATGAGGAATGTTAGCACTCGGATGGAGAACTGCCATTTAGGTGGATAATAGTGGGGATCAAATGAGGGTCGTGCATAGATGTCTTTAGGCGGTGTAGGTCATGTAGAACTCATTGGGGGATTTTTTGGGTTAAGAGGGGTGTTACTACTCTTATTGTGATAAAGATATATAGTGGAACCATTAGATATGTTTTTACTAATATGGAGACCTTGAATATGATGATGATATTCTTGAAAAATTCTTTGTTCCCACTTGATTGGTGGTGTTGCGGTGCATAATACCCTTGATACCCCACCTTTTTGGGTCATCTCACCAAACAAAATATATTTTAATTATTTGTAATTTTGAATTACATGTCGGCCTAGTTTGAGGTACTAAATTTCCTCCACGACCTATATAAATAGAATATAAAACATTTAATTTGTTCATCAATCAATTCTCTCTTTGGTATTTCGCAACTCTTGGAGAAAACAAAACTTTGTGGAGAATTAATTTTTGGGCATCTTCACTAAAATTGGCATAAATTTCTCATACGGAATCAGAATTACAAAATTCTTGGCTCGTTGGAAAGATTGTTACAAGAGATATGTGATGACATGATATAGAGTTTTTTTTGGTTTGTCTATTATTTCTATATATTGTGATTTTCAAAAAGGTATGGTCCATGCTTCTGGGTTTCTCTTGTGATGGCACATGTCTTTCATGGATAGAGTTCATATTTGATCTTAGTATCTGAACCTCTATTTTGGTATATATATTTGAAGTCATTGAATATGCTATGGAGGCTATGATGATGGTTATCTTGGAATATATCTTGATGCGATATTGATATAGATCTTGATTATTATATTATATATTGTTGGCATAGATTTTTGTCTGTATCTTGACTATTGTATAGTGTAGTATTGAATGAGAAGTTGACATGTAAGTAATAGATATTGTGAGTGATTTCTTTGATCAACCTAAGTGTTTTCTTTGAAAACTAATATGGCAAGTGTTGATCATTGTGTCTTTGACCTAAGTGGAGTTGGAATGTTATTGACTATTAATGACAACATTTGACAGTATTGTAAGTGACTATTTGCTTGATATTTGCTTGATTTGTTGCCTTGATTTGAGTGGAGTGAAAAATCATTTTTGTCTTACAGTTTATGAGACTGGCTGAGTTTGTAATATTTGGTGAAGTCTTATCTTCTTGGTTGAGGTTTATCATGTTTAACTGTCAAGTATTCCTTAAATGTGACTGAGGTTGGTCGTCGTGTCATTGAGTTGAGTGTGTTTGGACAAATTTTGGTTGATCGTATGTGAAGTCCCTTGATTGCTCAAATGTGTCTCTTACTTGATGAAATAAGCCAAGTAAGAAGGGTTGGATGACTATCATAGAACTTAATTATATTAACACAATTATATGATTGATTTGGAATAGGTACACAAGCATATTAATATAGGTTGGTTCAATTGAGCAGGATTAGAAAAGGTTTCCTTATGTGCAGTTGGTCTGACTCAGACTGGCTAAGTTGTATGAGCATTTTTGTTAGCACCCTGTAATTTTTCTATGGTTGTGGTAGAAATTCACAGGGGTAACCATTTCAACCAACATTTAGACCTCATTCTAGCCAATAAAGTCAGAGAGGGCTCTCTCTTGTCACAGAAACCAATTCACATATACATGTGGCTTTAAACAAGCATGTAGAAGGCTAGATTTCTGATGTAAACCATGTGTAGACATATTAAAGATGGTGGAACAGACAGGCAGGGGAAATCATTGGGCAATGGAGTCAAAACCTGAATCAATCAAGGGTATTATAGAGAAAAATGAGAAACTAGATTTCCTTCATATTCTGAGGCAAAGTAAGTGTCATAAACAGTCAAATATCTTTAAAGGGTGATAGGAGAAAGAGGGAGAATCCCAGTGAAGAAAGAGGCACCTATTTGCAGATGAATATCTTGCACCACGTTTAGCAGCAACAATAATAGGGATAACAACTTATACAAAGCACTTAACTGAGAGTGAATTCTATAATAGTTATCATAAACACATCACAAATGTAGTGTTTGATACGAGGAGTACTTAATGAAACTAATTCCTCATATGCAACTAGAATGCATTAGCAGAAAAACACATAAATGGTAATGATAAAATGGGAAAATAGACTGAATGTAGAACACCATGATGAATATCAGAAATGCAGGAAAATGTTTCTCATTAACTCTTCCAAGAAAGTTACAAGGACAAAAACAAGAGCAGAATGCATTCTAAATGAAATATCCCACCCTTTCCTCATCAATTGAGGACATATTTATAGTTTTATGGATCCTAATACCAACCTCGAAACAAATCCTAATTCTGTTACAAAATTTGGGAATCAAATCTTGATTCATCATTAAAATTCTAACAAAGTCTCGATGTGGAAGATTCACCACAATTTTTATCTACTATAGGAAATAAGGGATCTTCAACACGTTGGATCGAAAACGACAATCCGACGTCTAAGAAGCACGATCGCTTGCCTGAAAATGAAGTTTTTAGAACAAATCTAACTATTTTATTTCTCCAGAAATGATCTGCATCATTGCATCCTGTTCATGAGCCAATTGCACTTCACACCTGTACTGCTCCTTTTCCTTCTCGCATCTCAGGTCATGCGAATTCAATCATGGCCATAGATATCCCTTATGAAGGAGCTCAATCGTCACTTGATATGGTTCTTTAAGATATTTCGCAATGGCTTTCCTTGTTAAACTCCTTGGACCTTTCCATCATGAAATCCCCTGAATCATCGATCAAATATCCATCATATCTACGTCATCCAAACCATGGGGTCCTACCGGATTTCACAACAGATTCTCTCACTAAACCTCGTGTGCTTTCTGACCGTGAAACAACTCTGATCCGTTGGTCTAATCCCTACCAGATATTCATCATCCCTAGGTGTGGAATCCACTCATATTTCACAATGCCCCATCCTTCTAACCTCTGTGCGCATTGTCGTCATGAAGTCTGTTCCCACCATATATCTTAAGCATATATATATCTAGGACATCGCGATTTGATGGATATAACATATTTTGCGGTCCTCCACAGGTTTATAGATCATGCATCTATTTCTTGGCAAATTCTTCCTCCACCGTCAATCTGCTTTCGCTACGTATCCACACCGTTTATCTTCAAAATATGTAGAACCTCGTTACTTCCTTCAAGGTCCTATGATCAGGGAATATTCATACCTTGTTCGTCCTTTTAATTGGCCTACTCCCCTCTCAACATATTCAGCTCAAAATGGAGCTAATCTCTGCTGCAAAGTTCTTCAACATTTAGCACTCGTGCGAACTAGGTGCTAACAACAACTCCAAGTCGGGGATGCTATCCTCCCTATGAGGTAGAAAAGAACTGCGTAGGCCACATTCCTTATCCATATGGAGGTTTTCAATCCAACCTGAAACTCTCAAACTATGCTTTGGGGTATGCAACTAAAATTTTTCTCAAAAAGATAAACCAAATGACAACATCTCTTGGAGACCTTACTTCCTTCACCTCAAGCTTTAAGTTTGTCAGAGATCCATCCACACAAGAAATATTAAAAGAAACTGATATATAAAATGACAATGGGACTGAATTTTCTTACAAAAAGTAATGTTTGAGGCCCTCTTGTTTACTATAGCTCCAAATACCAATCCACCCTCCATTTCTTCCAACACATAATCATTCTTTCCTCTGAAGGCAGTGATTTTATATGGCCCTTTCCAGAGGTGATCAAATTTTCCATGTTTCTCCTTTTCGTCATGGGGTGCATCCCATTGCAACACTATGTCCCCTATCTAGAAATCATCAGGTTTGGTTTTCCTATCAAAAATCTCTTTCATCTTGTCCTGAAATTGTTGAGTTGTGTTGAAAATGTGTTCCCTTTGTTGTTGTAGATCAACCAAATGATACATCCTCCTATGGGTAGGATGGTTTTTAGCATCCTCTTCTTGCAACAATCTCATTACTGGAAAGCTCAAGGAGTTAGCAAAAATTACCTCTGAACCATAGACCAACTGGAATGGTGAGGTGCCAATAGAATTCTTCACACTAATTATGTCAGCCCATAGAGCATGAATTCTCTTTTTGTGACAAGCTTTCTTATTTTCCTATCACAGCTTCTTTATGATCCTCATAAGAATCTTGTTTGAAGACTCTGCTAGTCTGTTTCCTTGGGGTTAATAGGTTGTGGAATACCCCAGTTGTATTTGATATTTGAAGCAAAAAGCGATCATCTTCTTTGATTTAAAGGCTGGAGCATTATCAGTGGTTATCTTCCTGGGAACTCCAAACCTTGACTAAATATGCTCTTCTAGAAACTGCATGATTACTCTCTCGGTAGATGGTCTCATGGGGATGGCCTTGATCCATTTTGTGAAGTAGTTAGTGGTGGTGAGAATCCATCTGTGTTGTCCTGAAGAATGAATATTGACTTCTCTGATAAAACTATCCCCCATTGCTAGAAATGGGCTTCAGCCTAAATAGGCTTCAAAGGTAAGGGTACCAATTTCCTCCTACCTTCAAAAATATGACATTTATGGAAGGCAGCCACTTTCTTATCAGTATCAGAAAATATTGTAGGCCAATAGAATCCTACTCTCATGATTGTTTTTACTGCGGTTTTCCAGTAGTGATGCCCCCCACACTGTCCTGCATGAAATTCTTCAATAAGTCTCTTGGCCTCATGTTCATCCACGTAGTTCAATAAAACTCCTCCTAGCTCTTTCCAATACAACTTCTCATTTAGGATACAGAACCTCGTTTCTTTATATTTGAGGAACTTGGCCCTTGTTTTATCCATGCCTTGTGGAGTATGCAGATGTTGTAAGACAAAAATGACATCAGTGTACCACGGGGATGATAGAAAGTGATCACCTACTGGAGGACCCGGCTGTCTCTGAGGATTTTTCTCTTCAACTGACAATTCAGCAATCATGTGCAAGATGAGAGCATCACAGTTGGACTGGACCATAAGCGTTGTTATCCCCTAGCCCTTGAACAACTTTGTGGGCTTGATTTCTAGGTCATACTCTAGCAGAACTGCTATCCACTTTCCCCTCCGTCCCTCCGGATCAGGCTAACTCAGAATGTCTTTCACAATGCTGGTGGGAACGTGAGAAATGATATGTGAATGTGGGATGCATACCCGAAATTATTTTAATTCCTGCACTAGAGCATAAGCCTTCTTGTGAAGGATTTTTAACTTCAGGGGAGAATCCCTTAGGGTCTTGCTATAGAAAGAAATCGAATGCTCATGGCCTTCGTGGTTCTTTTGCACTAGTACTCTGGCTATAATGGTTTTTGAGGAAAAGGAAAATATGAGAAATTATTTGGAAAAAATAGGGCTTGCAAGAACAGGTGCTTCATTTATGGCCCTCTTTATGCTTTCAAAGGATTGTTTGGCTTCAGGAGTCCACCTAGTCTCTTGGTCCTTGCCTAGCATGTTGGTTATATATTTCACTATCTCAAAAAATGTAGCTATGAATCTTCATAGGAAATTCACCTTTCCTAGAAACGACAGAACCTTGATCTTATTTCGAGGGAGCTCAATTTTGTTGATCACTTCAACCCTCTTCGGATCTATCTTGATGCCCTCCCGAGAGATTATATGCCTGAACAACTTCCCTTCTTTCATAGCAAAGAACATTTTTTAGGATTCAAGGAGATGCCAACTTTCTGCATTTCTTGAACATCCTCAACAGGTGGGCAACATGTTCTTCATCAAACTTGGAGAAAACAGTGATATCGTCTAGATAGATGCCCAAAATTTTGTCTTTTTCATCAACAAATGCTATGTCCATGGCCCTCTGAAAATTTGCTCCTGTGTTGATCAGCCCAAACATAATTTTAGCATACATAAAGGTGCCCCAAGGTGTGGTGAATCTTATCTTCTCTTGATCCTCTGGGTGTACCACAATCTGGTTATAACCTGAGAAACCATCCAGAGTGGAGATCCTTTATGAACCCACTACTCTCTGTAAGATATGTTCCATTTTGCGGAGGGGGTAATGATCCTTCAGTGAAACCTTGTTCAGGTTCTTGAAGTCAATACATATTCTTATTTCCCTATTCCTCTTTCTAGAAGGGACAATATTTTGCACCCAGCGTGAAAATTTGAGGGGAACAATGATTTTGGCCTCAAACAACTTCTTTATCTCTATTTCTACCAGGGGTAACACCTTGTGGTTCATTCTTCTCAACTTCTATTTGAACAGCATTTCATCCTTCTTGATTGGTATGGTATGTTGGATTATTCTCGTATCGTAAGCCTTAAGTTCCTTGTAGCTCCAAGCAAACACATTTGAATACTCCTTCATCAATGAGATGTATCATTTCTTGGCTTCAGGTGAAAGGGTCCTCACTATTTTGATGATATTAGGTTGTTCCTCTGTCCCAATATTTACATCCTCAACAAATTCGTAGCTTGGGACCAACTAAGGTTCTTTGGCCACATCATTAGGGTCGAAAAGTTTCTCCAAAGGAACCAGACCCCTGGAGATGGAATTGCCTCTCAACTGCAAAATTTCTTTGCCACCAAGGTTATTCACATACTCCTGTTGGTTTTCAGACTCTTATAATTCTGGATCCCAAACCTCCTCAATTTCATCACTCCTAGCATTTTCAATAGCTATAGCCTCCTCTTCTCGAAGCACTTCTTTTGGATCCACATTCTGGCTTTGTAAGGGTTCTCATGTGGGAGGCACCCCCTCTCGAAGTTAATTTTCTTCATCTACATCCAATCTGTCAAACTCCTTAGTGAGAGTGAGGAAATTGTGACTTTTCTTATCATCCTCAAATACCTTCCATCTCTTCATGTTATCTAGGACAGAGGGTCTATGTCTCAATTCAATTTCATATTTTCCTACAAGGTGCATAGGGACCTTGAAGGCTGCTGCCGAAGTGGCCAGGGAATCAACCACACAATTCTTTACTCTAGGAATTAGATTGAAATTGCATTCTTTGAAGCATTCAATGAGGTCTTGGGTAGCATTTTGGTAGCTTCTCATCCTGGGATGTCTGGCCTGATACTCACCCTTCATTTTCTTAATTACTAGCTCGGAATCCCCATGTAACACCACCCTCTTGACCTGGATCTCCTTCAAGGCCAAAATTGCTAATAGCATAGCCTATTATTATGCTTCATTGTTCGTACAATTAAAAACAATATTGTAAGAATAAGTCAAAGATCTCACTCCTGGGGGTCTCACCCATACCCCATCTCCTGCCCCTTCTCTGCATGTTGACCCATCAAAACTCACCTACCACACCCCTTCTAGCTCCACCTGAGTAGGCACAAAAGTAGCATTTTAGAAATAGGAACTGTCTTCATCTCCTTCAATGAAGAAGATAACAGATCCCATCTCTGTGTCCACCAAATATATGGGGTGATTTTGTGGCCTCACTGCGTTGGTTACCATATATGCCAATTTTTGATCTTTGGAAATCCTTCTTTGTATCTCGAAGATAGGGATAGTGGAATATGACATGTCCATCTAGAGGGAACCTTTGAGCTTGGCTTCCCAAGATATTGACAACAGCATTCTGAAATTAGGAGGGATGTCATCCACCACCACGTCCATGACCAGGGTTTTGGGAGGGATCTGGGCTAAAGAGATGACCAATTCTTTGATTAAGCCCAGGAATTTGACTTTGTTAGAATCAAACGAAAAAAGGTCTTTGTAGGGATGGTTACTTCCAATCCCAGTTCATCCATGATTCTCCTTGGCATCATATTGTGAGAGGCTCCGGAATCAAGCATGGCATTATACAGGATGGCATTATATATGTTTAGGATAACATAGAAATGGGGGAATTCTTCATCAGAGGGCTCATCTAGTACATAGGGAGAAAAAAGGATGGTGGGATTATCATCTTGCAGATTCAGGATATCAGATATGGCAGATATTTCTCTAGGGGGTTTTAAAACCATGGTGTTTTTAGAATGATATTCTGAATTTTTTTATAGTTCGGTGAGGGTGACACATATTTTTATCTTTGTGATTTCAGCCTTGAGATGGAAAGAAGTATGTCCTGTATCAGAGCTCCTGGGCTTGTCCTCTCTTATTTCCTACCCTTTGGGTTATGGAATATTTTTGGAGCTATCCCTAGGGGGTGTATCATTTTTAGGATTTCTAGTAGAAGCCTTGTTTCCTGCATCCTTACCCCTTATGACAGGGACATATCGGTTCCTCGGGTTAATTTTTCTCTATGAATTCAAGACAGAGAGATGATATCCTCTCCTGAATTCATCTCTTTTATCTAGGGGCACCTCTCCCCTCTCGAGACAAGCATTGTCATGTTTTTCTTTGGTGAGGAAAGTGGTAGGAGATTTAGTATCCAGCTGATGGATTTCATCTTCGGCTTGATTTTCTCCTTCCTAGTCCATGAAATTTTCTTGAAATGGAGGCCTGGCAGGTGGGTCTGGAGGGTTCCTCTACCTATTCTGGATAACTTGGGGCCTTCAGGAATTATGTTTCCTATTTTGTTGTTCTTGATTTTCCGTAGGTGGTCTTCTACCATCTACAAAGAGCCTCTCCATCATTCTTTCTATGGTTCTCAGTATTGTGTCTATTCTGGCCTCTTGTAAGCTATAGGTAGAGGGTTGTTCAGGTTCTTTGTCTTTCCTTGTCTCTCCCTAATCTCTTCTCCAGTCTCCATACTCCATTCTCCTTTCTCTGTCCTCCCTTCTCCATTCTCCCTCATCTCTTTTCTTCTTTCTTACAGTGACCAGGTTTACCTCCACCTCTATGGCATCTTTCATCATGGCTACCAAGGAGGTTGATCTTCTTTCGCTTAGCCACGAGGTAAACTCACTATCAAATGCTTCAGTGTATTGGATTTGAGCA
Source organism: Pseudotsuga menziesii (assembly GCA_001517045.1). Taxonomy (NCBI): domain Eukaryota; kingdom Viridiplantae; phylum Streptophyta; class Pinopsida; order Pinales; family Pinaceae; genus Pseudotsuga; species Pseudotsuga menziesii. Next base: position 59,059 of record LPNX010143399.1, on the reverse strand, counting down.
TAACCAATCAGAGGTTTAAACTAGGAAGGAATGGAATTGTATACTTTCATAAACCTATCAGAGAATTCTTGGACAAATTCACTCTCCTTTATCCTCATGGAGTGATATTGGAACAGATACATCTTGGGGTTCTTCTGATCTGCCCATTTATTCTTGAAGGCATCTTCAAAGGCCCTGTAGTTTTGGATGGAATCAGCTGCAAGGTTTGTGAACCATATTCTTGCCTATCCATCAAGGCATTGGGAAAAAATATTGACCTTCACATCATCATGATCCACTTCTTCTAAATTGGTCCAGTCTGAAAACCACTCCAAGTGTTCTTTAGCTGAGTATCCCCTATCCCCATTAAATTGTCTAATCCTTTCGGCATAAAGTAGGGGAAGGTCATGAAGCACAGCAGGGATTTGTAAGGGAGAAAATATAGCCATCCTTGGTAGTACAATGGGGTTTATAGGGGGCATTAATACTGGTGTAATAGAAATTGGTAAACTATGGGGGATGTAGAGAGCTTTGAAACTGGAAGATGAAGGTTGATTTAGATCTAGAGCAGTGGGAGACAAAAAGGTGGAAACATATTTCCTACGATAGGAGAACTTAGCATAGTTGAATCAGTAGTAGGTGCAGGGAAATATGGGTCAGGTAGGTGTTGGAAATCCTCACCTAGAGGCTCTGAGGTTAGGGGTGACCAAGAAATGTGGGGAAAATAAAATGCATAGGAATTAGAAACCAAGTTAGAGAGGCTAGATTTAGATTTAGTTCTATTTAAGGTTAGTCCCAGCTCCTCATTACAGCACTCATATATATTACTAATAGAAAATAGCACCTTCAGGAGGGAAGGAAATATTGTTGACTAACCTTTGAAGCCTATTGGCTCGTCAGATTAGAATTTTTGGATCAAAGACTTCTTGGAAGGATTCTGCATCAGGATTTCTCCTCATGTTGGTTCTTCAAGCTGCCATTATTTCCTAGTGGAGTCACCTTCAAAAATTCGTGTGGAGTCACTAGAGCAAGCACAACCAAATTTGTGTCTAGGATCGGCTGCTCAACCAAGTCGTAGAACTGAAACCATGTCATTTTTCCCAGCGATGATTTGCTCTTCTGTTCCCTGGCAATGGTGCCAAGATGTTTGCACCCTTTAATTTTCCTATGGTTGTGGTAGGAATTCATAGGGGTAACCATTTGTTATACCAAAATCATGTCACCATCATGTGATAAGACTCTTAACATACCTATTTTCCCTTAATCCCAGCACTTGGAGTGGAAACTCATACCATTTGTCAATCTTTCACAAAAATGCTCAGCACCGTGCTTTCCCCTTTATCCATGAGTGGTACCTTGCTTGCACCTCCTATTCCTTGTTAGCCATAAGTGGTGCCACTGCTTATGACCCTTAGTCCATAAGCATTTCTTACCTAAACCATTCTGTCATCAAAGGAGAAAAGCGGTACCCTGTGTAAAATGGGAAAAAGAGAAGTTTCTCGAGGCTTCTAGATCATGAGCCTCGTGTCCTCCCTTATCCCTATCATTGTGGATCAGTTGAGCTCAAGATTCCCCATCCTAGGATCTTATAGGCCACCTCATCCACAAATCTCTCAACCATTCCTATCCATTGAGCCTTATAAATACAAGCTCATGTCCATGGTTGAGGGGAGAACCATTGAAGTATTGTTACGTTGTTGGATTGATCACTTGGCCCAAGCCATTGGAGAGCATAGAGAGAAAAGTTGGAGGTTATGGGGATGATAATGTTTGGTTTCATGGAGATGCATGTCAACACTAAGGCTTAATTTGTTGTAAACGTCTTCATTTTGTCTTAATGCAAAGTTGATTTCCGTCCCACATTACTGTTGTTGTTTGATTTCACACGTTTATGTTGTTGGATTCCTTAGTCACTAACATGTATCATTAGATTATATTCTGGCAGCTTTGATGTGTTTGCGTGTTTAATCGGATTGCAGGTACATAGGGTTACTATCAAAGCATCACATTCCAGGTATCTACGGCGTCCAGGGAGGGTCTTCAACCTTTGTCCTCCATTTGTTCTGGATCTGAACCATTCAGGCTAGTGGAACACCTTACTGTCCATAGAAGGTGAAATATTCTTGCTAACAAATCTAGTGACTCCACCAGGGATTAGATATATGTATCAGTTGTTCTGATCTTTCTCAGTTCTTCAACTCTTGTCTAAATCCAGGATCCTTCTCCAACTCTCTTCAGTCAGATCTGCTATCTGACTCAGTGAATTTGGGTTTGAAACTTCCAGATCTGTTTAGGTCTAAATCATTTCGACCTTTTATGCTCTGTTTTTATACTCAATCTATCAACCTTTACCCTGATTTGGTCTTTTTCTCACTTGATCTATCGTTCCCTTTGTGTTTTAGAATTTTACAGGGAAGCGTGCCTATGCAGTGTACGAGAAGCGATGCCACCACCTAAGCAGAGTGGGCAGTACGTGGTGCCACCACCTGTATCCCGTTGGTGAGAAGCGGTGCTGGGATAAAATCGTTCTATCAACACCCGAGAAGCGCGGTACCAGGTAGGCATCATTCCAAGACCTCCTTTTCCTCATTTTTTGTAAAAATTTGGGTTGTTTTGCTTTCAGTCCTACACTGTTAGGATAGTGTGCAGAATCTGATGCTTGTGGTTTGAAATTTTATGGTTTAAGATTGGTTTGATTGGGAAATTCAAAAGCTAAACTAGACTTTTTTATTGTTCATACACTTTGGTACTTGTTGGTTGTGATTGCGAAAGGATTTTTTTTTTTTTGAAAATCTTAGGGTGTTAGTAAGATCTCTTTTCATTTTTTTTATATAGACTAAAAGAAGAACATTTGATTAGCATATTAGTTTCATTTCTTGTTTGCATAGAGAACTTCTTTTTCCTTCGTTTGAAAAAGAAATTTTTGACTGAGACTAGGTTATCATCATTGAGCATTGGACATTATATCTATGATTGGCTTTACAAGCTTTCAGGCTCTTCATGTTCTTTCATCTCTTATGCATTTAGTACTATCTCATTCAAAATAAAAAATATGGTAGTTTTAAGTTAAATTTGCCTATTTTTTAAGAGAAAATTGAAAAAATAAAGTGCATTTGCATGTAGTGTGCTGCTTGTTTTTCTATTAGGAAAAGAGATTCTCCCCCTTCTTATTGCTTTCAGAAAAGAGAAATCAGTTTGGAAAGTGTTTCTTGTCTTTGATTTTGTGTTCAATACTATTGTTTGGAAGTATTTTTGGTTTTGAAACAAAAGAAAATACTCTCTTTCACTCCCATAAGTAGGCATACTGAATGGTAAAGTGAAATATTTTGCATAAGCATACTGCATGGTTTTACTTTTCTGTCAAAACATCATGCATTCACCTAATCATCCACTTTAAAATCAACGGTAGTTATAGGTTAAAATTTACATAGCAATTGGAGTGATAGGTTAGAGACGTGTTCGGGCGCCGTTAAGCATAGGAGCTGTCGTTATTTGTCCGCATTACATTTCAAGACTCGTGCGGTTCTTCCATGTACCGTCGGTATATCGAACGGCCTTTCATGTACCCTTGAGGTATATAGAAAGGTACTTCATGTAATCAATTGTATATCGAAAGGCCCCTTGTTTACGGTTATGCATTAGACAACACTACTACCAATTCGAGCTCCCACGTACCTTGAGTATATCGGGAGACCCCACTAGCATACCTTATCTATCTAAGAAAATCCCTTTGGCTGTCTTGCTTGGAGCCATACACCGAAAACAACATTTGGGGAGATTACTACGCACGTACCCTCAAGGTATATCGTGAGTGGCACCTTCTTGACAATCTTGGTGAGAGACCTGACTTTTTGAACTCCTCCTATCATTTTAAGTGTGCTTGTTTCCACCTATAGCTTGAATAGGGAAATTTTTTGGTGTGTTTTCTAGTTTTTCAGACCCTAGGTTAGATAGGAATTGTACAAACTGGCTGAGTTAAGACAGTCCAGAAGAGTACGGGGGGGCTTGCCACCCAATTTTATTCCTGGTTCAGGAGAAAATCCAATGGAAGCTATCAACCAAGAAGCTGCTACCACCTCCCAAGTGGGAGATAATGTGGTTGCAAAAAGTGGAGTACCATATTATTCACACTCACCTCCCTTGGTCCAATAGCCTTCTTAGGGAAATACCTCCTTCCATTCTCCCATGGAAGGCCATGTTAATGATACTACCCGGCCAGATTTTGGTCCCAATGCTCCATTTTGGGATACCCCTATAGGACAGGCCATTGCCTCATTTGGCACCTGTTTAAACTCTTCTAAAGATTAAGAAGAACGTAGGCAATACAGTGCTACCATTATCTGTGCACAGGAGATTGATAAGCAAATAGATGACCTATTAGGCCTGACACCTTCATGCTCCACATCTGTTCCTATGGAATATTGTTCACTTGCTGATTCTATGAGAAACATTGAACCAATTATAGATCATCCAATAACACCCCACACCCTAGGTCAAAATACCACCTCCACCACCTCCCCTATTATGTTTGTTCCTAATCTTCCCAGGGCTTTTGCACCTGGGGCTCTACCTTCAATTCCCCTTTCCTCAATACCTTCTAGTACCGGGGGGCAACCCCCAGCACAACCTACGTTATATGACATCGAAATTGTGCCTAGTCAAGGACATACCCTTAATACAAAACCATCTACATTTTATGTCCCTCCCACCCATACTAATGCGGTTAATCCCCCATCTAGTTCAGGTCAGCCCTCGGGGGCACAACCTGTAACCATTAAATCTTCTAGAGGTTATGGTTATCACATACCTATAGGTAATATTAATCATCCACCTAATCCTACAGGAATGCCTTATGCTGGAATTCCATACCCTAGTAACACTTTTATGCCATGGGGGAAACCTAACTGGTCTTACATGCCAGCTATGGGGGGGATACCTATACATACATCGGGAGGTTCTGGAGGACCTCCTTATGGAGGTCCTCCCCTTGGGGGGTCTAATTTTTCTGGAGGATCTGGAAACTTTCCTCCTTATGGTCCTAATGGTCCTAGTGGTCCTGTGGGGCCTGGTGGCTTTCCTCCTTACGGCCCTGGAGGGTTTGGTGGCCCTCCGCCTAGTGGTTTTGGAGGCTCTAGAGGATTACCTCCTGGTGGTTCCATAGGATCTGGTGGTCTGCCTCCTAGTGGTACTGGTGGTATTGGTGGTCTTGGTGGTCCTGGTGGCCCTGGTGGTCCTCCTCCCAAAGACCCTAGTGGTCCTAGCAGTCATGATCCCAGAAATCAACCCCCTGCTGGCGGATTTTCTGGCAGTTCTTCGTCGCAACAACCTGTCTTTTAGTCCACTTATGGTCCTACTGGTAATTATATGCCATATCAATATTACCAGTATGTGCACCCAATCGACAATTACCTTTCCTAGCAACTTTGTACAATATTTGTCCAAGTTGATTAATGACCCCATTCGACACAATCCCTCGTGGCCTCCCATGCTGGTAAAGTTACCATCGGATATCCCAAAGTTCGATGGGAAGCAGGGAGATGATCCAAAGAATCATGTTATGACATTCCATTTGTGGTGTTCTTCAAACTCCCTCCTGGATGACTCTGTTCGGTTACGACTCTTTCAGCGAACTTTGACCGGTATAGCCGCGAAGTGGTACATTGAACTCCCACAACATTCGTTTGTGTATTTTGGCTCGTTGGCAACCGTGTTTCTTACACACTTTCAGCTCCCTAATTGTTATGAAATGGGCACTGATCTTTTAACTTCTCTGTGATAGAACACCTCCACCCACATATCCGATCATATTCACGAGTGGAGAAGGCGGAGAAGGCTTATTAAGGCCCCTATTCTGAATCAGTTATTAGCTTGATGGTTTACCAAATCCTTGTTGCCTCCTACTGCCCAAGATGTGGCTATGGGCGGTGCCGTTACTGAAGAGTGAGCTATTAGTTGAGCCTAGTATCTAGACTTGGTCTATTCCCAGTCTAGAACCCTTTATGACTTGATTCCTCAAGCTCCTCGCCCAAGCACCGATCTCGCCAAGCCACCAGTAGAAGTACCTGTTGATGGGATTTTTGGTTCAATCCAGTCCCCATCAACAGCAAAACCTACCAAGCAACCCCAAACTGCCACCCCTACTCCTTCGAATCCTAAGGTTTCCGCCGAGGTCAATTCCATTCAAAGTACTCAAACCTCGGGTAATAATAAAAGGAAAGGTAAAAATAGAAATAAAAAACCTGGAAACCAATAGGAGATTCCAATACCAACCAACAGTGATAATGATAAAGGGAAAAGAAAGGAAAAATATCCATGTCTACTATGTGGAGGTGACCATTTTTCAAAGGAGTGTCCTCGTTGGGATGAAATCTCCCAGTTTCTGAAGTCCAATCCCGCACCCGCAGTACTTACGAATCCTTTTTCCTCTCAACAAAAACTAATAGACCACATGTCTAATCAGGGTAAATCTAGTTCTTCAAAGGAAATTCATATAATGTCCTCAGATACCATCAATCTGCAAACTCGAAGTCAGAATTATGACAAACCTGCAGATAAAAAAGAAGATCATTCTTCTTTAGGGAAAGCTCCCTCTACTAGTTCTCCTGAATCCTCATCTACTGTCCCCTTATCTATCGAGAAGCCTACTCTCAACATGATTTTGCATCCACCTAAGAGTACCCTTTGAAAGGCAGTATTTAACCCTAATTCCTGAGCTGCTCAATTTTATAATGTAGTTGAAGATCTCGCTCAGGCACCTTGTGCCATGTCTACCTTAGAAGTACTCCAAAGTTTCCCTACATAGCGCATAAACTTGTTAACAGCATTAGGGGCTTTAGACCCAGATAATACTAACTTGATTCATTTCAATGTTGAGAACTATAAATCTAGGTTACCGCATAAACTTGCTTTTCAGATCATTACGAAAGTAGTTGGAAAGAAGTTTTTTCGAATGGTACTAAATGAAGGAGCTTCAACCTCAGTTTTATCTCTGTCTTGTTGGAAGGCTCTCGACTCTCCCGAGCTTGTAACATCACCTACGACCCTTAAATCCTTTGACGGATGGGGTTTCTAACCCCATGGTCTCATATCATCCCTAGCAGTCGAGTTGGGGGGAAAAACCATTTCCATTCAAGTAGAAGTGGTAGATGCGCCCTTATATTACAACCTCCTTCTAGGAATAAATTGGTTCTATGCCATGACTGCTATCGCCTCAACAGTATTTCGAACAGTCCAATTTCTGCATCTAGGAATAATTGTTACTATTGATCAGCTCTATTTCTGTACGCCGGATGTTACTACCTCCACGGTGAATAACATCCCCATGTTAGTCCAGTCCCCTCCTCCTTACCAGTCGATTGGGGTAGGCATGTTGAAGGATTCATCCCTTATGGGGATTTTTCCATCCACTCCTCCTAGCACGGATACCGCGACAGTCCATATGATCACCTCATTTGATTATGAACCTAAGGGTAAACATGTTGTTGAGTCCACCTCGTTGAGTTCACACGAAGCACTGTATGATGCTATTCAAACCTTTTCCGATGATCACACGGATGACCTTCATCTAGTGGCTTCGGATCCAACCATTTACCGTACTGGTTAGAACCTTCTCTTCCTATTCTAGATTATCTTTCTGAGACTTTTCAATCCGATGAGTCCATTATACATATCATGAATATAGATGAGTCCATTTGGGAAGATCACCATCATAGATCCATGTTCCTCCCCAACACCAGTTCAGTTAGCCATGATTTTGCATCCTTATTTCCTACTGATATTGTCAACGTACCCCAAAGTCCTATATTGTTGCAAGATATAGATTCTGAAGGAAACCTTTGCAACATTACTCAGACAAATCCGATTGACATATCAGCCAAGCCTGACACTATCGAGCATGTTCATGTTGGGCAGAACTGCTCGGCAAATGAATATGAAGCCTATAAGGAACTTTTCAAAGAATTTTATGATACTTTTTCCTGGTCCTATGAAGAGATGATGAGGATTGACCCATCCATTGTGGTCCATGAGATTAAAACCTATCCCACGGCTAAACCTGTCAAGAAAAATCTAAGGCAAGTCCATCCTCGGAAGGCCGTAGCTATTAAAGATGAAATTGAGAAACTTCTCAAAGCTGGGTTTATTTATCCTGTACCTTTGACGGAATGGGTATCGAATTTTGTCCCTGTCAATAAAAAGCAGAGCACCATTAGAGTTGGTATCGACTTTAGGGATTTGAATAAAGCTTGTCCCAAGGAAAACTTTCCTACTCTGCACATCAATCAAATTATCGACAAATGTGCTAGAAGTGTCATCTTTTCATTCATGGATGGCTTCTCTAGCTATAATTAGATTGAAATATTTCCCTCCAATCAACATAATACGGCATTCATTTTCCCATGGGGAACCTTTGCATATAAGAAGTTACCTTTTGGCTTGAAAAATGTTGGAGCCACGTTCCAATGTGCGATGTCCTATGTGTTTCACAACATTAAACATATTGTTGAACCGTACCTTGATGACCTCCCTGCTCATTCACAGCGACGGGAGGACCACCCTGGTCATCTTAGAGAGATATTTTTGAGATGTCGTAATTATAATATACGTCTCAATCCGCATAAATGTGTTTTTTTGCATTGAGACGGGACGTCTGCTAGGTTTTGCGGTATCCAAAGATGGTATCCGGATCGATCCTTTGAAAATTGCCGCCATTTTAGATCTACCAGCCCCAACTAATCTCCTTGAACCCCAAATTTTGCAGGGGAAGGCAAACTTTCTACGTCGTTTCATGTGCAATTTCATAGAGAAAATGCACGGTTATATGTGTCTCCTCAAGAAGAATACTCCATTCTTCTGGGATGACCAGGCCCAATGTTCCTTTGATAATCTTAAGCACGCTCTGACTCATTCACCCGTGATACAGCCCCCGGATTATTCAAAGGACTTTCTCTTGTATATTGTTTCCTCCGCTACTACCATCGCTATGGTTTTAGTGCAGGAAAATATCCATGGTCAGGAGCACGTGATTTATTATGCCAGTAAGAATCTCATGGATTCCAAAACTTGCTATTCATGTGTGGAAAAGTTAGCATTGGACACGGTCATTTCTGTACAAAATTTTAGTCACTACATTCTGCTCCGCACTACCACTGTATTGGCAGACCAGAACCTGATGTATTACATCTTGACTTGTCAGGTGCTCAAGGGAAAATACTCTTGCTGGATAGTCATACTTTAGGAGTTTGATCTGGAATTTTCCAAAGCCACATCAAAGAAATCCTTGGTCTTTGCAGAGCTTATGTGTGATCTTCCCTGTGCTTCGATGGAATCTGAGCCCAATGATTCATTCTCGGATGAATTCTTGTTCCCGATTAGCACTACCAATCCTTGGTATGGAGATTTGCTTATTTATCTCCAAACACAATGATTTCAGCTGCATTTATCCCGCAATGATCGCCGCTGTATCCGTCACCACGTGAAATACTATCTCATCCTGAATGATACCTTGTATAGACGTGGGATTGACTCAATTCTCTAGTGATGCCTCACCCATGAGGAGGCTGAACATGTGTTGGATGATTGCCACTATGGAGCATGTGGCAGTCATTTATCTGGGATGGCTACAGCCCAGAAAATCCTTCGCGCTGGCTATTTCTGGCCTTCTGTCTTCAGAGACTGTCATGAGGCTGTTAAGAAATGCCCACCTTGTCAACACTTTTATCCTAAAAATCACACCCATACTACTCCGCTACACCCCGTCATTGCCGTTGGCCCATTCTCCAAATGGGGGATTGGCATCATGCATTGTAAGCCTACCTCAGCCGGGGGGCATGGTTACATCATTGTAGCTATTGATTATTTCACAAAATGGGCTGAGGCCATGCCTACATACACAGAAGATGGTAAGATTGTCGCTCTCTTCTTGTTCAATCATATCATAGCTAGATTTGGAGTCCCGCAGTCCATCATTACTGATCATGGATCCCATTTCTGTAATCAAATGATGGAGGAACTAAGTGCCAAGCTAGGTTTTCGCCATGAAAACTCTATGCCGTATTATCCACAAGCTAATGGTCAGGTAGAGGCCATTAACAAAGTTTTGAAAACTATGCTTCGTCGGATGGTTGGAGATCATAAATCCAACTGGAACCACGTTCTTTTCTCTTCTCTTTGGGCTTATCAGACTTCGGTGAAAATATCCATTGGATTCATGCCATTCCAGATTTTCTATGGACTTGAAGTTGTCTTACCGATTCAATGTCAGATTCCATCTTTACAACTCACCATCAAACTTCTCCCAGACACTTCCGCAGAGGAAGAAAGATTTTTGTACTTGAATAACCTTGACGAGACTCAGAGAGATGCTGCCTTGGCTAATGAGGCACATAAGAAATGCGTCAAGGCGCAGTATGATAAATACGTCCAACCTCGTGTCTTTAACGAGGGTGACCTAGTCTGGACTTATGATTAGAGGTATGAAAAACTAGGGAAGGGTAAGTTCGAGTCCATGTGGTACGAACCTTTTGTCATTTCTAAGGTTTTAGAGAAAGGAGCCTATGAGCTCGTTGATTATTATGGAATCTCTTTGGGGAAACCTTGCAATGGGTTGTACCCATAAAGGTACTATGCCTAGGTCTTTCTTGGATAGTATCTTGTATATATGTATATTGATTGACTTTCAATGTGATTTTAGTATTTTCAAGATGGTTTTGAGTTTAGTGTCTGCATCTGTTTATACCATGTTTTGGTCATGCAGATGGCTTTCTACAACTTCACTGATGGTGCTTGCCACCACACCTTGAATCTCGCCTCGGCTGCTGGGGTCCTCTATTCCCTAGCTGAAGATTTTTTTAGTTCAGGAGCGGTTTGTATAGGTCCCACTACTAATAACATCGTCGAGTATGAATCATTCATCGGTCTTCTGACTGAAGCTGCCTACCAGGATGTTTGTGATCTAGTAGTCTTAATGGACTCACAACTCGTGGTTTTCCATTTAAACCATGCTTACACCATTAGAAACCCTGTGCTCCTTCGCCTCTTTCGGAGAGTACATTTTCTAGAAAGATCTTTTGAAACCATCACTTATAGGCATATCCTTAGGGAACATAATGTAGTTGTTGAATCATTGGCTAATTACATCCTAGATTGGCATATTGCCCATTCATGACATTGAAATCAAACATGGTACATTGTAAATAAACATTTAAAGACACATAAAACTCATGTAAAATACATTGACCATTTGAGACATATAAACACGAGGTAAAATTCTGTACATATATATACGAAAACGTTTACAAAAAATAGGTCCTAAGACCTCATCTGAAGCACATAGGATTTCAGGTAAAATAATCATACAAAATATTGAAGTTGTCAGCTTTCAGTAAATATCTCATACACTAGTGATGCTCATGATAGCACATCACTACTTGAGCTACTCTACACAGTACCCTACTGAATCGACCCTGTACTCCCGCTATGGATCTCTGATATCTCATCAGGAGTTCATCTATGGAAGAATCTGGGATATCCAAGGTCAACCTCTGTAGTTTTTCCTCTAACTCCCCGATGATATGATCACCCTGTGGTACAAAGCGGGATCCATCTTTCCTGTCCAATGGAGAAGCTCCTCCAGGTCGCGCTACTCCAACATTTGCATGAGAATATACAGGTCTCGTCACTTAACATAAAAAAAATATAAAACATTAAAAAACATAAAAACATTTCATCCATTTTAGGGTTTCTTGCTTCTTACCGATGTCGCTCCATTGTCCGCTAGGTGGGAGTGGTAGGTCAGGATCTCCGATGAATTCCATACCTGCGTAAGCATAATCCTCAACCATGAGGATCTGATCTCGAATCCATCTAAAGAACGGGTCACCGAACTTCACCCTTCCCCTACCTAATCCTATACAATCCATGACCTGGACCCACCTGAGCATATAGGGGTACCACGCTCTCAAACTCTGGAAGACCACCTGAGGTCTCATATGTGGTACCCGCTCAAAGAAGAAGCAAGCTAAAATGGAACCAAAGCCAAACTGCTTTAGCTCTCCCTGCCGACACTTAGTTAGTTGATATTTGGATATTGGAAGCATGGCTTCCACCCAGTTGAATACCGTGGGTGCCATGGCCTTTATGGCATATAGCATGTGTGCCCTAGAAGCCTGGTGCACACCCTGACTCTTGGCCACCCTCTACATAGTAAATAGGACAGTCCATAGAGTCCCATCTGTCACTGCTCTGATGGGGATTTTCTTCCCTGAGGTCCTCGTCCCAGGAGCACAGTGACGGTCTATAAGCTCTTGAGTGGTAATATCCCCTCCACGGGAACCTGTCAGTGAGATGGGGGCACCTTGTCTCAAGAGGTCAGTCAAGAAGTAGATATCCTCTACTTCCACTATAAGAATATGGGCCCCCACCTCGAAGTACTGCTGCTCTGGATTCCACATCTGCAGCATGTGCTCCAGTAACCGCTCGTGTGACACCATGCTTGGGGTCTGGAAGAACTTCAGGAGCCCACAGTCCCATAATGCGACTATACAACCCGCATTTCTCTCAGTGAAAGCATCATCATTGTCATGTGATCTTTCGTTCCATATCACCATGTTTTGAGCAACCAAGACCTGTCAAAAACAATCATAGCATGCATTAGAATCATCCCTAATCATTAAAAATCAAAAGAATGACTTTATATTGCTCATGCTATTAGTTTAAAAATCTCCACATCCAGCACTGCCTGTGCACCATTGGAGACAGGCGGTGGCACTGCCTATCAACTATGTTATAGGCGCGGTTCTTGCGAGGTACCGCGTATCCCGAAAGGGATAGGCACGATGCCCTCTTTTTAGGTTTTAGGGCTTGCCATATGAGCCCAAAACCCCATCAAAACTCAAAATAAATTCTATGAAATGAAAGAGTAGGGTTTTAGCTGTTACCTGCAACTGATGGTGCTCAAAACAGACAGTGGGAACTCCCGGTATCAGCTGCTGAAGATCTAGATAAGAAAGTGCTCCAAATGCTCTCCATTACAAATAAATAGTGAAATGATTTGATTTCTTACTATTTACATGACTTATATAAGCATTTTTGGGTTTGACATACTATAGTTTTGATATAAAATCATATTTTAGTCAAATTTTATCTGTCATAATCCCTCGATGCTAGTTATAAATGCATTTAACACTTGTTTCTGAGTCGATTGCAGGATAAGAGAACTATGGAAAGAAGCTTTGGAAGTTTGTTTATGGATTTTTTGCACTTTCATAAAATGGGAAAGGTCGATGAGCGTTTATTATGACACTTTGATCATGCTCTTTAAACCCAGTATCAAAGGTCCGAGTCCATTTCAGTTTCTTTCCAAGCTCGTAAAAAATTGACATTATGTAAAGAAGCGTCATGGAGTCTTCTTTTCACCTCCTTTTTAGGCTCCTTAAACATGAAAAGATCATCGAGTCTATTTCTGATTCTTTCCAGGCTTGTAAAAAGTGACATTGTGTAAATAAACCTCATGGAGTTCTCTTTAAACTCTTTTTAGGCTCCCGAAATACGAAAAGATCGTCAAGCGATCTTGTTTTCTTCATGCACGTTAAAGTATTTGAAGAGTTGTCTACCTGACGGTAGGTTATCTATTTTTTGGTTCGGATAGGACTATTTACAAAAAAGGAACACTCCAGCCAATCATGACTGGAAGAGTTCCCTAAGGTATGATTTTATACTTTTTCAAGCCTTAGGGACTAAATCATATGAAAAAGGACCCCGGTGGAGTCTTCTTCTGTATTCGTTCAGACTCTCTAAACATGAACGATACTAATTTTTCTTTCAATGGACTCGTTAAATTAAACATTGAGAGGCTCGTTCTAGGAAAGAACCCCTACTCTCTCAAGTTCATAAAACATATGAGTCTGAAGTTGTCTTCTGACAAGCTATATCGAGTGTTTGTTACCCTCTTTGAACTCGTAAAACCGAAAAGAGGCACTCATCAACCATGATGGGGGAAATGGGAAGGGAATCATTTTGTAAATAATGGCAGTTTTTTGTGTTACCTTAAAACATGGCACTTGTCTACACATCATGTCAGTCAATTGGGTATTCAGCTAATCTCCACGACGATACACTTTCATGAGTCATGTCACTCCTTTGAGTCTTTCAAAAGAATGCATTGTCCACTGTCGCACTATGTGTTTGTCCCGTTCAGTCATGTTTCCAAGTCTTTTTGTCGTGCCGCCTGATGTTAAAAGGGGATTTGAAGAAGTTTTACCTCTGCAGTCTGCACAATCTTCTTGTGTCAGTATTTTTGAGTCAGTCTTATGGTTACTACATTCACCTCATTCCAAAACTATGTTCTGAGTTTCATGTCGTCGATGTGGGACTCATCATGGCCCTCCTTCGATGAGACTATTCTCGTTGACATCAGCTCATCGTCCGGGAAATAATCTTAGAAACAATACTTAGTACCTTGAGATCTGTATGCCTTAATGACAGATTCTCTCGCTCTTGACATAGGTTCACATCCTTGACCTTTGATTGATAGAATCGACTGGGTGTTCGACATCAGGACATCTATTCACACTCACTAGATTGTACTAGGGTACCTTGGGAATCATTGACATTGCTGGTGAGCTCCCTCGCACTTGTTAATGGTTCACATCATTAGCCGATAATCAAGTGGTTTCTACCATGTTCGACTTCAGATCATTGTAATCACATGGATAGAATCATACTTTGTGGAAGACGAGACGAATACCCTGGGTATTTGTTTAAAGCGCTCATTGCTTTTCCCCGGGTTGCGATGGATTTTTGTATATCTAGCATGGATCCACATTTGTATGGTCGTGGCTATGCCCAAATTTGCATCTGTATGACATAGATCTACATTGTATGTCTTGTAGCTATGTCCAAGTTTGAGTCATCTATCACATGGATCTATGTTGTATTCTAGTAGCCATGCTTGTTTATTCCTCCCATGGATCTGCCTTGTATTGGTCTGCAGCCATGATTTGGTTACTTGTTTCTATGAGTCAACATACTGATGTACTACAGATGCCTACTTGACAACATGCTCTGATTGAGCCGAAATTTTCAGCTCGTAGCAACGACTTGTTCTCTCAAAGCTATCATTTATTGTATCCCTCTAAGACTCATGATTTGGGGGGCATCCTGTTATACGAAAATCCTATCACCATCATGTGGTAAGACTCTTAACATACCTATTTTCCCTTCATCCCAGCACTTGGAGTGGAAAATCATACCATTGTCAATCTTTCACAAAAATTCTCAGCACCGTACTTTCCCCTTTATCCATGAGTGGTACCTTGCTTGCACTGTCTATCCCTTGTTAGACACAAGCGGTGCCACCACTTATGACCCTTATTCCATAAGTGTTTCTTACCTAACCCGCTCTGTCATTGAAGGAGAAAAGTAGTACCCTGGGTAAAATGGGAAAAAGATAATTTTCTCAAGGCTTCTAGATCATGAGCCTCGTGTCCTCCCTTATCCCTATCATTGTGGGTCAGTTGAGCTTGAGATCCCCCATCCTAGGATCTTAGAGGCCACCTCATCCACAAATATCTCAACCATTCCTATCCATTGAGCCTTATAAATACAAGCTCATGTCCATGGTTGAGGGGAGAACCATTGAAATGATTGTTATGCTGTTGGATTGATCACTTGGCCCAATCCATTGGAGAGCATAGAGAACAAAGTTGGAGCTTATGTGCATGAGAATGTTTGGTTTCATGGAGATGCATGTCAACACTAAGGCTTAATTGGTTGTAAACTTCTTCATTTTGTCTTAACGCAAATCTGATTTCCGTCCCACATTACTGTTGTTGTTTGATTTCACATGTATATGTTGTTGGATTCCTTAGTCACTAACATGGATTAGTATATTATTTTCTGGTAGCTTTGATGTGTTTGCATGTTTAATATGATTGTAGGTACATAGGGTTACTATCGAAGCATCACATTCCAGGTATCTACGGCGTCCAAGGAGGGTCTTCAACCTTTGTCCTCCATTTGTTCTGGATCTGAACCATTCATACCAGTGGAACACGTTATTGTCCGCAGAAGGTGAAATATTCCTGCTAACACCATTTCAACGAACCTTTAGACTTCATTCTATCCAATACAGTCAGAGAGGGCTCTCTCTTGTCATAGAAGCCAATTCACATATACATGTGGCTTTAAACAAGCATTTAGAAGGCTAGATTTTTTATGTAAACCAATTGTAAACAGATTTAAATATGATGGAACAAACGTACAGGGTAAATAATTAGGCAATGGAGTCGAAACGTGAATCAATCAAGCCTTGTTATAGTGAAAAATGAGAAAGTGGATTTCCTTCGTATTATAAGCCAAAGTAAGTGTCACAAATAGTCAAATATATTGAAAGGGTGATAGGAGAAAGAGGGAGAAGGCCAATGAAGCAAGAGGCACCTATCTGCAGATGAATCTCTTGCACCACCTTTAGTAGTAACAAGAATAAGGATAGCAATTGATACAAAGCACTTAAATGAGAGTGAATTATATAACAGTTATCATAAACACATCACAAATGCAGCATCTGATACGAGGAGTGCTTAATGAAACGAATTCCTCATATGCAACTAGAGTGCATTAGTAGCAAAACATAGAAATGATCTCGATAAAACATGAAAACAGATTGAATGTAGAACACCATGATGAATATCATAAATACAATAGAATGTTTCTCATTAACTCTTCCAAGAAAGTTACAGGGACAAAAACAAGATCGGAACGCCTTCTGAATGAAAGTTCCCACCCTTTCCTCATCAATTGAGGACATAATTATAGTGTTATGGCTCCCGATACCAACCTTGAAACAGAGCCTAATTCTGTTACAAAATTTAGGAATCAAATCTTGAGTCATCATTCAAATTTTGAAAAACTCTTGATGTGGCATATTCGCCATGATTTTTATCTACTACATGAAATAAGGGATCTTCGACATGCTGGATCGAAAATGACAATCCGGTGTCTAAGAGGCACGATCGCTTGGCTGAAAATGACATTTTTAGAATAAATCTAACTATTTTATTTCCCCAGACATGATCTGCATCATTGCATCTTGTTCATGACCCAACTACACTTCACACCTGTATTGTTTCTTTTCTTTCTCGCATCTCAGGTCATGCGAAGTTAATCATGGTCGTAGATCTCCATTACAAAGGCACTCGATCATCGCTTGATATGGTTCTTTACGTGATTTTGCAATGGCTTTCCTTTTTAAAATCCTTGCACCTTTCCATCGTGAAATACCCTAGAACTGTTGATCAAATATCCATCAGATCTACGTCGTCCAAACCATGGGGTCCTACCGAATTTCGTAGCAGACACTCTCACTAAACCCTATGTTCTTTCTAACCGCAAAACAACTCTGAGTTGTTGATTTAATCCCTTCCAGATCTCCAGCGTCCCTAGGTGTGGGATCCATTCACATTTTGTAGTGCCCCATCCTGCTAACCTATGTGTGCATTGTCGTCATGAAATTTGTTCCCAACATAGATATTAAGCATCTATAGATCTCGATCGTCGAGATATGAGAGATATGACATATTTCATGGTCCTTCATAGTTTTATAGACCAGTCATCTATTTCTTGGCGAAATATTCCTCCGTCGTCAATCTGCTTCTGCTACATATCCACGTCGTTTGTCTTCAAAATCTGCAGAACCTCATTACGTCCTTCAAGGTCCTATGATCAGGGATTCTTCAAACCTTGTTTCCCCTTTTAATTGGCCTACTCCCCTGTCAACGTTTCAACTCAAAATGGAGCAAATCTCACCTACAAATTTCTTCAACATTTAGCATTGGTGCTAACAAGTTGGTTTGACTGAGGTGGACTGAGCTTAGTGTGCAGTTGTTTAGACTCATATTGACTGAATCAGATGATTTGAGAAACATATTGATTGGTAAAACTTGATTGGACAGGTTGATTGTGCAGTTGGATGAGTAATGTGATAAAGTGGATAGTGATCAGTTGATGAGTAGTGATAAGATGATGAGCAGTGTATAGTAATGGTAGTGGTTGTGTAGTGTGGTACAGATTGTGTAGTTTATTATAGGTGTTGATTAGCAGGTCAGCAAGATCAATGCATTTTTGGTTCAGTAGTTTCTATATTCATATTAGGGTGGTAATACGGGGCAAGGAAAGGGGGTTATAGCCTCCTTCTAGTTGTATCCATAGAACTAGGGAATTGGAGCCTCCTTTAGGTTGTAGCCTATAAATCAGGGGGTTGTAGCCTCCTTTCAGTTGTAGCTGGAGAATTGAAGTCATTGTAATAAGGGGTTTGTTTCCTCCTTCCCGTTGTTGCTGAAAAAAATATTATTATAAAGGCTTACGTGGTTTTTCCCCCAGGACTTGGGTTTCCACGTAAAATATGGTGTACTATGTATCATGTTATGCTTCTTATGTGATGATTATATGATGATGGTAATAATGTTGATGATGATATAATTATAATGTGATCATGCATAATATTGATTAAGTTGGTGATTGTTAAAATTGACAAAGTAATAAAATTTGTGCACACTTATTCACCCCCCCCCCCTCTTAGTGTTCTTGGTGTGTTCAACAACTTCCCATTATCTCCCATTTCAATCATCTCCCCAATTCCAATGCTATGATTCCCTCCCCATAAGTTAGTATCATTTGGTGCGAGGTCATCCCTACCATTATACTCTGAACAAAGTAAGTTTAAGCCCTCCATACTCCCTTTCCCATGTTCCCCATTCTGTGTCGCAATCCCATTATTGTTCCATATCTCTTGTTGTCCCCCTCGTGCTTCTATTAAGAAAACCTCATTTCCTTGGTAGTTACACATCTCCCTCTATCAAAGTCAACACATCTATTCTAGTGGATAGACCCATAGGTCCATGTATCTTAGTTTCATCCACCTCATTGATGAGTTCCTTGGACCACTTGAAAGGAATCCTTAGTGCCTTTTGGGTGGTTGTGTCTCGCGTGCTCGACTTCCACTACACTATCACACCATCAAGATTCATACAAGGTATTGGTTCCTTCATTATTGGGTTGAAGACCGCAATTGTCACCTAACTCTAGCACATTGGTGAGTCTATTCTGGGGACCCATATAGTTTCATGTCCCTTGTGATTTATGGGTTCCTTTGGAGATAGTATTCAAAAGCCCCCTAGTTTCATGCTTCCATGTATCTACAGTATTTGATGTTGCTTGTTGTACCTCCAAGATCCTGAGTCTCAGGCATTGAGTCCATACAGTTGTATACACATTCAGATTTAGCAGAGCATCAGTTGTTGTGATATTGCATTCCAAGAGAATTCCATTGTTCCTATGTACCAGTTCTTCAGATATTTATTTGTATTGATCCTCCCATTGAGTACACCATCATGTACTGCCATTTGTGTATATATATTGATCGCCCCCCATCATTTGATCATTGATCCCCATTTTCATATTGAGACATTGATAGGAGCATGGGTATTCCCGCCTCATCCATATATATGTCTGAGATTATATGTACCTCATCCATTTTTTAGAAGTAATACAAATCAAAAGAAACTATAGTTCGAATGAGGAAACCCAAACTCTTCCATGATTCCCTCTAGTTTCTTCATCGTTGTCACCATTCCTTCCTTGATCCTATGATGTATGTCGGCCCTATGATGAGCTCCTATCCTCACACATCAAAGGGAAATCTGTTAACACCAAAAATTGTTCACCTAGATCACTATGGTCCAAACCATAATTATACATCATAGTCCCACTATTCTTCCCTTCATTTTTTACCTTCACGATTAAATTCCACCAAAATTTATCCAAAACATTATTATTCCTTCCCCCATAAATATAGGGAATTTGAGCATATAGTGTGACATAACCCCAATCTCTCCAGAAAGGACCAAAAAAAGGTAAAAGGAGAATGGGTCAAAAACCATGCACAATAAAATACCATGGGTCAAAAAACCTTGGATCATCCTATAAATACATTGTGAAGGTATCCCCAAAAACACTTTACATTTTTTTCACTTTTCATCAATTTTACATTCTATAAAATTTTCCACTTCCCACACCTTTCGCCACACTATACCATGTTGCACGTCAAGTTCTCTTTGTGTAACCCTTAATCCATTTTCTAGTGACAACACCTTGTTGGAGACAAATGAAGACCAGGATCGTGGGAACCTATGGACCATTTCCACAAACGGTTGTAGTGTCCCAAGTTAAAGGTATTTCCTTTTTTTATTTTATTGCATTAGTTAGTTATAATGTTAAATTGTTGTTATTGCTTATTGTAAATTGAGTTTGAGAAATCCCTTGCACCATGAACTCTACCCTAAGATCTGGTTGATCTAGGGTAGGTGATTTTGCACGTAGTAGGGGATAAATGCCCACTACAATCTACTCCTCCTACGACTGACTGATAATTAAGAACAACTTTAAAATCCTTAGATTAACAAGTGAACATTAACAACTCATTTTCTTCTAGTTCCCAAGGAACTAAGATGACACTAGTCATAAGAACTAGGTCCTCATGGTTTCCCAACCATTCTCCCTCTCCCTAGTGGATCATGCCCAATTTTTTCAATTCAGTCAAGCCCTTAGTCTCCTAATCCTACCAAAACAATTCATAACTTCGAAAATTAACATAACATTACTTACAATTATTTTATCGACCTTGACCTTCTTGCCATAAAGTTACATCTTTACATTTACCTTGTATTTTTCGTTACTGAAAATTTTGAGTAGCTAAGGGGATATTACATCCTCCTCCCCTTAAAGGTACATTGTCCTTGATATTGGTATCTCCTTTCCTTTATCTTCAACATATGTTTTCCCTTACAAATATCAAGATTCATCTTTATTTACTTTGGTATTTCTTCAAATTGTCTATAATACTCGTTGCCTTTCATAACATGTGGTTTACACAACACTACAATATTTTCATATGATTATCATATAATATATGCATAAATAGGATGCTTTTATGATCAAGAGGAACAATGGGAGCAAATTCTTTTGCAACATACTATTGTTTTCCCATAACGATTTTAAAGTTTAGATTTATCCTTAAAGATGTAGTTGCAACATCTGTCAGTCATACATGACATATATAACATTCCTAATATAAAAGAAACCATTCTTGTCTTTTCATGTCCTGGCACATAGCTTTGCTTCTTAACATTGACATTCATACATTTTGTATGGTAGTATATGTCTTAAGTACTTTTAATCCTTTCCTTTTTATTTTCTCAACATAAATAATCACAACAAACTAACATAATATGTGCACAATCATCATTTTTCACATAGTAATAATCATATACTAATTCAAAAGCATTATTAACACACATTCTAACATCCTTTTTTTCCACATTGTCACAAGAGATTTACCTCACATATAACTTTGCATCCATTGTTTTCATAATTCATCATACTAATATGCATAAAATACCAAACATAACATTCGCACACATACCTCTTGTATATCTTTGAAGTACCAAGCATTTCTTGGATGAAATATTCTTTCAAGAGTTCTTCCATGAATATATACATGAGGGTCATATACTCACGGAACCACTAGTCCATGTTCATTCCTCCTCAACCTATATATATTATATTCATATGTTACAAGGATGATACCCTTAATCATCTTTTTATAGTTCTCAGACATATCTCCTACATAGATCTTGGAATCTCTCAAGGCCTTTAATCCCACATATCTCTGATGTTGAAAGCTCAACATCACAAATGATGTCATTGCAGAACCTAACATATCACCTGGGTACTCCATGGTAGTTCTTCTTCAAATCCTAACACCTCCTTTGGGTGCTCACTGATAACTCCTTTTCTATTGAATTTAACATCATAGAGTGCTCAACAGAGCCTAACACATTGTTGGGACTAGGGAAAGGAAAGCATAATTCTCTTAGAATTCTACCTAAGTATGAAGAAGAGCTAGAGAAGAAGAGAAAGGAGTTGCGACAGAGGCAGCAATAGGAAGGAACAAGAAGGAAGAACCCACAACAAAAGAGGAATATGTGATAGAAGAGGAATCTGAGACATAAGAGGAATCCATGATAGAAGGAAGGAATGTGACAAGGAAAGGTGTGATGGAATAATAGTACCAGAAGGAGTGCAAGTGGTATAATGTCTAGAAAATGATAGTAGGGAATGATGACCAGAAAGCAACAGTTTAGGAATATTGTGGGGACAAGGTTGGCCAGAGTTGGCGGAAGACACACGTATGTAAGCATGTTTATAAGTCAATTAGTTAGTGCCTACTATCGTGTGTTGCTAGAATAGGAAATCCAACATGTTGGATAAATGTAGAAAGTTGGTTGAGAAAGCGACAGGTAAAGAGTCGGTAACAAGTCTATAAAAGGAGAAACCCGAGATGTATGTGGGTTAGCTTCTCCATTGTTAGAGTTTGATACTCTCCACTGTTAGTTGCTCTGTATTTGGTGTATGTTACTATCTTGTTGAGTTATTTTGAGTTGAAGAATCTGTAGTTGAGTGCACGAAAGTGTAGGAGAAGTTGAGTCGATGCAGGTTGTGTGTGGATCATTAGTAGAGTCAAGTAGAGATGGAGTATAAGAGAATATCAGAGAGCATGAGAGTAAGAAAGAGTCTGTATAGATAAAGAAGAAGATATAGAACAGAGTCTGCATCTTAGTGCATAGACAAAAGGTGCATACATTTCTCATACCAAATGAATAGCACCTTTGTGGTTTTTCCCAAATGGCTTTACACGTTAGATCCTTTGTATATGTGTGGATGTTGAATTTGTTTTAGTCACCTGTATAAATGTTTCTTTGAATTAATACTTATATGTTTTATTATAAATGAATAGATTCATACCATTCATGTTGTTATAAGTTGAATACGTTTATGCTTCATTGGGATTGTTGTTATATTAGTTGCAGAGGAGTGGTTGGGTTGCAGTCTAACTATTCATCATAAACATCATTAATCCACCCATCAAGATTGGTTGAGCACCTTGGTAAATCATCAAGGGACCTTAAATTCCCCACCCAACTGTGAAAACTTGGTTTTGGCAGTTACCCATAGAAATATATCTCGGGTTAGACTGCATCTTCATCGCAGGTGCTATCGATTGGGACTTTCTCTCTCGAGCCAATATCTTGGGCTTTGTTGTGCTCATCATAAGGGACTGGACCTAGGTCAAAGGGAAGTAGGACATAAATGAAACAAATGGTTCTATTTTCAAGACCCGGATCATTTTGGTGAGGGACATGTTGTGGTAGCCGACGAAGCCTGAAATCCAAGATTGAGTGGATTTCAAAGAGTTAGAATTCACACGAGAATAAAGCAAACGATATAGCTGGAACCCAATAGAGTGGTTAGGATGGTACCTCTATACGTCTATACATAATATTTTATTTTTCAAGTTTCCCATTGTGTTGCATGAGTGGTTTTCTAAGTTCGAAACCCAGCAAAGAAACTTCCAAGGAGGAGAACCGACGAAGTGGAATCCTCTGTTGATTGAGCATCTAAAAAAAGTGAGAAACCATGTGTTGAGGGCTATAAATTTTTGGGTAGAAGGTATTTTGGAAGGATACATTACTGAGTTTGTTGTTGACACAATAAATTCATATAGTGAGGTAAAGAGACAATTTTTTAAAGGACCCCACGGTAGATATTTGTCTTCTTTAAAGATGTGGATAACAATACTTGTATATGAAAAAGGCATCCTATGAATGTGACAAGTTGGAGATTGTGCACAAAAGGGTGGGTATTTCTCAGCAGAACTGTGTGAAAAATGGATCAAATTGAGTTGATATGTTACCTGGATATAGTTTAATTGAAATAGAGGTTGGTTTCTTAAGAAGTGGAAGATGATTTCGGTCTGGAAAGTGAAGAAAGACTCTGATAGGAAGAGGGAGTTGCAACGCGACCAGAGAAGAAGAAGACTATAAGCTTGAGTTGTAATTATACGAAGGGTCTTGCGATGATGAAGAAGAATATCAGTCGATATCTGAAGGAGGAGAAGAATTAGGAGAATCAACCGAAGCTCCAAATCCATACCATGCATATGACACGCCTACATCACTGCGCACATAGACAACAATAAGATATAGAGACTTATCTCCAAGTGGATTTGTAAATACAAGTAGTACTAATGTTGCAAATAGCAGACACGGGAGTATAGTTAGTCAAAATTTTGTTCTGAACATACCAGTAGTTAATACAATGGTTGGGACCGATATTAAGTTTCCAATATTTAATGGAAATGGGTTGGAATACCCAGAGAAACATTGGTTTATATGAGAAGTTGTATGGACTATGTGACAAATCCAAAATGAGAACATAAAGAAAGCACAGATGATCATGACTCTGCGAAGTCATGCGCTAGACTGGTACATGAAACTTTCTATAGTGCCAGTAGGAGTTTCCCAGAAAACACTGGCATAGGAATGTTGAAAATTCAATCGCATTTGAACAATCTTACAGTGCATCTATAGGACATTAAGAAAGGAAAGGAAGTTCATGAAGAGCTATGGTGTATGAGATGTAGAACAAATGGACACCACCAAGATAATTGACCGACGCTCTTGAATTATGTCACAGTAGGAGTGCTGAACTCGAAAAACACCCAACGGATGCCTTGGTGCAAAATATGTGAGACTAAAGGCCATAAGTCGGAAGAATTTTTGTATTTACAAAATATTGTAAGTATGCCAGCTAGTCTATATTGTAAGTTTTGTAATTCAGTAGGACACGATGAGAAGGATTGCAGAGCACTTCATCTATTGCAAGAGAAGACGATGGATACCTACTTAATGAACAATGATGACCATATGCAAGATGAACGAGCATAGCCTTAGTATCATCCTTCTCAATATCCACCATCGCAATATCAACAACTACAATATCCTCAACCACGATAGCAATAGAATCACTATCCTCCACAACAACAATACCCACTACAAACGGGGGTGGAAATTTTCGAGGCTAAGGACAACAACAAGGAGGAGGAGGAGTATTTGGTCGAGGAAGAGGCCAATTCATATTTTATAATTGTGGGAATGCATGACACTTTTCCCAATATTGCCAAATTCCTGTGAAAACATGTACATACTATAAAGCATTTGATCACATTGTCGAACAGTGTCCACAATTAATTGTGAAATGGTAGGCTCGAACTGTGGGAAATCCCAATCCTGTGTAAAATTCGAACCCCAACCCCAACCCCAACCAAAACATTTAGATGATTTATGTTGAGCCGAGAGAACCAAGCATCGTTGTTGTTACAAGAGGAGGTGCTCCGACAGGAGAAAACCAAAATACACAGCATGGACAACCGCAGGTGCGACCTACGACACAAAAGAAAGCTCCATTAGATGTCCAGAAGGAGAAGCAAGTATTCTTGGATGTGAGACCAAAGTTTGCTGATACCAATCAAGCATCAACATCTGGAAAATTAAAGGTGATGCCAAAAATATTTGAGCAATTACTCAGAAAGCAACTACTGAAAAAGGTTAGTAAGATTAAAGAATTTTTCAAAATTTATTTAGCACTAATCCATGATAGATATGATGTCATGAAACTGAAAACACTCATAGAAGAAACTCCAGAAGACCCACAACCTGAAAAGAGAGTTTACCATATTGGGAAGAGATTAAAAACTGGCCGAGAACTGCAAATGACTGCGCATATAGGAGATTATGATATGGACTATATCATTTTATACTTGGGCTCCGATGTCAATATATTGACAAGATATACATGGGAAAGCATGAATAAGCCACGACAGGATTGGTCTCCCATTCAGCTAAGGCTTCTGAATCAATCGAAGGTTCTACCCATTGGTCACACTAACTGAAGTACCTATCAAAGTCGAAGGCCTGAGGACATATGAAGACTTTGAAGTGATTGACATTGTCAATGACACAAATCCCGATTCTATATTGTTCGAAATTGATTGGGCGATAGATAATAAAACCATAATTAATTTTAAGAAAAGAATTTCGTCATTTGAATATTTTTGGGATAAGAGTGGTCACGCCAATTGATCCACTCGAAAGGCATAGATATGTCGAGCCAGTAAATAGGGAAGGCCAAGATAAATACCTGGATCATCTATATAATATCATGTCTTCAAGAAATGATTATATAAACCCAACAACTGATGGAATACTGAGTTGGAGGAGTGTAATCTCTTGCACATTCAATTCAAGCAATGCATTAGAAAATTGGCAGAACCGGATGCATGAAGTCTCCATGCGAAGATGCACAAGAATTACAATATATGTGCGATGGGTAGGAGATGAGGCAAGTGAGATGGCTCTATATAGAACAAAAGTGTACAGAAATACACCTAGATTTGCTTCTTGTAGCACCGTATATAGATATGAATAAGCATCTGAATAAGTTGTTGAACCAACTTTTGGATAATCTACTGGCTCTAGTACTCAAGAGAGGAAGGATATCTATAGGAAAGAATGTGCTTAGTCCTTTTATCTAATAACAGGGTAAACCTCATGTCTTTTTTGGTATATTTTGAAGAAAAATTTACAGAATCGCAGCGATTGTCCGCCTTGGACTTTGTGTTGAAAGCTGCGCTTTCTAGATGGTGGAATACACATAAAAACTCTATCTCTGAATGGACACATTATAGAATACTGCTCGAGATTAAAATATTTGGAGAAGAGATTAGTTATACTGGTCGTAATTATACATGATTGAAAAATACCGGTGATCATATTGAGCATTGTCGCACGACATGGAAAGAATATACGCAACAAGAATGCGTTCATCGATTCATACATACATTGGAGATGGTACCAATAAATTGGTATACATCCGTGGATTTGTGACAATGAACACTCAAGTGAGAAGAATTAGCTACAAGATTCACCCATACATTTGAGTTTGCAAGTGAACACCCAACAATTGATTTTGTGCTACAGATAATCAAGTAAAAATATTTGAATAAATCCTTATCACAGCCACAAATTTCCATCAATGCAGCACAATAATCCACCATTGGATGGAATGTTATAATGTCACAGGAGAACCAGATGATGGTGATCTACTCAATGTAAACATACTTGAGTTAGAAGGTATGCATGTTGTGGAAGGATTTGACATTTCCATTGACTAATTCCTAACCGAAGTTCGCCAATATTGGAGATTATTGGGATGATGAGACTATGGGGAAGATCACTGAATTGTTGCATGAATTACAGGGTCTATTCCCTACTAAATTTTTTGAAATGAAAGAAATAGTTGGTGGTCTCCACGAAATGAAGATACCTTTGAGTCCCAACGCAAAACCTGTCAAGCAGCGACCATATAGATTAAACCCACGATACAAAGAAAATGTTAAAGTTGAATTGGACCTAATTCTAGAGGCAGGCGATATAGAACCTGTCGAAGAATCAGAATGGATTAGTCCAATTGTAGTACAGGACAAGAAGACCTCAAGTGAAGTAATAATTTCTGTCGACCTGAGAAAATTGAATGATGCTTGTTTGCATGATCCATTTCCATCTCCATTTACAGATGAGGTACTGGAGAATGTTGGAGGACAAGAGATGTACTCTTTCACTAATGTATTTTTTGGTTACCATCAGATTAGAATTGATAAGGAGGACCGACACAAGACTACCTTTGCGACAGAGTGTGGTTGTTTCCAGTATAAGGTAATGCCCTTTAGACTTAATAATTTTTCTACTATTTTTTCGAGAATCGTAGTTGCTACCTTTAAAGATTTTATACATAAATTTCTTAAAGTCTACTTTGATGACTAGACAGTATTTGGCCTTGTAAAAGACCATATAGAAATCCTGAGAATGATGTTGGAACACTGTCACCAGTATCAAATTTCCCTGAATATGAAGAAATGTATATTTTGTGCACCTTTTGGAGCTCTGTTGGGCCATGTGGTTTGTCGCGACGAAATGTTGGTTGATCTAGAAAAAGTTGCGATCATCCTTGACCTACCACCGCCCGCTACAGTTAAATAGTTAAGACAGACATTAGAACATATTAGATACTACAGGAAGTTTATCAAAGGATATGCATAGGTGACTACTCCAACGGAAAAAATACTGCTAAAAAAAGACACTAAGTTTCATTGGACAAAATATTTTCAAGAGACTCTAGACGAGCTAAAGAATAAGATGTCTACTGCGCCAACACTCGTATTTTTAGAGTGGGAAAAATAGTTCCATGTTCATGTCAACGTATCGTCTGTTGCGCTTGGCATGGTACTGACACGGCCTAGTGAAGGATTGGTTTATCATCCCATTGCCTTCGCTAGCAGGAAGTTATCAACTGCAGAGAATAATTATACCACGACAGAGAGAGAAGGGCTAGAAATGGTATATGTGCTGCATAAATTTATACATTGTTTACTAGGAGGACATTTTAAGATGTATACTGACCATCTGCATTAAAATACTTGGTCAATAATCTAGTGTTGGGGGATAAGATCTACCATTGGCTTCCCCTTTTCCAGGAATTTGATTTTGACATAATTGTTAAACTCCTTCGGTTGAATTTGGGACCAGACCATCTCTCAAGGATTGAAAGTGGAGAAGAACCTACTAGTCCAGAATATAATCTCCCGGATGCGCATTTTTTTGAGATAACCATGTTTGATGATTAGTATAATGATATCATACATTTTCTGAGTACAGGTTATGCACAAACTGAATTTACCACTGTGCAAAAGAAATAGTTAGTGGTGCGAGCTGCAGATTTCCAGTTGATCGTTGGACACTTGTATAAAATGGGTCGTGGTGAGATACTATTGCATTGTGTTTTGGAGCACTAGTGCCCCAAGATATTGAATGAAGCACATGCTGGTGTTGCAGGAGGCCACTATACACGAAAATCTACAGTGCGCGAGATTTTGCAAGAAGGATTATGGTGGCTCACCATGCATGAATATGCTCGAGATTATTGTCATAGTTTTGATGTATGTCAAATAACTGGGAATCCTTCTCGAAGAGATGAAATTCCATTGGCACCGCATATTACATTACAATAATTTGATAAATGGGTTGTTGATTTTGTAGGACCTATTAGTCTGGTAGGAAAGCGAATAAGAGCACAATATATTATTAATGTGATTGATTACCTAACCATATGGGAAAAAGTAGCACCAATAAAGGATTTTACCAATGCGACTACTATGAATTTTTTATTTAAAAATGTCGTGACAATGTTCGGGTTCCCAAATATTTTAATCAACAATCAAGGTACGCATTTTGTAAATCAATTGATTGAAGAAATAACTGAGTAATTCTAGATACAACATAGAATAACAATGCCATATCATCCTCAAGAAAAGAGATATATTGAAGCATTCAACCAGATTCTAGAAAATACAATGACAAAAGTCTGCAATGCATGCCAGACTCCATTTAGGTTGGTATATGGGAAAGAAGTTGTCATGCCTATGCAGTACATTGTGTCGAGACTAAGATTTGTTGCAATCACTGAAAGGACATATGTTGATGTTGTGGAAGATAGGTTACTTCAACTAGTACACTTGGAGGAAGAAATTGATTTTTTTGCAGGATTTAACCATAATGTAGAAAACCAAAGGCAGAAGGTATGGCATGATAGACACATTAAGAGCAAGCATTTCAAAGTTGTAGGTCTTGTTATTATGTATGAAAACAAGTTTTTCGAGAGGAAAGCTAAAAACACATTGGTTAGTGTTATAAATAGATCTTGTTCTTAGTTTATTTGTTCTTTTTTTCTTAATTTTCAACCGTTGGTTTAAAATGATTTTACACTTTATGTTGATTTTAAGAATTTTTGACAATCAATAATTTTGGTTGGATTTAATGCTTTTAATGGTTGAATTATTTCATTATTTTAGTTTTAAGGTTTGTCTTTCGGGCTTATTAGTTAACATGTACATCTTTAAGCTTTCAAAAACTTATAATAAAATTTTATTCCAAGTTTTGATTTATAATCTAACTCTCATTTTTTAGTCCTTTGTCAAATATTTTAATGAGGAGATTTCTGTAGTAGCTTTGTTTTTTCTGTTTTTGTCATTGTCATTGGGAGAATATTACGAGGAGATGGAAATGAATTCGGGAAAAAAAAGAGGTTTTTTTCCACCACAGAATCATTCACAAAAACCTCTCTCAGTTTTGCAATAGCTCTTATCGTTTGAGAGACTCGAATTCATCTTTGTGGCCTATTTTTAGGGTTTGAATTATTTAATAATTTCATGTTTTAGTCACAAATTTGCAGCACATATTCTGATAAATTAAAGGGGAATTTTGAAAAACCAAGAGAGGTTTTTGTTCATAGCATATTCATTTTAAACAAATTCTCTTAGGTTTTACACAGGATTCCCATATTGAGAGATATGAATGGGTCTTTGAGACCCAAATTTCCAGAAATTCGTCAAATTTCCCCAAATCCGATTTGTTATTTTTAGGTTAATTGTCTTTAAATATTTTGAGTTATCATGTAACTAATTGATGTAACTATTTAAAATTTCGACCTAGAAGGTATTTATGGAACTACTTTACTTTTGTAATCATAAAAGGAAGACAAACATACAGTTTTGGGGTGGGATTTTTCACTCAAGGAGAGGCTTTTGGAGCTTTGATTTCTCAAGCTAGAACTTATAACTCTTATGTAAGTGGATGACTGTTATTGATTATATATAAAATGATAAGCCCTTTTACCTGTCATGCTTTTTCATTTCTGATTTAGTTGATTGCTCAGTCTACAATTTCATTTCTTGTTTAAAGGTTTATTCATGTAAATGTTTGTAGCCTGTGGGTGGAATTAGTATTTCATGTGTAATGTTTATGGCTTATTGGGATGTGTTTGATCCCCAGTTTATCCAACTTGCATGATTCAGTTCTGTATTAGCTTGTGGATGTTTATTCCCTCCTTGCTGATGAAGTTTTTAAAACCAAAACGATAAACCAAAACCCTAAAAACCTGTTTTACTTAATTTTATTTTATGAGATTGTGTTGGCTTGTTCTTTAGTAGTCTGAGAACAATTTCTAGCACTAACATCTTTGGCGTCATTGCTGGGGATGAAGGTGAAGTATATCTTCCCTGGGATATCATTATTCATCTGATTTTAAGAGGTGAACAAAGTCAGAAAATATTTTAGACTAAAATTTTTCATCGGCGACTCAATGATTAAAGATTCCACTACAAGGAGAATTTTGTTGACAGAAAAATGAAGAAGCAAATGGAAAGATTGGGTATCAGCTTGTTACTTTTCTCCATGAGGTTTTGTTCTTATTCATCAGTTCTTTTATGTTTTTCCCATTGCATGTCAAAAGAATTATTTTTTGTTTTTTCTATTCCGATGCTCATAAACCTTCAAGTACATATCCCTCTTCGGAAGAAGAAAATATGAATTCTCGTTTTATTGATGTTGATCATATTCCTTCATTTGAAATACATGTGCAGCATGATATACATACCCATATCTCTTGAAGCTGATTATTCTGGTCATCTTGTAGAGAATAAAGCTAATATATTACCTTCTACCATAACTGTTGAAACTTGAGAACATCTTGTTGAACCTCATTTTCAACTCATAGATTTTCAGTCTAGACTCAGACAGAAGATGTTTAAACCTCTTAGGCTGCCATCTCTCTTACATCCTTACCCTTCCTACTTTGTTGCATATCTTCCCCATTTTACTGGAAAAGACCATATTATAGCAGAGAAGCATTTAGAATCTTTTCATAATTTTATTGATAATTTTGAAATCATGCATGAGGATGTTATCATCGGGTTATTTTCGAAATCCTTTGCTGGAGATGCTGGGTTTTGGTTTCGAAATTTAAAAGCTGATTCAATTGGATCATGGGAAGAGTTACATGATGTCTTTTTGAAGTATTGGGGTAAGAATATATCTTATGATCAATTTCTTTCCGAATTTTATAGTTTGAAAAGAGAGAATGATGAGCCAATTACTAAATTTAATTAGAGGTTTCAAAGTTTTTATATCGGTATCCCTTCGGAGATCAGACCTTCGGAAAAACTTGCTAAGGTATATTATGTTATGGCTCAACATTCAGATCTTGTCTTTTTCCTGTTAGAAAGGAAATCATCATCTTTAAGACAATTGTTTGAGGATGCAAAAGGAGTGGAGGAGAACATCCGAGCTTGCAAAATGCTTTGAGATCAGGCTCATGTCGAATATATACAAGCTTATGAATAGGAAAAAGAACATAGGTATCATTCATATTTAAGACATTTTTCTTCATCATTTTCAAATTTTCATATGAACAAGGATATAAATGCCACTTGTGTTGATTCTTCATATTAGTTTGCTAATGTTTTAGACCATAATATACTTTCAGTGGATTATAGTAGAAATTTCCTAGTTCCTGCTATGAGCTTATCATGTTATGAAGAAGACTCGGTGCTGCTCTTAAACCTCTTACTATTAATATAAGAAATGAGCTGCCATTCTTGACTTATGGTCACTTTTAGAATTTTATTTGTTCAAGTTTTGATCAAGGGTTTTATTTAAAGGTCAAGAAACAGTTTCAAGAGCCATTGGTTTCCATTCTTGAGCCAAAGTTTAAAAATAAAAACAATGGAGAGGAAAAGAATGCTTCACTTTATGATGAATATAATGAAGACATTGAAGTTTTAAACCGGAAATTTCATGATCCCGTGGCTTCTTGGATGGAGTTGTATTTTTCAAAGGCTTATAATGCTGCAGCTTTTGGCATACTTCCTATTTCCAGTCGTAAGTATCAGTTGCATACAGACTCTTTATTGCATTTATCACATCTCTTGTGGGTTTTCTCAAACAGTAGCATGCATGGAATTATGATTCTCAGTCAAATGGTTTCTTGGCTTCACTGGAAGTATGATTACACTTGATTGGGTTGTTTCCTCGGATTAGAAGTAGGAGTAAATAGAAGAATAAGCTCGCTATAAAAGCATGTAGATTCTTTTCAGTATGATGGTTTGTAGCAGTATTTTGTCATTTCAAAGGTATGTGTTCAGATTTTGCGAAAGTTGCAGAGATTTGGTAAATGACTCCATCACCCAATGAATAAGGCACAAGGTCTACAGGTTCTTGAAGCCTCACAAGGAGGAATTCATCCCGCAGCAAGAGCCAGATGTTATAACTAGATCTTGTTCTTAGTTTATCTGTTCTTTTTATCCTAATTTTCAACCGTTGGTTTAAAATGATTTTACATTTTATGTTGATTTTAAGAATTTTTGACAATCAATAATTTCGGTTGGATTTAATGCTTTTAATGGTTGAATTATTTCATTATTTTAGTTTTAAGGTTTCTCTTTTGGGTTCATTAGTTAATATGTACATCTTTAAGCTTTCAAAAACTTATAATAAAAGTTTATTCCAAGTTTTGATTTATAATCTAACTTTCATTTTTTAGTCCTTTGTCAAATATTTTAATGAGGAGATTCCTGTAGCAGCTTTGTTTTTCCTATTTTTGTCATTGTCATTGGGAGAAGATTATGAGGAGATGGAAATGAATTCGGGAAAACAAAAAGAAATTTTTTTCCAAAATAGACTCATTAACAAAAACCTCTCTCAATTTCGCAACAGATATTATCGTTTGAGAGATTCAAATTCATCTTTGTGGCCTATTTTCAGGGTTTGAATCATTTAATAATTTCATGTTTTAGTCACAAATTTGCAGCACATATTCTGATCAATTAAAGGGGAATTTTTAAAAACCAAGAGAGGTTTTTGTTCATAACATATTCATTTTAAACAAATTCTCTCAGGTTTTACACAGGATTCCCAGATTGAGAGATATGAATGGGTCTTTGAGACCCAAATTTCCAGAAATTTGTCAAATTTCCCCAAATCCGATTTGTTATTTTTAGGTTAATTGTCTTTAAATATTTTGAGTTGTCATCTAACTAATTGATGTAGCTATTTCAAATTTCGACCTAGAAGGTAGTTATGGAACTACTTTACTTTTGTAATTATAAAAGGAAGACAAACATACAGTTTTGGGGTGGGATTTTTCACTCAAGGAGAGGCTTTTGGAGCTTTGATTTCTCAAGCTAGAACTTATAGATCTTATGTAAGTGGATGACTGTTATTGATTATATATAAACTGATAAGCCCTTTTACCTGTCATGCTTTTTCATTTCTGATCTGGTTGATTGCTCAGTCTACAATTTCATTTCTTATTTAAAGGTTTATTCATGTAAATGTTTGTAGCCTGTGGGTGGAATTAGTATTTCATGTGTAATGTTTATGGCTTATTGGGATGTGTTTGATCCCCAGTTTATCCAACTTGCATGATTCAGTTCTGTATTATCTTGTGAATTTTTATTTCCTCCTTGCTAATGAAGTTTTTAAAACCAAAACGATAAACCAAAACCCTAAAAACCTGTTTTACTTAATTTTATTTTATGAGATTGTGTTGGCTTGTTCTTTAGTAGTCTGAGAACAATTTCTAGCACTAACATCTTTGGCGTCGTTGCTGGGGATGAAGGTGAAGTATATCTTCCCTAGTATATCATTATTCATTTGATTTTGAGAGGTGAACAAAGTCAGAAAATATTTTAGACTAAAATTTTTCATCGGCGACTCGATGATTAAAGATTCCACTACAAGGAGAATTTTGTTGACAGAAAAATGAAGAAGCAAATGGAAAGACTGGGTATCAGCTTGTTACTTTTCTCCATGAGGTTTTGTTCTTATTCATCAGTTCTTTTATGTTTTTCCCATTGCATGTCAAAAGAATTATTTTTTGTTTTTTCTATTCCGATGCTCATAAACCTTCAAGTACATATCCCTCTTCGGAAGAAGAAAATATGCATTCTCGTTTTATTGATGTTGATCATATTCCTTCATTTGAAATACATGTGCAGCATGATATACATACCCATATCTCTTGAAGATGATTATTCTGGTCATCTTGTAGAGAATAAAGCTAATATATTACCTTCTACCATCACTGTTGAAACTTGCGAACATCTTGTTGAACCTCATTTTCAACTCACAAATTTTCAGTCTAGGCTCAGACAGAAGATGTTTAAACCTCTTAGGCTGCCATCTCTCTTAGATCCTTACCCTTCCTACTTTGTTGAATATCTTCCCCATTTTACTGGAAAAGACCATATTACAGCAGAGAAGCATTTAGAATCTTTTCATAATTTTATTGATAATTTTGAAACCATGCATGAGGATGTTATCATGAGGTTATTTTCGAAATCCTTTGCTGGAGATGCTGGGTTTTGGTTTCAAAATTTAAAAGCTGATTCAATTGGATCATGGGAAGAGTTACATGATGTCTTTTTGAAGTATTGGGGTAAGAATATATCTTATGATCAATTTACTTCAAAATTTTATAGTTTGAAAAGAGAGAATGATGAGCCAATTACTAAATTTAATTGGAGGTTTCAAAGTTTTTATATCGGTATGCCTTCGGAGATCAGACCTTCGGAAAAACTTGCTAAGGTATATTATGTTATGGCTCAACATTCAGATCTTGTCTTTTTCCTGTTAGAAAGGAAATCATCATCTTTAAGACAATTGTTTGAGGATGCAAAAGGAGTGGAGGAGAACATCCGAGCTTGCAAAATGCTTCGAGATCAGGCTCATGTCTAATATATACAAGCTTATGAACAGGAAAAAGAACATAGGTATCATTTAGATTTAAGACATTTTTCTTCATCATTTTCAAATTTTCATATGAAAAAGGATATAAATGCCACTTGTGTTGATTCTTCATATTAGTTTGCTGATGTTTTAGATGATAATATACTTTCAGTGGATTATAGTAGAAATTTCCTAGTTCCTGCTATGAGCTTATCATGTTATGAAGAAGAAGGTGCTGCTCTTAAACCTCTTACTATTGATATAAGAAATAAGCTGCCATTCTTGACTTATGGTCACTTTCAGAATTTTATTTGTTCAAGTTTTGATCAAGGGTTTTATTTAAAGGTCAAGAAACAGTTTCAAGAGCCATTGGTTTCCATTCTTGAGCCAAAGTTTAAAAAGAAAAACAATGGAAAGGAAAAGAATGCTTCACTCTATGATGAATATAATGAAGACATTGAAGTTTTAAACAGGAAATTTCATGATCTCGTGGCTTCTTGGATGGAGTTGTATTTTTCAAAGGCTTATAATGCTGCAACTTTTGGCATACTTCCTATTTCCAGTCATAAGTATCAGTTTCCTACAGACTCTTTATTGCATTTATCACATCTCTTGTGGGTTTTCTCAAATAGTAGCATGCATGGAATTATGATTCTCAGTCAAATGGTTTCTTGACTTCACTGGAAGTATGATTACACTTGATTGGATTGTTTCCTCCGCTTAGAAGTAGGAGTAAATAGAAGAATAAGCTCGCTATAAAAGCATGTAGATTCTTTTCAGTATGCTGGTTTGTAGCAGTATTTTGTCATTTCAGAGGTATGTGTTCATATTTTGCGAAAGTTGCAGAGATTTGGTAAATGACTCCATCACCCAATGAATAAGGCACAAGGTCTACATGTTCTTGAAGCCTCACAAGGAGGAATTCATCCCGCAGCAAGAGCCAGATGTTATAACTAGATCTTGTTCTTAGTTTATATGTTCTTTTTATCATAATTTTCAACCGTTGGTTTAAAATGATTTTACATTTTATGTTGATTTTAAGAATTTTTGACAATCAATAATTTCGGTTGGATTTAATGCTTTTAATGGTTGAATTATTTCATTATTTTAGATTTAAGGTTTCTCTTTTGGGTTCATTAGTTAATATGTACATCTTTAAGCTTTCAAAAACTTATAATAAAAGTTTATTCCAAGTTTTGATTTATAATCTAACTTTCATTTTTTAGTCCTTTGTCAAATATTTTAATGAGGAGATTCCTGTAGCAGCTTTGTTTTTCCTATTTTTGTCATTGTCATTGGGAGAAGATTATGAGGAGATGGAAATGAATTCAGGAAAACAAAAAGAGAATTTTTTCCAAAACAAACTCATTAACAAAAACCTCTCTCAGTTTTGCAACAGCTATTATCGTTTGAGAGATTCGAATTCATCTTTGTGGCCTGTTTTCAAGGTTTGAATTATTTAATAATTTCATGTTTTAGTCACAAATTTACAACACGTATTCTGATCAACTAAAGGGGAATTTTGAAAAACCAAGAGAGGTTTTTGTTCATAACATATTCATTTTAAACAAATTCTCTCAGGTTTTACACAGGATTCCTAGATTGAGAGATATGAATGGGTCTTTGAGACCCAAATTTCCAGAAATTCGTCAAATTTCCCCAAATTTGATTTGTTATTTTTAGGTTAATTGTCTTTAAATATTTTGAGTTATCATGTAACTATTTCAAATTTCGACCTAGAAGGTAGTTATGGAACTACTTTACTTTTGTAATCATAAAAGGAAGACAAACATACAGTTTTGGGGTGGGATTTTTCACTCAAGGAGAGGCTTTTGGAGCATTGATTTCTCAAGCTAGAACTTATAACTCTTATGTAAGTGGATGACTGTTATCGATTATATATAAACTGATAAGCCCTTTTACCTGTCATGCTTTTTTATTTCTGATCTGGTTCATTGCTCAGTCTACAATTTCATTTCTTGTTTAAAGGCTTATTCATGTAAATGTTTGTAGCCTGTGGGTGGAATTAGTATTTCATGTGTAATGTTTATGGCTTATTGGGATGTGTTTGATCCCCAGTTTATCCAACTTGCATGATTCAGTTCTGTATTAGCAGGTGGATGTTTATTTCCTCCTTGCTGATGAAGTTTTTAAAACCAAAATGATAAACCAAAACCTTAAAAACCTGTTTTACTTAATTTTATTTTATGAGATTGTGTTGGCTTGTTCTTTAGTAGTCTGAGAACAATTTCTAGCACTAACATCTTTGGCGTCGTTGCTGGGGATGAAGGTGAAGTATATCTTCCTTGGGATATCATTATTCATCTGATTTTGAGAGGTGAACAAAGTCAGAAAATATTTTATACTAAAAATTTTCATCGGCGACTCGATGATTAAAGATTCCACTACAAGGAAAATTTTGTTGACAGAAAAATAAAGAAGCAAATGGAAAGACTGGGTATCAGCTTGTTACTTTTCTCCATGAGGTTTTGTTCTTATTCATCAGTTCTTTTATGTTTTTCCCATTGCATGTCAAAAGAATTATTTTTTGTTTTGTCTATTTCGATGCTCATAAACCTTCAAGTACATATCCCTCTTCGGAAGAAGAAAATATGCATTCTTGTTTTATTGATGTTGATCATATTCCTTCATTTGAAATACATGTGCAGCATGATATACATACCCATATCTCTTGAAGATGATTATTCTGGTCATCTTGTGGAGAATAAAGCTAATATATTACCTTCTACCATCACTGTTGAAACTTGCGAACATCTTGTTGAACCTCATTTTCAACTCACAGATTTTCAGTCTAGACTCAGACAGAAGATGTTTAAACCTCTTAGGCTACCATCTCTCCTACATCCTTACCCTTCCTACTTTGTTGAATATCTTCCCCATTTTACTGGAAAAGACCATATTACAGCAGAGAAGCATTTAGAATATTTTCATATTTTTATTGATAATTTTGAAATAATGCATGAGGAT
This sequence comes from Pseudotsuga menziesii, assembly GCA_001517045.1. Classification (NCBI taxonomy): domain Eukaryota; kingdom Viridiplantae; phylum Streptophyta; class Pinopsida; order Pinales; family Pinaceae; genus Pseudotsuga; species Pseudotsuga menziesii. The sequence goes on along the minus strand of LPNX010143399.1, from coordinate 20,522 downwards.
GTTATCATGAGGTTATTTTCGAAATCCTTTGCTGGAGATGCTGGGTTTTGGTTTCGAAATTTAAAAGCTGATTCAATTGGATCATGGGAAGAGTTACATGATGTCTTTTTGAAGTATTGGGGTAAGAATATATCTTATGATCAATTTCCTTCCGAATTTTATACTTTGAAAAGAGAGAATGATGAGCCAATTATTAAATTTAATTGGAGATTTCAAAGTTTTTATATCGGTATGCCTTCGGAGATCAGACCTTCGGAAAAACTTGCTAAGGTATATTATGTTATGGCTCAACATTCAGATCTTGTCTTTTTCCTGTTAGAAAGGAAATCGTCATCTTTAAGACAATTGTTTGAGGATGCAAAAGGAGTGGAGGAGAACATCCAAGCTTGCAAAATGCTTCGAGATCAGGCTCATGTCGAATATATACAAGCTTATGAACAGGAAAAAGAACATAGGTATCATTCAGATTTAAGACATTTTTCTTCATCATTTTCAAATTTTCATATGAACAAGGATATAAATGCAACTTGTGTTGATTCTTCATATTAGTTTGCCGNAATGAGGAGATTCCTGTAGCAGCTTTGTTTTTCCTATTTTTGTCATTGTCATTGGGAGAAGATTATGAGGAGATGGAAATGAATTCGGGAAAACAAAAAGAATTTTTTTTTCCAAAATAGACTCATTAACAAAAACCTCTCTCAATTTCGCAACAGATATTATCGTTTGAGATNTCCTGCTATGAGCTTATCATGTTATGAAGAAGAAGGTGCTGCTCTTAAACCTCTTACTATTGATATAAGAAATAAGCTGCCATTCTTGACTTATGGTCACTTTTAGAATTTTATTTGTTCAAGTTTTGATCAAGGGTTTTATTTAAAGGTCAAGAAACAGTTTCAAGAGCCATTGGTTTCTATTCTTGAGCCAAAGTTTAAAAAGAAAAACAATGGAGAGGAAAAGAATGCTTCACTTTATGATGAATATAATGAAGACATTGAAGTTTTAAACCGGAAATTTCATGATCCCGTGGCTTCTTGGATGGAGTTGTATTTTTCAAAGGCTTATAATGCTGCAGCTTTTGGCATACTTCCTATTTCCATTCATAAGTATCAGTTGCCTACAGACTCTTTATTGCATTTATCACATCTCTTGTGGGTTTTCTCAAACAGTAGCATGCATGGAATTATGATTCTCAATCAAATGGTTTCTTGGCTTCACTGGAAGTATGATTACACTTGATTGGGTTGTTTCCTCCGATTAGAAGTAGGAGTAAATAGAAGAATAAGCTCGCTATACAAGCATGTAGATTATTTTCAGTATGCTGGTTTGTAGCAGTATTTTGTCATTTCCGAGGTATGTGTTCATATTTTGCGAAAGTTGCAGAGATTTGGTAAATGACTCCATCACCCAATGAATAAGGCACAAGGTCTACAGGTTCTTGAAGCCTCACAAGGAGGAATTCATCCCGCAGCAAGAGACAGATGTTATAACTAGATCTTGTTCTTAGTTTATCTGTTCTTTTTATCTTTTTTTTCAACCGTTGGTTTAAAATGATTTTACATTTTATGTTGATTTTAAGAATTTTTGACAATCAATAATTTCGGTTGGATTTAATGCTTTTAATGGTTGAATTATTTCATTATTTTAGTTTTAAGGTTTCTCTTTTGGGTTCATTAGTTAATATGTACATCTTTAAGCTTTCAAAAACTTATAATAAAAGTTTATTCCAAGTTTTGATTTATAATCTAACTTTCATTTTTTAGTCCTTTGTCAAATATTTTAATGAGGAGATTCCTGTAGCAGCGTTGTTTTTCCTATTTTTGTCATTGTCATTGGGAAAAGATTATGAGGAGATGGAAATGAATTCAGGAAAACAAAAAGAGATTTTTTCCAAAACAGACTCATTAACAAAAACCTCTCTCAGTTTTGCAATAGCTATTATCGTTTGAGAGATTCGAATTCATCTTTGTGGCCTATTTTCAGGGTTTGAATTATTTAATAATTTCAGGTTTTAGTCACAAATTTTTAGCATGTATTATAATCAATCGAAGGGGAATTTTGAAAAACCAGGAGATTTTTTTGTTAATAACATATTCATTTAAAAAAACCTCTCTCCGTTTTTACACAGGTGTCCTAGATCGAGAGATATGAAGGGGTCTTTGAGACCCAAATTTCCCCAAATCCGATTTGCTATTTTTGGGTTAATTGTCTTTAAATATTTTGAGTTATCATGTAACTAATTGATGTAACTATTTCAAATTTCGACCTAGAAGGTAGTTATGGAACTACTTTACTTTTGTAATCATAAAAGGAAGACAAACATACAGTTTTGGGGTGGGATTTTTCACTCAATGAGAGGCTTTTGGAGCTTTGATTTCTCAAGCTATAACTTATAACTCTTATGTAAGTGGATGAATGTTATTGATTACATATAAACTGATAAGCCCTTTTACCTGTCATGCTTTTTCATTTCTGATCTGGTTGATTGCTCAGTCTACAATTTCATTTCTTGTTTAAAGGTTTATTCATGTAAATGCTTGTAGCCTGTGGGTGGAATTATTATTTCATGTGTAATGTTTATGGCTTATTGGGATGTGTTTGATCCCCAGTTTATCCAACTTGCATGATTCAGTTCTGTATTAGCTTGTGGATGTTTATTTCCTCCTTGCTAATGAAGGTTTTAAAACCAAAACCCTAAAAACCTGTTTTACTTAATTTTATTTTATGAGATTGTGTTGCCTTGTTCTTTAGTAGTCTGAGAACAATTTTTGGCACTAACAGTTAAGACCATATTTTGTCAAGGAACTCACTAATGGAGGAGCAGTGAAGTTAGAAAACTTATATGGGACAGAGGTCAGAGGACTCGTCAATGAGAGTCGACTGAAACCATATTTCTATAGCTACGACTTAATCGCAAAAAAAAAGAGAGAGAAAGAGAAAAGAGAAAAGAGAAAAGCGAATATATATATATATATATATAGAGAGAGAGAGAGAGAGAGAGAGAGAGAGAGAGAGAGAGATGAGATAAAATGTATGATCACAGACTCTTTGTCTGTTGTAGAGAGAAGTGAAGTTTTGCATACTTGGCATATGGCCAAGGTAAAAATTATGAGCGAAGACAATTGGTATGTCGCAAGACAGGAACCCTATTGAAAGTGGAATGTAAGTCGCAAGGAGTGTGGTGATACACTTAGTGAGTCACAGAAGCAAGGAACTTTGCCAAGTGAAGGAAATCGGGCCACAAGAGACACGACGTTGATGCAAAGTACGACAAGAATTGCTGACAAGACAATTGTCTGTCAGTAATTTGAAAACCTTGAGAGAATCTGGCGGTGTATCTTTCAAAATTACTCCAGCCATAATTATTGTTAGCACTATTTTATTTCGCAGGAGTTGGTGTAATCGTTGTAAAAATTTTCAAGTTTTCATTGGTGATTTGGAAGCATCAAAGGTTTACTCGTTTGGTGAATCATAAAAGGTTGGCAGGAAGAAGGAATTTTAAAGGCCTTTTGGTAAAAGAAAAGGAAATTTTTTATTATTTGGGCTTAAAGGACAGAGGACTCATCAATGGGAGTCGACTGAAACCATATTTCTATAGCTGCGACTTAATCGCAAAAAAAAGAGAGAGAAAGAGAAAAGTGAATATATATATATATATATATATATATATATATAGAGAGAGAGAGAGAGAGAGAGAGAGAGAGAGAGATGAGATAAAATGTATGATCGCAAACTCTTTGTCTGTTGTATAGAGAAGTGAAGTTTTGCATACTTGGCATATGGCCAAGGTAAAAATTATGAGCGAAGACAATTGGTATGTCACAAGACAAGAACCCTATTGAAAGTGGAATGTAAGTTGTAGGAGTGCAGTGATACACTTAGTGAGTCACAGAAGCAAGGAAATTTGCCAAGTGAAGGAAATTGGGCCGCAAGAGACACGACGTCGATGCAAAGTACAACGAGAATTGCTAACAAGACAGTTGTCTGTCAGTAATTTAAAAACCTTGAGAGAATTTGGCGGTGTATCTTTCAAAATCACTTCGGCCATAATTATTGTTAGCACTATTATATTTCGCAAGAGTTGGTGTTATCGTTGTAAAAATTTTCAAGTTTTCATTGGTGATTTGGAAGCATCAAAGGTTTACTCGTTTGGTGAATTATAAAAGGTTGGCGAGAAGAAGGAATTTTAAAGGCCTTTTGGTAAAAGAAACGGAAATTTTTTATTATTTGGAATTAAAAGTTCTTTGGTTAAAAATGAGAGATTTTACAATTGGGGAAAATTTATTCATTTTGAATAAAGTTTACAAAATTGGTTTTATAATAAAAATGTGACTTTATATATTGTGGGCTAAAGCATATTTTTATATAAAAAAATTGGTGAATCATAAAAGGTTGGCAAGGAAGAAGGAATCTTAAAGGCCTTTTGGTAAAAGAAACGGAAAATTTTTATTATTTGGGCTTAAAGGTTCTTTCGTTAAAAATGATAGATTTTACAATTGGGGAAAAATTTTATTCATTTTGAATAAAGTTTACAAAATTGGTTTTATAATAAAAATGTGGCTTTATATATTTTGGGCTAAAGCATATTTTTATATAAAAAAAATTGGTTTTATAATAAAAATGTGACTTTATATATTTTAGGCTAAAGCATATTTTTATAAATAAAAAAAATTGATTTTATAATAAAAATGTGGCTTTATATATTTTGGACTAAAGGGCTAAAGCATACTTTTATAAAAATAAATTGATTTTATAATAAAAATGTGGCTTTATATATTTTGCGCTGGTATTTTTATATCGGCTAAAGCATATATTTATAAAAATAAATTGGTTTTATAATAAAAATGTGGCTTTATATATTTTTGGCTCGTATTTTTATATCTAAAGGGCTAAAGCATATTTTTATAATTAAAATGTGGCTTTATATATTTTGGGCTCGTATTTTTATATGGGCTAAAGCATATTTTTATAAAAATAAATTGTTTTTATTGTTTTTATAATAAAAATGTGGGTTTATATATTTTGGGCTCGTATTTTTATATGGGCTAAAACCCCAACAAAAGTAGTTGTTATCATACCAATGATCTGTTTCTGAGTAGAGTAAGCAGGTTGACCAACAACCAACTAGCTAGGGGGAGGGGAGGCATGCTATCCTTTCTTTACGTACATGCCACTTGTTATACCTGAATTTTCTTTACAGCCTCCACCTTATAGTTATTATCCACCTGCAATAAATAGACATGTCCTATACACTTGCTTCATGAATCGCTTAGGAGGTGTTGGTACTGCTGTTATAGACTTACCAGACAGGGGTGGGATCAACTAACTTTACCCCTTGACTTACTATTGCCTTCCACCTAGGACATGGAGTGCTACCCGACCTTTCTTAATCTTTGGAGGTAAGGCACTCTTACTATTTACCTTTTACCCTAGCATCAGAGGTCATAGCCTAAGTGACTACTAAGTTCTAAGTTGATTGGAGTTAAGGCAGATTGGAGTTAAGGGTCATATAAGTATCTCCTTTTGTAAGGGCTCCGCGTTGTCTCTGCAGTATGTCAATACCGAACATAAACCCCAAGGCTACTTGTACTTCCTTCTAAGCTGGGCTGGCTGGGAGGGGATGGAAACGGGTCACGGATTGATTGATTGCTTTTCTCGCTTGCTAGGAAGGACGTGTTGATAGAGCATGTTCCCAAGCTAGTGGGGAAAGAATATGGATTTGGATTTGAATATGCAAGTAGATTTAGACGTGGATTTTTATTTCATGTGGATATGGAAATGGATGGCGATGTTGAAATGGATAGCAATTTGGATGGCGTTGGTGATGTTGATGTGGACATAGATGGCGATAGCAATCTTTTATATGGGCTAAAGCATATTTTTATAAGAATAAATTGTTTTTATAATAAAAATGTGGCTTTATATATTTTGGGTTCGTATTTTTATATGGGCTAAAGCATATTTCGTATTTTTATATGGGCTAAAGCATATTTTTATAAAAGTACTTGGGCTTAAAGCATAATCCTTTTTTAATAGGGCCAAGCCGAGGCCCAAATGCTCAACTCTGAGATCTTTTAAAAGATCGACTAGTCCGAGATCTTTTAAGAAATTGACTATTTACATATCGACCCATACCAAACAAAGCTCACCACAATTATCCAAACGTCAAGCTCACGAGGACTACTAGATTACTTTGTACTTTGCAATAAATACAACTGATTAACGCATATAAGCTACTTTAAAGTTTATCAATCATTGCATGTGGTATAACGTCCCTTGCAAAATTTATAAATGATGCCTTTTTTGAGTTGGACCTGTCCAATTGTGAGCGTTGAACACCTAGTTACTGTTTGCTACCCAAGAATTATACGAAATCTGATGCTAGTTATTGCACTGATCTTGCAGCAAAGTTACTGAATGATAATTGGGTGTCTGTGACATTTGGTAGTGAGGATTACTCCTTCAAGAATATGCGTAAGCAATCAATACAAGGAATGTCTTTTTCGTTGTGAGGATGATAGATTTTATTTGGATATGTTCATAGAATCTACGGCAGCTACCACTAAGTCTGTAAAAGAGTTGTTAGAAAAGATGCAAAATAATATAATTAAGCGAGAGGGGCCTGTTGCCCACCTATTTCAACTAGGTTGCAACCTCATGTACATTGAAGATGTACATTATGTGCAGTTTGTACCATGGAAAAATTCTGGGGATTTTTCATTCAGCAGGGCAATTATGCCCCTTTTGTACACGAAATGTCCGCTCCCCTGCGTGGGATAATTAATGTAACTTTATATGTCATCATGGGTCATTCCTCTAAGGATGTCACCATGGACTTTATTATCAAGGAAGTCCTCTTCACCGAGTGTTTTTTTTCCCTTCCAGTTAATTTTGTTAATTAACAATTTTAATTGGTTGGGTTTTTCACTCACTAATCCTCCAAAGTGGTGAATTGGTGTTCTGATAATCAAGCCCATGAGGTGGCTAAGGTTTCAAGTTGTTGTCCATGACCATGCTAGCCATATCTTGTAGTCTTCCAGAATTTCGTTAGGATTTTAATTTCTATTTTGATTTTTTCTTAATTAATTAACTTTACCATTTGGTGGATAATTAATTAAGTTTCGATGTAATAATGTAATTTCTTGAACCTTGGAATTTTGTAATAGGGGCTATGAATGCAAATGAAAAAGCTATGACACCCCCTAAGCCATTGGTTCAAGTCTCATGTCATTCTAGCAAGGGGTTAAGAAGTTAGACCAATTTTGGTTAAGACAAGGTATTTTTTCCTAGGAAATTAATCTAATTTCCAAGGGTGAAAAATTAAATTATTTGATTTGGAAGGAAAAAATCAAATAAGGCCATGGTAATTAAGTTTGGGAGGTGGCTAATCATAGTTAATTTTTATTTAAATAAACCCCCCCATGGTCAAAATAAATTTTTGAAGATTTCCCAAGTGGGGTGCCCCTCTTGTCTTAATAAAAGATAAAAAAAAATAAAATTTTTAAAGTAAAAGATTAAAAAAAATTAAAAATTAAAAATTAAAAAAAAAATAATAAAAAATCAAAATTTGAGTCAAAGGAATCTCCATAAAAACTAAAATAAAAAATAAAATTAAAATTAAAAAATAAAAATAGAAAATAAAAGATTAAAAAATAAAAAGATAAAAATAAAAAATATAAGATTAAAACTTGAAAATAAAATTAAAAGATTAAAAAAATAAAAAAGATAAAAATAAAAAATAAAAGATTAAAAGATTAAAAAATAAAAAGATAAAAATAAAAAATAAAAGATAAAAAAAGATTTAGAATAAAAGATAAAAAGTAAAAGAATAAAAAGATAGAAATTTTAAAAATAAAAAATAAAAAGTAAAAGATAAAAAATAAAAACAATAAAAAATTAAAATAATAAAATTAAAATTTGAGTCAAAAGGGGGCCCCACTTGAGTCATGGAAACCCTAGATCTAAGGGTTAAGCTTTATTGTGACATGGATCTATCTTTTTAACCATTGATTTGAAATGGCAGCCTTGCTTATGATTGGCGGATGGCTTACAAAGTCAACAAACCTAGATCTAGTGGTGGAGATCTAATATAGATCTAGATCTAATCTTGGCCATTGATTTTCAAGGAGTTGGGGTTGCTCCTCAACTATATAATGAGGGTCTCACTCCCTCATTTAGAAGGACTTCTCTCATGCTATTGTTATGCTGCAGAAATATTTCCTCTCTTCTCTTCTTCTACATTGTGCCCTAGCTATTTTGCTCAAGCCCTAGAGGCTTTCTTGTATTCAAATCTAGCCCTAGTTGGGCCATAATCAAGGAAATACTTTGGAAGGATATTGTGCCATCATTCTACATTTCATGCATCTTTTGGTGAGGTAACTTGCATGAGTACTTATTTGATTTGCATTTGTATTAGCTTAGATAGCTCTCCACAAAGTATTTTGTGGAGGGATTTGTAAGTAGAAGTATTTCTGCTTCCTTTTGTGAGTTTTTAATAAAATTTATCAAAGTATTTTGGTAGATTTATTGGGTGCTCACATCTTTGCTTACATTTTGCAGCTCTCTCATAAGTTTATTTACAGGTTTTCCAAGCCAAGGACATCTCTCCAAGGGTTTCTCTTCAAATTTGCATTTTCGTCCATATTTCTTTCTCTCTCCTAAAACTGAGTTTTATTCATTGTATAGTGAATAAAACCTGTGTTTTAGGGCCTTCTTCTATTATAGATTAGTATAGAGTTTTAAATCTGCTGTTAATACATCATTTAGATGCCCAAAAGTTCATTTTCTGAATATTAAAACTTCATTTTTTCAAAAATTTCATGTTCAGATTTTTTTTAATAAAATTTCTAGTTTTTTTATTTTTTATGTGCTAACTTTCTGATTTAGTTTTCTACAGTAAATTCCAGCAAGTAAAGTTGCTGGTTTTTTGCAGGTTTATGCGCAGAAGAGGGGGTTATGCTACCCAAATTTGCTTTAAAAAAAGCCCCAAAAAAGTTTGGTCCAAAAAAGGGCCAAAAACCACATTTATTCTCTTCTCTTCTATAAGATTGTAAACCCCAAAAGAGAAGTTCTCTTTGGGGTATTCTCTAAAGCTTCAAAAGCTGCTGTAAAATCTGTATATGAGTAGTGTAGAGACAGCCTAGATAACTAGTTTGCTTAGATTTATTTTTATGCAAGTATTATTTCTGTTTACCTACCATCTCTCTTACAGACCACCATCTCTGTTACAGAGATTGTTGTGCAGTTAGGATTAATAAATTTTGTTACTTCTGTTTACCCACCATCTCTGTTACAGATCACCATCTCTGTAACAGAGATTATTGTGCGGTTAGGACATTGTTTAGCTAATTTCATTTCCCTTTCAAATTAGCTAAGTTAAAATTTTATTTTCTGTCAAAAGAGTAACCATACAACCCACTGATCCGGTGTATCATCTGTCCCACTTGTCATCTCCCTTTAGGGACTTCAAGTTGGGTATGAAAAGCAGGAGAAGTGGGGGCTTAGTTTAAGTTAGAACAACTTCCTTTTTCTGCTACAAACCTTCACATTTTGCTTTTCAGTCCAAGATGAAGTACCAGCATCTCCCATAAGGGATACCGCTTGGTTGATCTTGTTGATAGTATAAAATTAACCTTGCATGCTAATCACCAAGATTTAAAATTTACCCCCTAAAATTAACCAACAATGAATTTAGCCTCTGTTCCTCTACTCGGTTATCACCCTTCGGAGTACTCACGAGATACGACAGGGGGTAAAGGAGTTTTAGTTTAATAGGCATCCATCTTGATATTTTTTCGGTTGATTAAAAACAGTGACCTCGGAGGCGACTTGAGGTAGAAGACCGTGGGGGGTCTCTAGGCGTTCTACATCCTCCTTGTTGAGCACCGGGGCATTGGGGTTTGACCTGGGAGCTACGGGTGGGCTTTGCTCCCACTTTGTTGATCACACTAGCATTCCTTCTTTGACTTGAGAAATACTAGATTGGGGTAGTCACACCACCATTTCAAAAACTAAAAATTCAAGAGAAAAAACCTTAATAAAATTTACCTAAAACGAACCAAGAGACATTGCAAAACCGGTTCTATAACATTTTCATTTCAGCAACATTTCGCTCCAATATTGCACTTGTTTCCTTTCAGTTGTTGTTGCTCCTGCAAAGCAAACATAATAATTTTCTAACTTGTGAATATTAATCAAATGGTTTACATTTTTCTGCTATTTATCTAAGTATTGTTAGCATCAAGTTTATTCATGATATTTCTACTCAACTGTTAAATATTGTTCATATTACTCAACTGTGATTTTATTATCTTTCATATTGTTCATGAATCTTTCATAACTGTGTATATTGTTCATAGTTTGTTTTTTCATCTCATTGTTAGATAACTTAACCTGTGGGATAATTAACTTAGATTGCATCCATTGAAAGTTGCATTCTCTGACTCCATTACTTAGGCACTGGTTATATTAAAAGGATTGACTGTCATTAAAATATTTCATCTTGCATTGGTTTGACTGTCATCTCTCTAAACCTTAGCCTCACACCTTAATAAGATCCATTTAATTTGTAATTAATTAAAAAATCAGGAACTTAGTCTTCCGTAGGGACTTCCCCCCTTGGCTCTGTTGGGATCTTGCCTAAACGGAGGAGTTGTGTATTGTGGTGACAATGGTCCCCAGCTCTCGCTTGCCCCCAAGGACACACATAGCAGGTTGTGACTTTCCTATGCCATAAAGTGTGTATTAGGCGGCAACAGGGCCTATCCAAATGGAACAACACTTGACAGCTATATAATTTACGATGCATTGAACGCATTTATGGTGGATCATTTGGAAACTCATGGATTGGCTCAAAGATTTCAGATTTTATTAATGCAACATATGTCTGAAACTAGTGGAGATGTGTATTTTCATAAATTTCTTCCTCCAGATAAGACTTTCAAACCATCATGTTTTTCATAGATTCTTAGCAGTGGTACAAAAGAAACCTTGAAGAGTACAGTAAAAACAACTCAGTTGTTCCAGGTGTAAATGCAGTTGGTATAGTAAGAGCACCTCATGGTGATGGGAAAAAACCAATCATAGTAGAAAGCCAATACCTCTATCAAGTGTTATCAATCCAAGTTGTGGGGGAAAAGGATGGCGATCCTTTCTCATCATGCAACCCGTGTAAGGGTTATTTAATTCCCAATCCAGGAGACAAGGTGTAGCGATCATTTCAAAATAATGGGGCAAGTAATAATGGGGGATGCATATATAATGGAATGCAGGTATGCAAACTGAATGGGTGATGTAGACTGAGCTAAACACATACTACGTGGGGATTGGTGAAAGATGCATTCCTCTCCACCATAGTTGCAGCAGCAACTTTATTTGCATCCAACTGGAACCATCTTAGTTTAGGTGTTGCTCATAGCTCAATATACACAGTTGACAGAAATGTTACGCGACCAAAGAAATAAACCTGGGCAAATTATTTCAAAGGAATGTGCTTATGTTTAAAATCTTGCTGAAAAGAAGGGATCGACACTGCAGGTTAAGGTAGTGTAGCATCCAACATCTCATAACAATTCCCTTGGATGATATGCAGACAAGTTAATGGTTCAAAGCCTCAATGGAATTTTTATTCCAGCTTGTGGGTTTAACTTAGAAAACTTGGGAGGAGGATGTGCAGAGACAAAATCTCCCATGAACACACAAATGGTATTCAACCAATTCAATTAATCAAAGCACGAATGGTACTCAACCAATTCAATTAATCAAAGAGAAATGATTACTATGTATAGTGAAACAATGTTCAACCAAATGAGCTATTAGATCCTATACTCATGGATCTCAACCCTGTCTCCTAATCTTATGAGATGCACACAATCTAATCACTATTATGTAGCCCTACATTTCTACATTATTCCAACATCCCCCCTTAATGTAGAAATTGATTTTCTATAATTACAAATACATAACATGCCTCCTGGTCTCAGTCTCAGTGAGGCTTACAAATTAACAATTTAGGGTTCCAAGCCTTGAACTCTACAATCCTCCTTCTCCTTCATCTTCACCTTAGTTGTTGTCAGATAATATTTGTTTATGTTTTCTAGTTTCCTGCTCTTACAGTTTGAGAGCTTGAAGTCTCCACACATTGATGTATAGTGCATTCTAGTAATTGATTGGGCCTCTGTTGTCCTGGGTCTTCCTTCATGTTTAACAAATTCTGCAAAATTAGTAATTGTCATCCAGGCTAGTTTACAATCAGCTGTATTCTGTGCAGTGTAATTCTGCAACATTATCTCTTCACCATCTGCAAACCTGATACATTTTACATAGTCAACATTTTGAGCATTCTTTGGCTCTTCAATCCAGTCTGCAATAAACTTCAACTCTGCTTCAAAATCGACTATTGTTTCTTCAGTTGCTCTAAATCCAACCAACAACTTATCAATTAAAAACATTTCCAGCTTAATTGAAATTTGTTCTTCTATTGTCAGATATTCTTGATCATATCTAAGCTGAAAATCAAGTTTTAATGCAGCATTAAACATTATATCAGAAGACATAATAATATTTTTGTTTACTCAGGCAGCTAGACAAGCCAACAGCCACACCAGTATGCTCTTCTCTTCAGGATTCAATGGGAAATTATACATGCAACTCTTTGTTCTTCAGCATGGGTTGGCAATATTCTCAGCAATTGGCACCGATCTTTAATCCATGATCTTCTCCCAGGAATCCTTCCACTGATTCTCCTAAGTAGATAGCTAAGCAGTGTTCACATTCACCATGTTGACTGGCAGCGATTTCAGCAACTACAATAGGTTCAAATCAGCTATGATTGGGCAACAATCCAAGAAAGCAGCGATCTAATAAACTCTCACTGTCTCTCAGCAGCAGATAGATATAGAGATCCGTTCTTCACACCACAATAGGGCCTCAAAGGGGCTTCACTCTGCATCAGGATGAGATACAACTCAACTCCAGGCCACTAGGAGCACACAACAGACGCAGGCCAGCACTGCACCTGTGACAAAAGGAATAGGCATTTTTAGGGGCTTGAGCACCGCTCTTCCACTTCACCACTTCAACGGTACCACCACTCTTCTCCTTTGGTGGATAAGCAATACCACCGCTCTTCTTTTGCAAAGTGTTGTCGCCTTTCACACACCTGGGTCACGTGGCAGAAATCTTCAAGCCACTCGGTGTGTCCTTGGGGGAAAGTCTCGAGTCAAGGCTGTCACCTTGTTCTTGACTCCTTCGTTTAGGCTCAACTCCTAACGGAGCCCAGGGGGGTAGACCCTATTAAGTTACTAAGGATAATTACTTAGTGTTATGATGTTAAACTGATCGAGTTACTTAGGAGTTTGCAATTTAACTATAGATGATCAAAGATTGCAAGATACAAAAGATGAACACACGAAAGCACAATGCTGAGACACAATATATATATAAAACAAGAAAATAACCAATGCCTTAGAATGGAGTCAAAAAATAGAAACAATGTACTTGCGCATGCTTGGAATGAGTGTTTTGTGATTGCCTTTTGGTACGTTTTAAGTTAAAATTGAAGTGTGACTTGATTAAAATTAGGCAAAGGGGGGACTCCAGATATACCCTAGAGTACTTGGAGTATGTCCAAAACTAAACCTTCACGACTACCTGAAAGGAATATGTGGGCTGAAATGGAGTCTCTGGGGCTATTGTTCATAACGCACCCATTAGGGTGTGACAGAGATCGGCACCCCGAGGTCACTTTTCAGAAGTTCCCGCTTCCTTTGGGTATTTTGCCACCGTGATGGTTCAATCTAGGTGTTGGATTTTCACATGTTGGTTTGTTAATTTGGGAGAGTGAGTCCTAATTATACTAGTCACTCAAGTGCTTTTGATACAGCTTGACTGATCGGACGAACCGCAGCCAAGTGCATAGCATACACACTGGATTCTTGTCAATTTTAGTAAGTTTTAGACTGGGTGTTCTTGTTTAAAAGAAAACCCTCCAGGAACCTCTTTCGATCCAAGTGGATCTCAATTGGGGAATCGAGGAAGGGTTAATTTTATAATAGCTGAAAAACAAATGATCAAAAGAAAACAGATACACAATTCTAGTTTTCTAATTAGTCCTACCACGAATCTCTTTCCCCTTTCGGGTCAATCGGGAAGTCGTGGGGTAAGTATTAAGATTACTTTGAAATATAAAGTATGGAATATGAAATTAATAATAAAATAAATTATACTACCCTGCATATTAGATCAATACTAGTTTGAAAAGAAATGAGCAAAAAGTAACAACAAGGCCACCGATGCAAATCCCCCCAGGGGGATGGGGAATGGGCTCGAAAGAGCCTATTCAAAAATAATGTTATTAACAGTGGTTACAATATCAAAGAAATGATATAATTCCTATTGATCCTTATATTGATTGAAATCAAGATATTACAAGGTGCGAAAATCAAAGGTTTTAGTCAAATGGGAGACCCTTGGGGGGATTTGAACGCTCCCGAGGCCACTTCTGAATAGCAGCTTCCTTTATTTCTGTCAAACCTGATAAAAACCAGCAAGCATATCAGAATGAAATATGCACAAAAGCACTCTGAAAGAACCTTTGTGTCAGCTCACTTTTAACCAAAAAAGGTAAGCTGAAAACTAGTTAAAAAGGGAAAACAGGAACCAAGGAAAGTAGACTTTCCTTGGGATCCTGACTTGCCTTTTGGGAAACCAATAATATGTGTAATTTTATTGTATAATATTAAATTTTATCATACAGCAAATGAAACTACCTTAACAGCAAGCTACGAATTTTCACTAAAATGCTTGCGAAAATAAGGTAATTTTAGCTAGATCTCTTAAAATTGAACTTTATGTGCAAAATGAAACTAAGGTATAGACTATGGGATTTGATAAGATATATCTATGTTGGAATTACTTTTAATATGATATATCTAAGCAAAATCAAAGCTATGAACAAAGTAACCAGGTAAAAATGTTGATTTTGAGGGAGGAAGAGGAGGAGAGAAATGTCGGTTTCCTTGAAGATCCACAGTGGAGATTTCAGGTGGAATGTCGAGGGACTATTCCTTTGGAAGGTTTTTAAGAGAGTGAAGAAGCAAGTTAGATCAGAATCCTCTCCAATGTAGGAACCTCCAGCTCAACTGAAATCAAAGAACTTGCCAAGAAACTTGTGACATCCGATTAGTACATACACAGAGATTCAAAATAACATGCATATAAGCTTATAGGACATGTTGAATATAGATCTCTAAACATGCATCAAAGGAAGGATATGGTCAATAAACTTATTGAAAAGAACCTTTCCTATCAAGATTATAATAAGCCTATTATCAATCTTAACAACGGATCTACAAGCAATTAGCAAAAACTGAATACATATACAGGTTACCTCAGTAAAATAATGGCAATAATCATCCACACATGTAATGGCACAACACCGTCTAGCCTCCAAATCTTTTATTTATTTCAAATGAAGAATTACAACAGTACAATAGAAGCAGCACCTCAATCCCAGTTCTAACTAACTTGGAAGAGGGAGCCTTAGCCATGATATATACAAAATACAGGCCATCTAGCCCACGGGGGGCACAATTCCTCATGGAATCAGATGAAATCAACTGATGGAGAGTTCATCAATGCAGAACTAAAGCTGAACTGAGCCTACTTGTCAACCGGGGGCTTGATTGAGCTGACACATCAACCCATACACCGACACATCAGTCCATAGAGCATCCAGGAGAGTCCACACGTGTGGAGGAGAGAGAGAGGGCACAATTCCCCATCAAGACAGCTGAAGATCAACTCCAGATCTGATTTGATCACCTCCTTCAGTCAAGGATTTGTCAGATCCAGTCAATCTGCTCCAGATATGACTGATTTCAATCAAATCGGCAGAGAATCCACTGATTTTGGATTTTGGATTTGCTCCATTATTCATCAATTTATTAATTAAAATAATCAATAATTGATTTTTGGGGCTTTCTGACCTGAGTGATGAAAAATCACTCAAAACTTAGCAAAAAGTGGGTCCATGGGTTTACATGGTGCTCTTAGCTTGAAAATAAGCACCTACATGACTGAAACCTATTATTTGGCCCACTTTTATTACAAAATCAATTTTTCCAATTAAACTATTAAAAAATAGCCTAAGTTTTTTGGAAAAATTAAATTTTAATAAAAAAACTGAAAAAAAAAGTTTGAAAAATTGAAAAAACCTAGGGGGACTTAGACATGTTCATATGACTCAATTATGATTTCTAGCATGCTTATACATTAACACATAGACTCTAATAACCTCAATAGGCCTAAATGCCAAGCCGGCCACCCCAACTTTGGAGGTATGGAGTGAAAAACTTAGAAATTATCAGTCGTTTATTCAACAACCAATAATAACCAAGGGAAAAAACACCCTGGGCTGATCGGATTGACAAATAAATTCTAAGAGACCGAGTCTTTTACAGACACTATCAAGCTAGAACATTTATTACAATTCCCCCATGGGGTATGAACATGTGATATAGTACAACAAGCACTTCCCAAAAGTACTTCCAAAGCTCTTCTGAAGTCCGAACAAGTTATCCTTGTCTGGTTTACTAGGCTCACTTGATAAAAAACCACTAAGTACAACTTAGGTGGTAACATTCTGGCTCCAACTATGGGACGTGTGCTTGATCTGGTCTTTAAGGCAAGGAGAGGATATGAGAACACCAGAATCTCTGGTTTATATACCCTGTAAAAACATCTCAACTTGATAAAGAAAAACCTTAGTAGCACAAGCTTTACAAAAAAAACCAAATGAACCATTAAGCTGATTTATTTAAACAAAATAAATGTAACTAACTAATCAAAACAAAAATGTTTGATTATAGCTATGTAAAAAACAAAAAATGCGGAAAGTAAGTGCTCTTTTTCAAGGAGCTTATTTTCCTACTCTAAGCATGATATAAAAAGGGTTAAGTGTAATCAGAAATCCAATGTAACCACCTAAGAATTTTATTAACATAAAAAAAAAAAAAAATCCTTGTCTTTGGTTACCAGCCAAAGTAAGGATACTTTATTCAGAAAATGAAAACCTGCATGATGATCCGAGAGGGGCGAGATGGATGGGAAATCATAGGCATGAATAATGTCGTCAAACTTCCTCCCAAACTGGTAAGTGCATGCGCAGGCTACTTCTATCCATGACTGGACAGGGTTTATGTACAAATCGGAATGATGAGGCAGATTGACTACACCATCATACTGATCATCAAGGCTTACCGGATGATAATTCACTGTATAAGCCCCAAGCGGCTCCAAGTCATGAGGAAACTCTATATGTGAAGATGATAATTGAGACTGATATTCTAATAACTGCATCACATCTGTATTTTCACAACACTGCTTCTCCATATCTTCATTATTGATACATTTGTGTGTCTCTGCATGATATGACTCTAAATGATCATATAAGAGTTTTGAATGTTGCTTTTCCATACTAGGATTTTCCAAGGTCTCCATATCCATGCTTCCCTCTATGGAAGTATAGTAGATTGGACTTCCACAAATTTCTAAATAGGCACTCCCCTTTCTAGATATAGCATAGATAGGATTCTTAATAAGATATCCACAAAAATCCCAATAGTCATCACCATCATCTATGTTAGATGTGATGGATTCCCCATTGTTGATATCAAGTTCCGATATCGAGTTCTCTTTGTCTTCATTACTGATACTGATATATGACTCAGACTGATCATGTGGATAAACTGCATGCTCCTTTTTCATATCAAAGTTTCCCAAGTCCACATGGTCCATGCTCTCTCCTTTAGATATGCCATAGACAGAAAAATCAACAAAACCATCAAAAGTTTCTGATTCATTTTTTTTCCTCTTTATTCATGTCACAGATTGGATTTTCCATGAATGTCCAGGACTCCTCATCAACATCTTTGTCGGGGATAAGGGAGTCTTCGTCACTTGTATCATGCTCCAAGCTATACTTGTCCGCATTTTCATACTCATCTTCTTCAAAGAAAAGGTCACAAGGTAGTAAACCTTCCAGACTGTCATCATTATATGGAGAACACATAGGAGTCCCATCATGTATATTACAGTTTTTGTCATAAGTTTCACTATAAGATTATGCAATGGTTTCATCCTCAGGCTTGTACTGTTTAGATGGTGACAAAGGGTAGTCCTGGCCTACCATGTATATATGATCAGGCTTGCTTGAATTTGTTTCCTGATTACTGACCTTGGGAAGTCCATGTTCCATGACTTGATTTGCAACATAGCAAGTGCTTTCTTGGTGGAATTGTTCACAGGGTCTACACCATGGAATTACTTCTTCTATCATGTTAGCTGATTCTAACTGGTTTGGAATCCTAAGCTCTTGTTGAGGAAACTTCTTTTGATACATCTGATTCTGCCTAGGCTGAAAGTTCCTAGGTCCATTATTTATTTCCATTGTGATTATTCTATTGTGCATAAGATTCAATTGTGCAGACTGATCTGCCATAAGTTGGTTTTGACTAGTAACCAAGTCTTTTATCATGTCTGTTACCTTTTCCATGGGATCTTTAGAGGCTCCATTTTCTTCTGATTCAAATGCTTTTCCCTTTGCTTCGTTGTATGAATTGTTTCCCCTAGTGTAACCTAGAATGTTGGACTTGCCTGAAGACTGCATATTCTTTTCTATTTTCTCGGCCAATTCCTGAGCATTTTTTAGATTGGTCGGCTCTTTGTCTCTTAACTGGTACCTCAAATCACCAATGAAATCTTCTATGTAATATATGAGGATGGAGGCATCCTTTGGCTTGATTTAGTTAGGGAGGTCCACAACCACATGCCTGAATTTAGTGTTAAATTCATCCATGGTTTCATTCTCCATCTTCTTTATGTTATGAAGGGCAGCAAGCAGATGTCTTGGTTCTTTCTTTTCTCTCCATTTCTTCTTAAAACCCTCTAGGAATTCACTAAGAGTTTTATATGAATCATCACCTAGGTCGAAGTACCATTCTTCAGCATCATCTTCCAAGGATAAAGCAAAGAGCGTCATTTTGACATCGTCATGGTCATGGGCAACATCATTGCAATAACTGACCAGGTGCTTTTCAAACTTCCGAAGGTGAGATTTGGCAGTGATGGCATTATTGCCCTAAAATATGGGGAGCTTCTTGATAGCATATTTTGGAATGGCATGGGGAGCACCTGCTATTTGAGAAAAGTTAATGGGTTTGAATAATTCCGTCATTTCTTGAGATTGGTGAACATAACTCTCTACAAATATGTGATGGATATCTAAGAGGGATTGGTCTCCTAAATCTTCAAGGTTTCTACGAGAAGTCTGCCTATTCAATATTTCCCTAATAAACCTTTCGGGATCAGGGAGAGGATTGAATAATTGTTGGCAGTTTCTTAGAGTAGAAAATATTGAAGGGATGTTAGACAGTGGAGTCGCCAAATGGATCGAGTTTTAGTTTTTATGTTTTTTAAAGACTAGATCAATCAAAAGTTTTTATCTTTTTAGTTGTTTAGAAAAAAGTTAAGCTAAGTCATACTCGGGAATAAAAAGATTTATCCCCGGCAGCAGCGCCAAAAAATGTATTGCCGCCTTTCACACACCTAGGTCACGTGGCAGAAATATTCAAGCCACTCAGTGTGTCCTTGGGGGCAAGTCTCGAGTCAAGGTTGTCACCTTGTTCTTGACTCCTCCGTTTAGGCTCAACTCCTAACGAAGCCAAGGGAGGTAGACCCTATTAAGTTACTAAGGATAATTACTTAGTGTTATGATATTAAACTGATTGAGTTACTTAGGAGTTTGCAATTTAACTATAGATGATCAAAAATGGCAAGATACAAAAGATGAACACACAAAAGCACAATGCTGAGACACAATATATATATAAAACAAGAAAATAACCAGTGCCTTAGAATGTGTTGAGTCTCAAAAATGTCCCTTTTTCATCCACTTTATCTTCCCTATTCCTTACATTTCATCATCCCATTACCCTTTTATCATACCATTTCCATACATATATGTGGGTTTTACATTATTATTTTCCACTTTATTCATTTTAGTATTTTAAGTGAATTTATGATTAAATATTAGAAAATATACATGTTTTTCACATATATATCTCAATTATGTGTGAGCTTTGTAATGTGTAGGAATATGTAAATGATTAATCCAAAGAGACTTCTCGAATATCTCTTACATCATTCCAAAGGAGATAGTATTCAAGCCTATTCTTAAGGAGAAGATCATGGAAGATTTGGTTGGCATAGCTTATCTAGGATTTATGAGGATTTGAAGGAACCATATCTCGTAATAAGAGGAAAGTGGTTGAGAGTAGTTGAGAGAATAGTGGATCTGTTCTTATCTTTTTCTTAAGGCCTCTCATGTATAAAGGAGAGTGTTCCCTCTCCATTCCGGAGGCTATAATTAGGTTATAATTAAAGTTGTAATGAAGTTGTAATTAAGTTAGATTAAGCTTGTAGGAGGGTTGTAATGGAAGGGGATTGGATTGGATTTTGTACTTGTT